>CM033985.1:14011957-14542552 GCA_019706035.1 Raphanus raphanistrum subsp. raphanistrum
TTCCTTCAGATCCTGCAGATAGGAAAAGTATACAGTAATATCATCCAAACAAAAGACATGAGGTAAAACGGAAATGTCTTACTAATGGTCCTTGTCAACCTCGCGTTTATGATTTTCCTAAAACACTGATAGGACATAAGCTTATAGAAGATTTAATCATGATTGGTTTGATCTCTACGGTGATTGGTTAGAATATAGTATAAAAATAGACAAAGCATTTTGTTTGGTTTTCTACCTATTTAGAGATTATACTGAAAACAAATGTGGAAGTGATGAATTTTTGACAAAAGGCTTTGATACTTGTAAATCCAAAGTGATTAGGAGAGCATGTTGGATTGGTGAATATTTTTCACAACAATGCTCTAAAGATGGCTGACAATCTAATGAATCTAATTCAATCGATCGTTCATTCTTTTTATAAGCAGAATGATGCAGCCAAGATGAATACAAGATAATATTGAATGTTTCAATTGATGCTTGTAGATATTTATTACGGCAAGAATTACCTTTTCGAGGTCACGATGAATCAACAGAATCAGTTATTAACGGAAACTTTGTAGAGCTTATGAAGTATACTGCATGATTTCATGGTTTGCTATAATGAAAAAGAACACTTTAACGAAGTGACATATGATATGGTGAGAAAAATATTTCAAGATATGAAAGATCAAAAAATGACTTTATGAGTTTTTCCATTACTTTTTTATATTAGAGACTTGAGTTTTAGTTGCCGTGAACTATTTCAGTTTGATTTTAATTTTTAAATTATATGTTATATGTTTAATATTTATATTATATTATTTATTTTAATTATTATAATTAAAATATTTGTGTGACACTATATAATTAAATTTCTAGGTCCGCCCCTGATATCAAGTACCTAAAAATGAAAGAAATTTTTGAAAACGCTGAAACTCTCAAATTGGAACTATACTTCAACCAAAAATCTCTGAACTATACAAGTAATAAATCTAAGACAACACACTCTTACCTAAACCCCACTGACTGCAGTTCAAAATCGGCTCCATACTCTAAATCTCAAACCTGCAAAAGCTACACTTTCCAGACAAAGCTCCTTACATTCAATTAAGAGTTGCATGAGCTTCTTATCACCTACATTATTCAGGGTAGACGGTTCTAGGTATTATACATGCTATTTGATGGTGGAGGTAAAAGGGTTTAGGGTTTAATATTTCTTTGAAGAGGACGCATGGTATCACACAAAAGTGAAAGAGAGGATAATTCCATTGATGTCCACATCTTTTACTCATTTTTTCTTGCTCCCTCCTTTCATTTGATCTTACAACTCGGTATCTACTCTTTTCTAGATCTTGCCGGTGGCTTAATGTTACTGTTCTTTCTTCCCCTTCTCCATCACCCTACTCTTTTCTTTTTCTTTCTCTAAAGCTGATATGGTGATGTGACGAAGAAAGAGGTGGTTCTGATGTGCCACTGGTGGTTCTGATTGCGCAAACATTCTGATTCTCCACCCCGCTCTCTTGTGGTTCTTTGGTGATAGATCGGTTGATCCCTTAATCTTGCATGCTCTCTTCTACTGGTCTGGTATTGCAACAATATCGAGTAAGAGGTTGTGTCGATCCTTTCCTCTCCGACGTTTTTGCACTTATCGCACATATGACACTGAAAAACAAATGCATGAAGGTGGAATAAAGGCTAAGGTGCATAGTGGGAACTAGCTAAATATAAGTTAGCCACTCAGGATCAACAAGATGGATAAAAAGGATAAGAAGTCCTGAGTGTATTCTCGTTTCCCTGATCTAATACCCATAATAAGAAGAATTGCAGTCAAAATTAGGTTCAAGTTAAATGGAGCTAAGTAGTAACCTCGAGAAGCCAAAATCCTCTGAAGAACAAAATGAGATAATGTCAGGGTGTTCCAGCTCGTGTGTGCACCATTCGTCCACTGCTAAGGTCACTGGATAAGATAACTAAAGCATAAGGGTGGTTAATATCTTCACAACATAATGTCATCATTTCCAGCAAAAAAGACTCAAACTGACTAAAAAAAAAGAGAAATAAACGAGTTAGTAAACGACAAAGACCCTCTCCAGACTTACTTCACAATGTCTTGATGTGAAACTAAATCAAAGAGAAGGTGTCAAACAATAACATAATTTTTTTGGTTGAGATACTTACATGAGTGGAGCAGGCGCTCCACAAAAATTATAGGTGCTCCATCGTAAGATCTCCGCCTCCACCTTGAGCAGACGCTCATTTCAGAGAGATGTGTGCTCCGTTTCTGAAATCCATAATTTTGAATTATCTCGAGGGTTTTCTGATTTTTGACCCAAGACTCAATAAACTAAAACAAAAAATAAGCAAAAAAACAAATCCTAATGATATTTACACTTACTGGTGGATAGCCTCCCACTAAACGCTTGGTTTAAGTCACTAGCTTGACTTGGTGATAGGGATCAGTCGGGTTGAGCATGAGGGCTTGTTCCAAAACAAACTCCACAATCAGACATGTTCAGATTCAAAACTCTACTCAACAATCCCTTTACAGCAGTTTCTTCTTTCTCCTTCATTTCATGTATGAGAATAGCTTTAACTTTACAGAAATGTTTAGAGTTACCATAGCACTTTACCTCATACTCAATGGATTTCTCATCACACATTCAAGATATCCTTGTCATTGTAGGATCACCCTTGACCTTTTTCCTTTGGACTTTTTGTTTCACTTTCGCATTCCCCTTAAGTTTCTTGGATCAGTGTGATGATCTCTATTCAAGACTTCTTTGACCTCACTCTTATCACCAAGCTCCTTCTTAGAAATAAATTTCAGCTTATCTTCACCAACCATTGAGATGCAAGAAGCATGTAATGTGGAGGATTTTGTGGAGACAGCCTTATATAAATCTTCTTGTTAATGTTGGAGAAATAAACTCTCTTAATAGGCATATCAATGATTGCTCCCACATCAGTCATAAATGTCCTTCCAAGGATCAAAGACATCTCATAATTCTTATTCATTTTGACAATCTGAAATTTAGTAAGAAGAATATAGTCCCCTACTTGGACATGAATGTTGAGAATGGTTCCATAAGGGACTGATATAGAAGAGTTTGCAAAAGCCAAAGTCAGCTGAGAAAGCTCAACATCCACAATGCCCAGTTCGTCTACAATCCCTTTGAGACAAGATTCACACTAGACCCGAAATCACAAAGAGTTTCCTTGAGTTCCATTCCAGTCATGGAACATGGAAAAGTAAAATTTACAGGATCATCAAGCTTAGAGCATCTCCAATGTAACCTCTATATTTTCTTCTAAAATAGAGAAACTCTATTATAGAGGTGGATTTTCTCCAACTTATATCTCTATAATAGAGTTCCTCTATTTATAGGGAAAATATAGAGATATGCTATTTTTATCTCTATAATATAGAGGCAAAAAGTAGGATTTTTCTATATTTTCCTCTATAATAGAGTCATAGAGGCATACATCGGAGCAAATCTAACTCTATAATAGAGATCTCTATTTTAGAGGAAAATATAGAGATGAAAATAGAGGTGGGTTGGAGATGGTCTTAGGCAATACCTTCAGTGATGGTTTCCAGTAGCAGACCCATAAACATTTTTTACTAGGGTCAAAAAAAATTAATAGAGATAAATTTTCATTTTTAGTGGGGTCAATAAAATTTTTATTAAGTAAAAATAAATATTTTATAATTTTTCATATGTAAAAAAAAAATATTTTAAAAAAATAGTGGGGTCAGCTGACCCCACACCTACCCAATTGCCTCCGCCCCTGATGGGCTTTAATTTCCTCTTGAGTTTCTCTGCAATTTTTGAAAAACATTTGCAATAGCCGAATCTCCCAAAACATGTTCAAAAGAGATCCTTTTAGGTAACCTTCTCACCATCTTCTTAAATCCAGCAAACTTCTATGTGCTAATGGGATTAATTAGATGTTTAGGTGGAACTGGATAGGGCACACATGAACAGAGAGTTGAACTAGTGGAGTCTCAGAAGGTTCTTTGGGAGCAATCGCTTCAGAGCCAGCATGGTGTTTGGTTTTTTCTGATGCGCCTAAATCAGTCTCAGCACACAATTGCTCCTTTCTTTTCCATTAGATTTCTCACATTTCAGCTCTATTGCATTACAGTGTCCAACCCTAAGATTCATTTCACTCTTTCTAGGAAGGATTTCTGGTTTCATCTTAGTGTCCAGCTTAGTAAACATGTTGTCCATCATACTATTGATCTCCACAGTTACCTGATTCAATACTTTCACACTACAAGAAAATGGTAATATTGCAACATATTTTCTGCAACGTTGTCTTTTCTTGAAATTTGGTAACAGATTTTACCATGTTTTTGCAATCATAAATACATATCAGCAGTTAAATATAAATTCACTGCAATCCAACGACAAAAAAAATCTTTACAAAATTTTGTTGCCAAATTGCAAATTTTTTTCCTACTTATAAAAATTTTCTTGCAAAATTCCTATGAAAAATTTAAAGAAAATGAGATGTGGCTTTTCGGAAAAAAGAAAGAAAATACCATGTTTTAATATGTGACACGTTTATCACTCTATTTGCAACATGTTTATTTTAGTATTATTTATTTTCGATTTAAAAGTTAATATATATATCCCACTTAAAATAATTTTTACATATTATTTTATCAATATAATTTCAACCAGAACTATATATTATTTCATCAATATAATTTTGACCAAAATTAATTAAATTTTTACTGAATAACGAAAACTTAGCTAATTGAAGTTAACTAGATTTTCAATTTTTTTAGTTATACAGATCTTAATTCAAGTTTCACTATATATTTTTGAAAATTTGTTGAATTATAATTCTAAATTATCATTTTGTTATGATGAAACAAACAAGCTAATGTATCATTTTTATTTATAGTTCGGTGTATATCTCCACGCCAGAACTTTTCTAGAATAGGATAATACCAGCATATACGTGAACTTAGGGATATGATTCTAGAGCAATTAAGATTTTCTCTTTTCTCAGTTCTTTATAAATATGATTTCTTAATTCCTTGTTATACTTGTGGAGAATTAAGTTTCCATGTTCTGCTTCCTCTTCAACGAAAGAGAGGTTGTGAAACTAGAATTACACGTAACGCATGCCAGTTAGTCAACGAAGGTAACAAACAAAACTCTTACTTCAAAGTGTTTAAAATAAGTAACTTGGTGTGTATATTTTGTATTTTTTATTCTCTGATATTCATTTAAAGATTTTACCATTACTTTTGTTTTTGTTCAGATTCAGGATGAACTCTAGTCGATGTGCTATAGGCTGGAGAAAAACGGAGTCAAGCAATCAATATATGAGAGCCAAATCAACATTTCTTTCCTGTGTTTCCAATCCATCAAAAGAAGAAAATATAACGATGTAGAATTGTTCATTTTTCTTAGACATGGTTTTAATGAATTGTTCAATATTGTTGTAACATTTGATTATTTAATAAAAATAGTTATTGATTAATTCTTATTTTTATTATTTTAAATTTGAAAATAACCATCACATTTGAAATTATTGTGACATAGCAAATATAATTCCAAAATAAATACAATTTAACAAATTTGTATTAGAATTATATTGTCGTAGTATGTAGAAACAAACTGTGTGAGTTTAATATTGCAAAGTCTGTTGTAAAGATACAACAAATTTGCAAGACAAATGTTATTGCATTATTACGATGGATTTAGCAATAAACCAATCTATTGCAAAATTTGTAATATTTTAGCAACGAAAGGAATTTGCAACAATCAATCAGCAACATTGTATAATTCATTACAGTTTTATTGCAAATATACATTTGCAACATTATATTGACCTATTGCAATAATTTATCTTTATTGCAATATAGTTATTTTCTTGTAGTGTCACCTGACATTGTTGACTTTGGAGTAGCTGCTACATAAGAGCACCAAGATTCTTCAGCTTATCTTGAGAGTTGCTCGCAGTAGCTGGAGCGGCTTGTTAATTGCTGCTATGTTGCTTCTGCTGGTTCACATGCTGAAACTGATTCTGATCCTGATTGAACACAAATGTCTTTTCCTGAAATCCCTGGTAATTGACATAGTTTACTTCATGTTGGGCATCAAGCTGAACTGCCTCTTCTACTGCATCATGAGAAGGCTGTTCAGTTCCACTTTTGTCTACAAAATAGACAGTTCCTTGAATACTCTTCAGAAACAAATTAATTTTTGCAGTCAAATCATCTCACCACTTAGCCTCAACACTGTGACCATTCTGGTTTGATCATGCTCCTGACACTTATTAGCTGAACTCGCAGCCATGTTCTCAATGAGCTCAAATGCTACATCGATTGTCTGAGTCATGAACTCTCCCTTGCTCGCAGAGTTCATAGCAGTGTGGTACTCCCAATCGACTCCATCACATAAAATACGCACAATATGATCATCATCCAATCCATGGTGAGGACACTCCCTGAAATACTCACTAAATCTCTCCCAAGCATCACAAAATGGGTCATCAACATGCTGCTGAAATGAGGAAATCTTGTCTTGCAGAGCAGCCGTTTTTGCGTTGGTGTTTCCCAAGAAGGCTGATCGGACTTGTTCCAATGATGTTAGAGAACCACTTATCAGTGAATTCAACCATCTTGAAGCCTTGTCAGCGAGAGAGAATGGGAACAACACACACTTGATGAAATCAGGTGTCACTCCATTTGCGCGAGTAGATATGCAAATCTCTTCAAAATTCTCAATGTAATCCATTAGAATTTATGCAGGCAGTCCATGAAACATTTTCCTCTGCACCAATGTGATCATAGCAGGCTTGATCTCATAGTCTTGCCTTGCACAGGCTGGTGGAGCAATGGCGGAGCGCGTAACAAGGAAGTTGCACGCGAGGTTTATCTCCCCAATCGGAGCAGCCTATTGTTGCGCAGCTTGATGCAAAGCTTTCTGCTGCTGGATGGTCTGGTCTGCTGCATCTGTAGAATCTCTTGTTGCTTCCTCTGCAACTAAGCAGTGAACTCATTGGGATGCCCTGTGTAGTCCATGATGGCGTTGTTTGGCCTTTGTGTTTGTCGGTTAGTTCTTTCCAACCTTACTAGTTTCTGATTTCTTAGCGTTACCAACATTCCTGAGGTGTTATTTTCACTGTTTCTACTGGTCATACACCTGTACCAACAGTCTGCAACAAAAAGGTAAAATAAGTCAGGACTCTAGGCTAGATATCTTGCCGAAATACAGAGGTGAAAAGCTGGTCTCTGTCGCAATAGCTCTAAAACTTGATCACTAAAATTATGTATTTTCTACTGCAAGTTAATAGTGGTAGAAGTAGTATTTGAGATTCAATTCCAAATGACCATTCTTATACTTTGTTTCTATGAGTTCGATATCAAGCTAAGACAAATCAATTTAATGAAAATAAAAGAATGAAAATAAACAAGCAAACATAGATCAATTAGTTTGGTTTCAGATTATAAAATAGTTAGGTTCAGGGTGAGCCATACAACTATTCAAGGAAAAAAATACGAGTCAATCTAAAACTTGAACAACAAGATTAGATAAACCCACTGTCGTGGTGTCTACCAAATTATCAAAAATTCTAATGCCTAAATTGTCGTTTAAATTAGAGAATAATGACAAGAATTATGATATGATTCAATTGGTTCACGATTTGTCTTAACATCAGCTTTCGCTGGCCAAGGAAAATCACATATCTATGCTTTTTCTAGAAACCTAAAACACTTTTATGGATATGTTTGACCTAGAATTTGATGCTAAATTGGTAGTTCAACAAAAGTAGTAAGATTAGTAATAAATAGAGATATCAAAGAATAACAATCATATTTGTATCTAGCTCATTAATGCATGATCCTTAACACTATAAACCTATCAATTGACTACTCAGATATAGCCACAGAGAACACAGAGATAAAGATGAATAAAAACAGGATGATAGAGTACATGAATAATAAAATAGGATTTAGGATTCTTCTCAATAGTATGTAGAGATCTTTCTCCCTTAACAAGAGTACAAGTTTTGTCTCTCTAAAATCTCTCTAAAAGTGGTGTGTCTGCCAAAAATAATAGAAAGATATATTTGTTGGTTTGTGGCGGCTCAGGAGAAAAAAGGGGGACCCCTAGGTAAAATCCCCAAATAGTTGTTTCCTTAAAAATCTCGAGCGGCAAAGCAGCTGCTCCGTTTAGGATCTTTTACCAGGCTGCTCTGTCTAGTTTCTTCATAGGAAAACTCCAATTTGCATTTTTTTTTCTTAATGTGTCCCTCCAAAAGAGTTCCAAACTATTCTGGAGCTGAAATGACTTGAAAAGGACTAGAAATACTCGATAAAGACTTGAATACACTTTGGAAAACATATATACAATGTGTCAAAAACACTATATATCACTAGGCGTAGGGACCTTGTTTGTGAACGCCTTACACGTTTTTCCACAATAAAAGATGGACCATGGTTCATGATTGGTAATAATTGATCACATTGAAAAAAAAGAGGCTGAAGAAGACCAGACAGCTCTTTCATCCCATTTAAACAAATGATAGCCCATTGTGGCATGCTGGAATGTCCTTGTTCTAGCAATTTAATGTCATGGGTTAGCAAGAGAAGACTATCAAAGGTTAAATGCTGTTTATATCGTTTATAAGTTAATGCAAATTGGCATGAGAAATTTTCTCGTTCATCAGTAAATAACTTGCAATTGTGAGGAAATAAGACAAGTAATCCAGGATGGTCAGAACTCAACTGAGTTAGCATTAGACGCAAATATTATGGTCCATATTGCGAGTTGCCGAAAGGCCTTAAGCCAATGGAGAAAGTAAAAAAATTAAAGTCGTAAAAGCAACTGGAGGAGCTGAAGAAAAAGTCAATGTCATGTACGCGGATAATAATGTTACCACATAGGAGTCTCTGCAGCTTTGAAAGAACTCTCTGAAGCTCTTAAGGCGGAGGAACAGTTTTGGAAACAAAAAAAAAATAGAATTTTGTGGTTGAGAGAAGGTGATATGAATTCAAAAATTTTCCATAACTTGACAAAGAAGAGACGTTTAAAAAAATCAAATAACTTGATTAACAGATAAATCTGGAAAATGGTTGAAGATGAAGAGGAATTAGTAGATGTTGCTACTAGCTATTTCAGGGATTTATTTGAAATGTCAACACCGACGGAGATAGATGAAGCTTTGGGACATATTTCATCAAAAGACAAGCCCTTATAGCTCCAGTTAACACCGACGGTTTCTGCTACTATAAACCAAGCCCTTATAGCTCCAGTTACTGAATGGGAGGTGAAACTCGTCCTTTTTACAATGCATCTGTATAAAGCCCCTAGACCAGATGGAATAAGTGTCCTATTATAGGACATTGTAAAGGGTAATTTTACTCGTATGGTCAATGACTTTTTATTTGAGGATATTGTCGCACAAAGACTAAATGATACAACCGTTTGTCTCATTTCGAAAATGACAAACCTACAGATATGGCCCAATTTTGACCTATCTGCCTGTGTAATGTGAGCTATAAGATAGTCTCCAAGGTATTATGCCAGAGGCTGAAAGGGGTATTTCCAGATCGTATCTTTGAGACCCAATTTTCTTTTGTCGCGGACAGACAGATTATTACAATATAATGATTGCACAAGAGATGTTTCACACTCTGAGGACGAAACCAGGGGGTAGGCACAAGAGAATGGTCATCAAAACGGATATGAGTAAAGCGTATGATCGTATTTAGTGGATATTTATTCAAAAATTGATGGAGAAAATAGGGTTCTCAGACATATGGATCAAATGGATGATAAGATGTGTGTCTACTGTTAAGAATAAAATTCTAATGAATGGCCAATTTAGAGAAAATATTTTCCTACAGAGAAGACTGCAAAAAAAAAGACCCTTTTGTTTCCTTTTATCTTTATCTTATCCACGGAAGCACTCGTTGGTCTTTTTAATCATGCAAAGGCTCAATAAAAGATAATGGGGATGCGTGTAGCACGTGCTAACCCTCTAATATCTCACTTTTTATTTGCTGATGATATTTCTTTTAGGTGGAGCCTCGTAAGTGTGATGAGGTCATGGAAGTAGTAAGGGTCTATGGAAAAGCATCAGGACAATGTATCAATTTTGAGAAGTCATCACTTCTAAATGGAAAATGAGTCCCAGGAGCTATAAAAAAAAGAAACTAAAGCTACAATTGGGGACTGAGAATGAAGGGGAATAAGAACTTTTCTAGGCATCCAAGAGGATATATAAGTGGATTAAAGTGTAAGTTATTTGCCTTCCTTAAGGACAATCTTGATCACATGATCAATAGATGGTCAGGGAGATAGCTGACAAAGGGAGGAAAGAAGATCCTTATAAAGGCTATAGCTATAGTGTTTCACACATATGTAATGTCAAGCGTTATGTTGCCGCTTGATATATGCGAAAAATTAGCAAGGTTCATTGCACGATTTTAGTGGAGCACAAACCCGTCCAAACGAAGTATGCACTTGGCAACATGGGATAAATTATGCACACCAAAGAATGAATGATGCACTGGATTTAGATTTATCCATGAATTTAATCTAGCATTGCTGGCAAAGCAAATGTGGAGATTTATCCAATTCCCCGACTCGTTGCTTGCTAGAGTCCTTCGAGAGAGGTATTACCGTTTGAGTTCGACACTGCAGGCGCCTGAAGATCTGAAGCTGATTCATCTTCATATGTTTGGACGAGTTTATTGGCTGCAAAACCAATACTATCTTTGAGGATAAAACATATGGTGCACTCGGGATATCAAATTTGTATGTGGGAGGACCCTTGGATCCCTACTACTCCAGCAAGGCCAGCTAGACTGGCTCTGCCAGTAGCCCATCCATGTATGACAGAAATTGAGTTTATCCATGGTATACTAAGAATGTGGAAAGTAGATATGCTACCACTATTTGTGGTACAAGAGGGTATTCCCCTTATTAGGAATTTGACCAAATCAAGAAGACATATATTGTTGGGGCTATATGAAGAGTGGGTTATATACCGTCAAATGGGGATATCGGATTGCAAGAAATAAACTTAACCGAAATTTTGAAGCTATGGTATCATAGCCAAGTATTAAAAAATTACTAGCATATGCTTGGAAATTAAACCCCCCCCCTCATAAGATGTGTCATATAGTATGGAAAATAGCCTCATGTTACTTGGAAGGGACAGGAAATTTAACATGTCATCATATTCTATGAGATAATTACTGTATGTGATGTTGAAAAGAAGACGAACAGTCAATCATGTGTTTTTTGAATGTCCACATGCCTTACAAACATGGGCTTTGCGCTCGACTTCATCTTGTCCCACCATCTTTCCTATATCGAGTGTGTACACCAATCTAGATTATATTTCTGGAGAAAGAATGAAATAGGAGATTCGTAGCTATATAGAGATCCATATCCATGGATGACCGACCTTGTATCTCTGAAAAGCCAATAGGAATCTATACGGATCCGGCAAAACTAATTAGACATGCCCAAAACGAATGTAATGCTTGGTTGGATGTAAACTCAAAAGCCAATGATGATGCAAACTCATTACACCAAGCAGAAAATACACAAGTTGTGTGTTAGTATTTGTTTGGAAGATTAATTTTGGACTATGGAATCACAGTATAGTGGATATGGTTGGGTATGAATAAATGAAATGGAAAAATGAACAACTTATGGATTTGAGAAACAAGAGAGATATTTGTCCCAATTACATTCATAATTGGATGTTATTATTTGGTCAATGGAGACCATGATCCAACATACTTTCAGGACTGACTGCAAGGAGCTAGTATCGATGATCAAAGATTTGACAGCTTGGCCAGGTTTTTCAAAGGAACTATCAGAGTTAGCATTCCTTAAATTCAAGTACGCTTTTAAGACTTCAAAATTATTCATGTTCCAAGGGTGCAAAACAGGCCATCAAACTCTTTAATCAGGACTGCGGGAACATTTCACAAGAATTTAATTTTTTATTGGTTGTTCTATTTTGGTCTGGATTTATGGACGGATCTAGCATATATAATAACATGGGGCACAATGTATTATATACCAAATCTATAGTAGTTAGAGTTGATTTTCAGCCAAAATTGTATGGGGTAATTATAGTAGTTAGAATTGACTAAACTAACTGAATTTATAGGTTTTTTCAACAAAACTAATGAAAAATAAAACTTGTGTATGTGGCACTTGCCCCAACCAATTGCTGGCTAGATATACCCATGTCTCGATACCCAGACCATATCTAGTATGAATGATAAATCAGCCGTTTATTATAAAAAAAATCTATAATTACTTAATAACTTGGAAAATCATGTAATTTTCTTCTCACAAATCATTTACAATATGATCTTGTAAACGATCGCTTTTATTTATTGTCAAGTTAATTGATCATCCTTATAGAAGGCAAAATTCGTCAAAGATTGTCATCATGATCAAATCGAAACTATTTATCGACCAGCCCCAAATGTCAAGACGAAATTGTAGTATACAATAGTTTATGCCCCAGAGCCACGAATTATTGACATTGAAATGAATTTTCTTGTAATGATGATGATGATGCATTTTAAACATATTGGAGAGTGGGTCCATTTTTCCCACTACCCTAACACACTAAGATGTTTAGTAAACTTAATGATCATATAATATTATCCGATCATACCAATATCTAGTTTTAGTAATTGAACACCTCAAGTTTAAATAATAAAATAATGTTTCATTCTCAAAAGAAAAATAATTATGGACAATAAAATTGCTATAAATTATAATAATTATAGTAGTAGTATTTTAATTGATTTAAACAGATAAAACATAATTTAAAATTATTTTATAGTTTTTGTTTGGAAATATAATTGCTCTTCCATTTTGTCAACCTTTTATTTTGTTGACTATCTTAATAGTTTCAGTTTAGTAGCTGTATATTAATTTTCATAACTCTTTGATAGTTATTATGGATACTACATTTTCTGCTACAGATTTTTTTTTTTTAATTTACACTAAAAATCAAAATATAAATGAGAAGGTTTTTGATTGGATAATATTTTCTAGTCTCTCTCTTTCCTGACTTCTATTCTAGTAATGAATGACCAAGACATTATAAGTACCTCCCGCTGCCCACCTCTTTTATTTAGTTTTGTGCCAACTTCTTCTAAAGCCAAACTTTTATTTTCCTACTGTTGCTATAATACAAGAAAAACAGAAAGAGCCATGGATGTTCATGATTTATCTGAAGAACCTAGAAGAGGACTACACACGTCCGAGGAATCATCAGACGATCTTTGCGTTGATTTCCGAGGTCGACCATGCAGGCAAGACAAGCATGGTGGTACGAGAGCTGCTCTATTTGTCTTAGGTATCCTTCCTGCTCTCGTCAATATTAACTTATGTATATCCTCGTATCGACTAGAGCATGTTGCGTATGGTTGGCTCGGTCCATGTTATCTTAAATTGGTTGGTTGTGTGTATATGCTCAGGCCTACAGGCCTTTGAGATGATGGCGATTGCGGCTGTTGGGAACAACTTGATCACATACGTTTTCAATGAGATGCATTTCCCTTTGTCCAAAGCCGCAAACCTGGTGACTAACTTCGTAGGAACGGTGTTTCTCCTCTCGCTTCTTGGTGGCTTCCTCTCTGATTCATACCTTGGAAGCTTTCGCACCATGCTCGTCTTCGGCGTCATAGAAATATCTGTATGTTCTCTCCATGTCTAGCTCTCTTTTCCTTTCTCATTATTTTCTTTGAGAGATGCTACTGAATATTCTACAATCTACATCACTTTCTTCTCTAACTAGTAACTTTTGACTAAAAACGTGCTATTAGAAGTATATTTAGACAAAAGTCGAAAACTTTAACGTAAAGTTTCTAACTAAAGTGAATTAACTTGTTTAAACTTTCGGTTCTTTGGAAAAGCAAATGGTTTATAAAAAAATGATTTTAATTTATTACGTTATATTATATGTTATAAGTATTTAGTATCGCACAATAGTGACATCCAAAAAACAGTGTAACAGAATAGTCTAGTAACAAAATTTACGGCTTACATCTTAGGCGACATGAAAACTCCAGTAACATACTGGTCAGGTTAAAAGCATGTTATGAGTCCACTTTACACAATATGGATGTAACTTTTTAATATTTTAGTTACGAAAGATAGTTGTAAAGTAGAATAGAATATATGATATATAATTGTGTTGTGTTTAATATAAGAATACAAGACACATATGTATAGCGATAACATTAACATAATGTTAACACCAGATAATGCTAAATTTCCTAAACACTTAAGGGAAATATGCTAAGAATATCTTGAGGTTAACTTGCTCTTCAAGTCTTTCCTTTTAGTCTTGAAGGTCGTCATGGGTTTCACGGGCTTCCCAATCTTGATCCGTAAGATACACATCTTCCGGCCCGACATATCTCTAATACTCCCCCGCACGACAAACGTTGGATGCAACACGCAAATCTGCAATCACAAAGCAGACCACGTATGTCGTGGACACTATGTCGAGGAAAATAAATCAGTAGATTCCTTCGGGAATAAACTTTAACTTAGACAAGGAGGGATGAAAACTTCAGTTCTTCTTTGGTCTTGACAATGGGAATACATCCCGTGGGCGCAACTGCAGCTCCAAAAACAATCGTCCTATCTCGGACAGTCCGTAACTTGAACTAAACAAATTGACCTAAAACTTGAACGTTCTACTAAAACTCCCCCGTAATGGTTAAACTATAACCAATAAATCCCAAACTATGGAATAATGAAAAAAATCTTAAGAAATTCTAAACCATAGAAAATCTTAGATAAAGACAACTTATGTGAAACCCACAAACCCATAACACAACATTAACCCTCTGTAATTCTAGCACCCACTAAAACCAAACTATATAAAATTAACTCTTATCAAAAAAACAAAGCACGTAACCTATTGCAAACCCACTAAAATTCTTAATTAATAAAACCAAACCCCAGCGACTCATACCCATGTCACCACATCGTCTTCATTGTCGGCATCATCAGCTTCTTCATCAACTTCGCCAACACCAATGATGATGAGCATCATCAAATCTTAAAACTTGCGGAAGCTTTAATTTTAATTTTGATCCCTAAAAATCGACTGCTCTGATACCATGTAAAGTAGAATAGAATGAGATATATTATTGTGTTGTGATGAATATAAGAATACAAGACACATATGTATAGCGATAACATTAACATAATGTTAACACCAGATAATGCTAAATTTCCTAAACACTTAAGGGAAATATGCTAAGAATATCTTGAGGTTAACTTGCTCTTCAAGTCTTTCCTTTTAGTCTTGAAGGTCGTCATGGGTTTCACGGGCTTCCAATCTTGATCCGTAAGATACACATCTTCCGGCCCGACATATCTCTAATAATAGTCATATTTGTGTCTTGTTTGACAAACTTAAAAGTAAATTCTAGCTAGCTGACAAAAAAACATGTACATCAATGAAACAGGGGTTCATATTATTGTCAGTCCAAGCTCATCTTCCCCAGCTAAGACCACCAGAATGCAACATGAAGAACACCACAACACATTGCTTAGAGGCAAATGGTTACAAGGCAGCTACACTCTACGCAGCACTCTGTTTGGTGGCCTTAGGGAGCGGCTGTCTCAAACCGAACATCATCTCTCACGGTGCAGACCAGTTTCAAAGAAAGGATTTAAGAAAGCTATCAAGTTTCTTTAATGCGGCTTACTTCGCCTTCTCAATGGGTCAGCTTATTGCACTCACACTCTTAGTTTGGGTGCAAACACATTCTGGAATGGACATCGGTTTTGGTGTCTCGGCCCTTGTTATGGCCGCCGGTATGATCAGTCTTGCTGCTGGGACTAACTTTTATAGGAATAAACCGCCTCGTGGTAGCATCTTCACACCAATTGCTCAGGTAGTTCGATTGTTTGCATTTGTGTTTTATCTGTGCTTTTACTAGCTAATAACTTTTATCATTTTAAACAAAATTCATTTATATCATTTTAAACAAAATTCATTTATCAACTACAAACACCAAAATTCAATTTTTTTTTTTTTGGTAAATATATAAACCGAGAACGTTGATACATTTGGAGTCATGTGATCTTGACTTAATATTCTGGTATTATTTGACCGACCAGGTCTTCGTAGCCGCGATCACTAAGCGTAAACAGATTTGCCCTTCAAACCCAAACATGCTTCATCAACCTTCAATGGATCTCGTTGGTGTCAAACCTCTCCTTCACAGTAATAAGTTCAGGTGATTGGTCTTTTAATCTCTTTATAATTACCGCCAAATTTAACTAATTAACTATACAACTATTAACCGCAAAACGTGAAGGTTTCTTGACAAGGCTTGCATCAAGACGCAAGGCAAAGCAATGGAGAGTCCATGGCGACTATGCACAGTCGAACAAGTCCATCAAGTCAAGATTCTTTTATCAGTTATACCCATTTTCGCCTGCACCATAATCTTCAACACCATCTTAGCTCAGCTCCAAACTTTCTCTGTTCAGCAAGGAAGCTCCATGGACACACACATCACAAAAACATTCCAAATCCCACCAGCTTCCCTTCAAGCCATCCCTTACATCATTCTCATCTTCGTCGTTCCTCTGTACGAAACGTTCTTCGTTCCACTCGCTAGAAAACTCACGGGAAACGACTCCGGAATCTCTCCTCTTCAGAGAATTGGCACTGGACTGTTCTTTGCGACTTTCTCGATGGTTGCAGCTGCTTTAGTGGAAAAGAAGAGACGCGAATCGTTCTTGGAACAGAACGTAACGGTCTCGATCTTCTGCATCGCACCACAGTTTCTGATATTCGGTTTATCAGAGATGTTTACAGCCGTTGGTTTGGTGGAGTTTTTTTACAAACAGTCATCACAGAGTATGCAGTCTTTTCTCACAGCAATGACTTACTGCTCTTACTCTTTCGGGTTCTATCTTAGCTCTGTTCTTGTCTCGGCCGTTAATAAAGTTACGTCTAGTAATGGATCTGGGACAAGAAAAGGTTGGTTAGGCGATAACGACTTAAACAAAGATAGATTAGATCTCTTTTACTGGCTCTTAGCTTCATTGAGTTTCATCAACTTCTTTAACTATCTCTTCTGGTCAAGATGGTATTCGTTTGGTCCATCCGCGACACAACATAGGGCCGAGGTTAATAGCTTGGAGGATCTAGAAGATGGAGTAAATAAGGATTCCAAGATGGAACAGCCAAGAATTTGACTATGTTAATTAGATCTTCTTGTGGAATGTTTCCCTTTAGGGTTATAATGAATAGAAGGAACCTCTTGAAGAGTTAGATCCTTTATGCTTATTAATATGGTTGTAATCATATGTTTTGGAAGTGGCGGGGTAGAGTTTGTACTGTTTTTAATTTTATTTCTGGGGTTTGTAATGATGATGAGTTAGTTTAAAAGGTTTATAACAACTTGTCTTTATGAATTAATAATGTATTACGCTAGTTGGTTTTGTGATGTGACTGATGAAGTTCATAAGATTTGGGGCAAAGATGGAGAACACAAACAGTTACAACAGCTTAAGACAACATTTTCAGTATGCGATTGCTGCCATTAATAACAACCGAGCAATATCAGGTTTTGACTTCTGAGGCATATGATGATTCCTTTGACTTATATAAGACATCTTTGAAGTTGGAGATAGATATGGTCAATACCCATAGATATTGACATCATAAGCTAAAAGATATAGTGAGGTAAGCATTATTAGCTGTGACCTTCAGGCAGACAGAGAAGGTCCACACAACACACTGGTCCATTGCTCCATCAATATCAATGAATCATAGTGTCTTCACCGCTAACTTCTCTTCAACAAAATATTTGGTTTTTGTGATTTGAGATACCATTGACTTTGAAAAGAAAAATAATATAAAATCCCTATGTTCATTATGTTTCATTTGACCAAACATATATAAAGTGTTTCTCAAGTTTGATAGCCTTTCTTGCAGCCTTGTTTAAAAATGGTTTCCACCTCTACAATATGGACTGACCACATTTGGTAGACCTCTATGTATGGGTTTCACTTGGAAATGATTAACTCAGTTATGTCTGGATCAGTTTCTAAAGCATATAGTCAAACTTGAGAAGAGAATTGTTATAGTTTCATATGCACTATTATTATTTTTTTTTTTAATGCACTAGTATTAACAAGCATTACATATTGCTGTAACGTCAGGTTACATTTCTATAGTCTATACCACATTCACGTTTATCTGTTTAGGTCATGCGTACAATTGGACAAAATATCTGAATTCAAAGAAACACACCAAACATGACCCGAAAAATTAGTACCAACCCCGATCCAAAACTAATAAAATATTGGAATGATTCCATTTTTTTATATCTGAAGAATCGGAACCGAATACAACCTGAGCCAAAATATTTTTGATACTCGAAGATATCCAAATCACAATCATATACTTAAATATACTGATTGATAGATTTGACATATATAAAATATTTAAAATATATAAAAATATCCAAAAATTATCAAAATAGTCATAAGTAAATATCTGAAAATAACCAAAAATGTTCAAAACACTATAAATATCTTAAATATCTACTTGTTCTCCATCCAAAAAAGTCGAACCAATTATTATGTTAACTTTATGTATTTAGTCATGTGTTATTCATATTTATATGTTGTATTAGGGCAAAATAAATCATGGTTTTATTGATCAATAGAACAAGAATACAACATATAGCTCCGGAAACCCTAATTCTAACTGCATGCTTCTATATTTACGGTGTATAATTCTGATACCCTCTTCTAGGGTTTAGGCCCTTTTATATGTCATTGTAGTCAAAATCTAGATTAACTTCTTCCACATCATTAAATATGGAAAGTTTTCACATTAGTACAAGTTTTTCATTTTACTAAAGGCATAAAAAAGAAACACGACTCGAATGCTGGAAATTGTTCAAGCAGGAGAAGAACGTTGGCGCCCTGCTCTAAGCAAGAGAAATAACTTTGTGGTTTAATTATCCCCAACACTTTTCCCCTTATCTTTCGATTTCCTGAGTGAAGTCGAGTGATATATGGTGTTTTACACATCATTGTATATATGTTTTCTAATTGGTTTTCAAGTCTTTATCGAGTCTTTCTAGTCATTTTCGAGTCATTACAGGTCTGGAGTTGCACTGGATGGGAGATGGACCTGCTGGAACAAAAGAGGCAGAAAACAGTGCAGTTTGGTGATTTTCACGCAGAACAGTCTGATGACTGTTCCCGATCAAGCGGAACAAGCAGACGGAGTGATCCCGCGATTGTTCCCGACGAATAAGGAAAATACAACATCTCGGGATTTGCCCTAATTATCTTCTTTTTCTCTCTGGCCGCCTGTGGCTTTTGATATAACTTCTTTTTCTATTTTTCTACATCATACTACGCTACTTTTCATAGAGAAACAAACTCTAGAGCTTTTTACTTTGGGATTTGCTACTTTGTAAAGGGAGAAGGCTATCTCTCTCCATAGAGAAGAACCCTTGAACTCTATCTCTTGTTTCTGTTATTTTATGCAGTATTATTCAGTATTGATGCTTGTCTTTTCTTGTATCATGGCTGAGTAGTCGGCTAGCTAGCTTGTCTAGGGTTCTAGGGTGTTGATTTTGTGAGCTAAACATAGATAAGTGAATCCATTGATTGTCTTCATTCATAATTGTTCCTATTGCTTGCATTAAACTGGCCGCTTAATGTTAGATCATAGGTTTAACCTGTTCATTAACCGTGTAATAGGTTGCTAGATCTGTTTTGAATGAGCATTGCATCCCTACTCAGCGAAAGTAGATATTAGGGTGTTTTGTGAACCTATCGGACTTGATCTCTATTGCTTGCGATCGCTTCTCACCTCAACGACAGTTAGACGGTGAGATCGATCAGCATAGGAAGCAGTACCACGACAGTGGGCTGTTCTACTTGAGTGATCCGAGTTCTATACTGTTCTTATTAGCACTTGAATAATTGTTTGGCTCACAAGTATTAGCACCCGATGAAGTAACCCTAGGCTGGCTTCTCTTTAATATGAATTCACATTTACATTATTTTATTTGCTGCTTTGCACGTTACAACCAAATCAAAAATCCCATATTGTCTTAGCTTAATTTTGATCCCATAGAAATAAAGTGTAATCGTTGGTCTCTGTGGATTCGATCCTAAAGTGCTACATCGACATACCATTCGATTGTGGTAGTGTGCACATTAGGTTAATTGGTGTGCGTGAACACGAATATCAATTTGGCGCCGTTGCCGGGGACCATCTTTTTACCTTTATTTTTCGGTTATTTATTTAGTCTAAGACCTCTAACTTGCTCTTTTCTCTTTGTTGCAGGAGATCGCAAGGTTTAGAAAATCAGAACAGACAACAGCCAAGGCCTACTGACACCACCATGGGTGATCACGGTCATCAGGATGATCTTGCTGCAGCAATGCAACTGATGCAACAACAGATGCTTCAGATGCAGCAGACCATCCAAGCTCAGCAAGCAGCTGCAGAACAATCTGCTCAACAGGCTGCTCTCGCGCGGCAGGAACAAACAGCGCAGACTGTTCCAATCGGGGAGAGAAACCTTCCGCGGAACATTCCTACTACGCGTTGTGCCATTGTTCCTCCACTCTGCACCAGGCAGGACTTCGAGATTAAGCCTGCTCTGATTGATCTGGTGCAGAGAAAAGTGTTCTCTGGTCTCTCTGCAGAAATTCCAATGGAGCATATTGAGAATTTCGAAAAAGTCTGCAGTTTTACTCGTGCGAATGGTGTGCCATCAGACTACATCAAGTGCATGCTATTCCCATTCTCTCTTGATGGAAAAGCTGCACGGTGGTTGAACTCTCTCCCTACCGGCTCTCTCACTTCGTGGGAACAGGTCCGATCAGCGTTCCTCAACCATTTCTACTCTAAGGCGAGAACAACTACATTGAGGAACAAGATCACCTCATTCAGACAGCTCCATGATGAGCCTTTTTGTGACGCATGGGAGCGCTTCAATGACTACCAGAGGGAATGCCCTCATCATGGATTTGATGATGATTACCTCCTGGGCATTTTCTATGATGGGGTGGACTGGAAACACCAAGGTGCTCTAAACTCTTCGAGCAATGGAGACTTCATGACTCAGACCACTGATGGAGCGCTCAAGCTGATTGAGAACATGGCAGCTAGCTCAACCAATGAGAACCAGGAGAGCGATCGCTCCAAGGAAGTCAACAGTGTACACACCCAGAAAATTGATGAGCTGACAGCTAAGGTCGATCAGCTACTGCAGAACAACCAGGCACAAGGATCTGGGTATTAGAACACCACCCCGCAGAGCAATCAGCAAGCTGTTCCAGCCGCGAGTGCTGCGACTGCAGGGAACAGTCCGCCAGATGATCTGAAAAATCTGAACATTATGATGCAGCAGATGCTCCAGAGCCAGCAGCTTCAGGTCAAGGCACTGAATCAGGTTACCGCAGACATCAATACCAGGATGGACAGCATGTTCACTGAGCTGAATTCAAAATATGATACTGTGAGCAACCACATAAAGAGGATTGATGTTCAGCTCGCTCAAACTGCTGAAACTGTTAAAAGACAGCAAGAGATCATTCGTGGAAAAAGTGTGATGAATCCTAGGGTTGAGCACTGTAATGCAACCGAGCAGAGACGTGAGAAATCTGAGGAAAAACAAGCGAAACAACTGTTCGCTGAGACTGTTATGGGCGCAGAACAGAGAACAATGCAGTCTGCTAGCCCTAGAGTGACTGCTCCCGCGACTGCTCCCGCGACTGCTCCCGCGACTGCTCCCGCTCCCCACGGATCTACTGATATTCCACCAGTGCGAGTCTATGTTCCTAAGGTTCCCTATCCGATTCCACCTAGACACCTGAAGGTGTTGCCTAAGGTTGATGACCCTGGAAAATTTGCTTTTCCATGTTCCATTGCTGGAGTAGAATTTGAGGAAGCTCTTTGTGACTCTGGATCTTGTGTGAATCTTGTCTCAAAGGCGATTGTAGAGAAGTTGGGCATTACTGAGGTTGAGCCTTTTAAGGTGACTCTGACTTTTGCAAACTCTTCCAGAGCAGTTCCTTATGGCACCATTCGCAACCTTCCTGTCCAAGTTGGGGACTGTGTTCTCCATACTGAATTTCAGGTTGTTGAGATGAACAAGGATCATGAGATGCCCTTGATATTAGGAAGGACATTTATGGCTACAGTGGGAGCAATCGTTGATATGCCTAATAAGAGAGTCTCCTTCTCCCACATCAACAAGAATGTCTTCTATCAGGCTGTTCCCACCAGATTTCAGAAACTACACGCCTCTTGCATCTCAGTGTTCAGTGGAGAAAAGCTGAAAGTTTTTCCAAGGAAGGAGCTTGGTAAAAACAGTGAGTTCAAGGAAGTCTTGAATGGAGATCCTCAAACTGATACCAAGAAACTCAGTGAGAATGCAAGGGTGAAAGAGAAAGTCCACAAGAAAAGGATCAAAGGAGATCCTACTATGACTTTGACACCTCACTGGTGTGATGAGAAATCCATTGAGTATGAGGTAAAGTGCAAGGGTACCTCTAAACCTTTCTCTAAAGTCAGAGTTATTCTCACTGATGAGCTGAAAGAGAAAGGAGAAGCTGCTGTGAAAGGGTTGTTGAGCAGAGTTTTGAAGCTGAACATGTCTGATTGTGGAGCTTGTTTTGGAACAAGCCCTCATACTCAACCCGACTGATCCCTGTCACCAAGTCAAGCTAGTGACTTTAACCAAGTGCTTGGTGGGAGGCAACCCACTGGTAAGTGTAAATATAACTTGGTTATGTTTTTGTTTGCTTATTTTCGTTTTAGCTTATTGAGTTTCAGGTCAAAAAGTAGAAAAATTCGAGATACTTCGAAAAATTCTGGGTTACAGAAACGGAGCTCCCTGTTCTGCAGGAGCCAAGAACAACCGCCCAGGTGAAAATCTGGCGGCAGAACACCCAGAATTTTTCGGAGCACCCGCTCCAGGTAAGTATCTCGACCAAAAAAATTGTATATTCTGGTTTTCACCTTCTCTCTGATTTATTTTCACACCGAGACGTTATGAAGTAAGTCTGGGGGAGGGTCTTCGTCGTTTACTAACTCGTTTCTTTCTTTTGTTTATCTTTTGAGTCAGTCTGAGTCAGTTTTTAGGATCGAGTCAGTCAAAGTTTTGTGGGAATTAGGACCTTATTCTGTGTTGATCACTAACCATATCGTGCTTTAGTTGTCTTATTCATTGACCTTAGCAGTGGCGAAAGACACACATGTGGACCCGGAACACCCTGACATATCTCACTTGATTCTCCAGAAGTTCTCAGCCGATCAGGTTACACTGGGTAGACTTAACTCCAAATAACTTGAACCTAATCTTGACTGAAATTCTTCTTGTTATGGGCACTAGATCAGGGAAACGAGAACTACACTCAGGACTTCTTATTCTTTCTATCCATCTTGTTGTTCCTGAGTGGCTAGCTCATCTTTAGCTAGTTCTCACCCTGAACCTTAGCCTTTATTCCACCTTCATGCATTTGTTTTTCAGTGTTATATGTGCAGATATGTGCAAAAAAGTCGGAGAGGAAAGGATCGACGCAGCCTCTTAATCGTTACTGCTGCACAGATTCAGCCAGAAGGAGAACAAGCAGATTAAGGGAGCAACCACTCCATAACCAATGAGCTGTTCAAGAACATGGGTGGAGAACCAGAATGATTCGAATCAAAACCACCAGTGGCATCCTTGACATCACATGTTACCTCCTTCTTCGTCACCTCACCATCTCTTTTTGTACATGTAAAAAAAAAAAAAAATCTATCTTTCATTTTGTTTAGCATATGGTGATGGAGAAGGATAAGAATTCAGGATACACGAGCCATTGGGAAGGTCGAGCAGAAGAGTAGGTATCAATATGAAGGGATGAGGAGCAGACAGATGAGTGGAGCAGTCTGATGATTGTTCCCGAACGAAAAGAACAGTCGCTCCTGAGATAGCAAAACGAGTAAGGGGCTGTGGACATCAATGGAGCCGTCCTCTCACGACTATTTTGCGCGATATCCTGCATCCACTACGAAAAGTTGGTAGCCCCTAAACACTCTTTAGCTCCACCATAAAATTAGCCTGTGTCACACCTAGCCCGTCTACCCTGAATAGTGCCTGTGATGAGAAGCTCACGCTGCTCTTAAATGAATGTAGGGAGTTCTGTCTCGATAGTGTTGATTTTTCAGGTTTGAGATGTAGAGTATGGAGCCGATTTTCGAACAGCAGTCAGTGGGGTTCTGGTAAGGGTGTGTTGTCCTAGTTTACTGGTTGTATGGTTCAGAGATTCGTGGTTAAGGTATGGTTGCTGAGAATATGAGAGTTCCCACACTTTCAAACCTTTCTCTTTGTTCTTGATACTTGGTCTTGTTCGAGGACAAACAAGGATCTAAGTCTGGGGGAATTGATATATGGTGTTTTACACATCATTGTATATATGTTTTCTAATTGGTTTTCAAGTCTTTATCGAGTCTTTCTAGTCCTTTTCGAGTCATTACAGGTCTGGAGTTGCACTGGATGGGAGATGGACCTGCTGGAACAAAAGAGGCAGAAAACAGTGCAGTTTGGTGATTTTCACGCAGAACAGTCTGATGACTGTTCCCGATCAAGCGGAACAAGCAGACGGAGTGATCCCGCGATTGTTCCCGACGAATAAGGAAAATACAACATCTCGGGATTTGCCCTAATTATCATCTTTTTCTCTCTGGCCGCCTGTGGCTTTTGATATAACTTCTTTTTCTATTTTTCTACATCATACTACGCTACTTTTCATAGAGAAACAGACTCTAGAGCTTTTTACTTTGGGATTTGCTACTTTGTAAAGGGAGAAGGCTATCTCTCTCCATAGAGAAGAACCCCTGAACCCTATCTCTTGTTTCTGTTATTTTATGCAGTATTATTCAGTATTGATGCTTGTCTTTTCTTGTATCATGGCTGAGTAGTCGGCTAGCTTGTCTAGGGTTCTAGGGTGTTGATTTCGTGAGCTAAACATAGATAAGTGAATCCATTGATTGTCTTCATTCATAACTGTTCTTATTGCTTGCACTAAACTGGCCGCTTAATGTTAGATCATAGGTTTAACATGTTCATTAACCGTGTAATAGGTTGCTAGATCTGTTTTGAATGAGCATTGCATCCCTAATCAGCGAAAGTAGATATTAGGGTGTTTTGTGAACCTATCGGACTTGATCTCTATTGCTTGCGATCGCTTCTCACCTCAACGACAGTTAGACGGTGAGATCGATCAGCATAGGGAGCAGTACCACGACAGTGGGCTGTTCTACTTGAGTGATCCGAGTTCTATACTGTTCTTATTAGCACTTGAATAATTGTTTGGCTCACAAGTATTAGCACCCGATGAAGTAACCCTAGGCTGGCTTCTCTTTAATCTGAATTCACATTTACATTATTTTATTTGCTGCTTTGCACGTTACAACCAAATCAAAAACCCCATATTGTCTTAGCTTAATTTTGATCCCATAGAAATAAAGTGTAATCGTTGGTCTCTGTGGATTCGATCCTAAAGTGCTACATCGACATACCATTCGATTGTGGTAGTGTGCACATTAGGTTAATTGGTGTGCGTAAACATGAATATCATCGAGTTATCTCGGGTTATCTCGGATTGGATCGTAAGAGAACCTGGTTGGAGATGTTTCATTGCGAGGATTTAATAGAAACTATCATCTCTTTAGTCTTTTTGGCACAGAGCCATGTGTGATCATATAATCTTTGGGGATTCCTGATCCCAAATTTGTATTACAATAGTTTACGATTTATGTCTTATGGTGCATGGACTTAGTGACGAGTGGCCTCAGAGTCATATGATCTAGAGTGCGCATAGACGGATCAGATGATAGATTCATTGATATGCTTTCATAAGCACGTCTTCTTCCTGCCGTAAGCAGGAGATCGTTGCCTTAGCAAGTAGATAACTCATGGAATGCTACAGTGGGCATATCATGTTTATCTGATTCTTGGTGACAACTAAGATATATCAAGGGTTAGCAGGAGAAGATTGTCTTCCAAACGTGTGATAAGGAATGCTTAACCAGGAGGCAAGAGGAGGGAATTGTAGAACATTCCGTCGTAGATGTACGCCCGCCTTGGTTTGTTGTCAAGAGTTCGTTTAAGTTTTTTCTGGCTTCCTTGTAGGATATTACCGTTATACTCAACGGATCCTGATTTTTGTGTTGGAAGAGATTCAAACTTTTGAGAATTAAGATATCAGTTTTTGAGATAAACCATCTTTTCCTTTTATATTGTTGGTGTATATCGGGTGGACTATCCTATTTTGGATATTTTTGGGGAAAACCAAGGCTTAATCCAATGGTTCATGCAGTATATAGGCTTCGATAAGATTTCTACCGTGCAGGCCCAATAAATTTTACTCTTAACTGCCCCGAGCAGATGGAAGAATATCTAAGTTTTACTTTTTGCCCCCCACTTCTTTTATGGGCTGCTGTTTGAGACCTAGATGGATTTGTGGGAATTGTTTTTCTTCTTCCAGCATTACATCAGGTGACATCGCGCACACAATTTAGATTGATATTCTAGCAGCTCCCTTAAGATATTACCTTCCCTGGATTGCGTAGGGATCCCTGAGATCTGAAGGAAGTTTTCCTTGTCCCTGTTAATGAATCTACAGATTTTTTTCACGTCAGAGTGGGCTTCTGATATAATTTTTGTCTTTGAGGCTTTCTTGGATGTGGGTTCTCGGGGAGGATGTGTGCTCTGATAATCATGGTATTCTCATACTTCGTATTTCGACCCCTTGCCTTGGATAACCTTAACTGCAATTCAGGTGTTGGTACATTTTCACGGCGTAGCCTTTGGCATATAGGAAATATTGTATGCATATTACTTTGCTCCTTTGGCTAATAAGAAAAGATTTGTACCAGATATGTTCATGTGATTGTCAGCTGATTGTTTAATAGCATTGAAAGGTGTCAAAGATAGTATGTCATTTGATAGTCATTGAAATAGGAGATACATGTTTATAAGGGTTGGTGAAGCTCACATCTTTCCTTTGTTTTGGCATTGTGTCGGTTAGGTCGCCGATGCTAGATTATTGGGCTGCTTCCTTTATTATTCTTGGCTAATATGTTTTCCTATGACCGCAATTGTTTTCTGCCTAGAGTCGTTTGAGGGGGAGACATATGTGAAGGAGGCCCTAAGCCTTCCATGGAGGTGGAGATGAGTGTCTTTCTTAGTGATTCGGGAAGCTTTGCGTATCTGGGGTACGTCTCTCTTTCCAAGGATTTGTTGCGCCTAGCAGATGATTATTAATGCTTCCAGGTTGTCGGCCTTGGAATTTATAGGGAGCAGGATGGATAGTACCAGAGGACATAAGTATCGGGATGTGTTTTAGCCCGTAAGCGAGGGATGCTCCTATTTTTTCAAGTGCTGACCCGTAAGAATATGGACAATGGGAGGTGATGAGATTCTGTTGTTGTGATCTAGAAGGTGTTGGTCTGAGCAAGGTAGGCTGCAGGGTGAGATTATTTTTGTTCGGTCGAAGGTTGAGACTTTGACAAAGCAAAAAAAAATTGGCGAAACAGAAGGTGAGGATTACCGCTTGTTGGAAACTTATGCAGGAATGGCTGAAGAAGCGACTTGAACACCAAAACATATATTCTATGGATATCCAAACATAATAAAACTCAATAAAATTAATTATAATATATTATATTTCAACATTCTTATTTAATTAAGTACAGCCGACTAGTAATCTCATTCATTTTAGTAACAATAAAAAATGCTTTGATTCCCTTAAAGGAAATAGGAACTAATAAGATTTATATGTCAAGAATAAAATATCAAACTGGTTCGAAGAGTATGCTTCTGAAAATAGAATAAATTTCCCTTTTCTAAAACAGTGGATCCAATTACTAATCACAATAAAACTCATATGAATGAGAAACATTTGATAACGGTAAAGGTATATGTTCCAACCATCCTCCTTCTTGAGGAATAAAACTAGAATGATTAAGAACAAAATATGAAGCAATTCATTTTAAATGACCCCAAGAAAATGATAAAACTTATGTCAAAAATATCACCATTTGAAACAAATAAATCTTGGTATGGTAAGAAAGCAACTTGAAAGGATTAAGAAATTAATTCAAAATCAAAACCCTGCTCCAATAGAATTTACTTGAAGAAAAACAAAAGTCCAATATTCAAACAATTCTAAATTTCCCATTTAGGTCTTAAAACGTATCAAGATACAAATTTAGAATTCATTTGTGCATTCCAAAGTCATTAAAGTACAGTTGAAATAGGAGGAAGTAGCATGCCACATAATTATGTTATCCATGATACTCCTACATCCAAAATCCAAATAAACACCATATCCCATGATTTAGACCTCAGTGAGTTCTCTGATCAAAATTCTGTCTCAAAAATATACCTTCTTGAGTGGCAAAACAAGATCGTCAATTAAACTATGCTCATGATCTAGGAAAAATCCAACCAATAGAGCAATCTAGGTTCAACTCATAATCAGTCTATGAAAGGAATATTGATGATATATCTGAATATAATTTATAATTCCTCCAAAAATGACAATGGGCGCAAATGATTGTAGAACCCAAATAGGAAACGAGGATAAAACCGTAGTTGAGCTCCTTATAGCTGTTTTTTTGGAACAGCATAAAAGATGGTGAAAAATATGTAACCAAACAGCAAATAATAGAAATCCTTGATTCAATTAAAATGAACGAAGATAATGCTTTGATCTTAGAAAATCTTATTATAAAATGTTGTTGCTACATTAGTCATAGCTATAACCTTCTATTTTGTAAGAGATCCCTCAGTTCTTAGAGATAAAATTGTTAAACTCTTCTCAAATCTTAAATGCAAAAACTAAGTGATTTCCAATGGTACAAAAATACTTTTCTTTTTTCTTACTCCGTCAAGATTCCAACCAACCGTTTTGGAAACACAAATTTCTACCTGGACTTCCTACACTCTTAGTACACAAAGTTAGAACAAAATAGTGATTCCGTGGGAATCCAAAAATAGATTATGCTGATTTCACTTATGGAGAGTTTATCAGTATTGTTCAAAAAGAAGGTCTAAGTATATGCTAAGACCTGAAACTCCAAGAACATCATAAAGGGGAATTAAAAGAACAAAAGTGTAATTAAAGTTCATTTTGTACACAATTTAAAATAAACTCCAATCATGGTTGTGTATGAGATTGCAACAAAAATTACTATTTTAGAAATAAACCTAGAAAACATTCTAAAAACTATAAGAGTTTTAAAGTTCGTGATAATTCATGGAAAAAACCCAAAAAAAATTCCTTCGAAAAAAAAAAAATCATTCCATAAAAATATTTACATGCTTCAAAAGCGATAAGAAATGTCTCACTTCAAATTTTGACGTTTTAATCGTAAAATCCAGGAAGTTAAGCCCGCAGAAGAAATTTTAATCAAATATCTAATCTTGTACTTGATGATTCGTCTTCATCTTATGACTCTGATTTATCAATAACTTCTAAAAAGCCCCTTCAAATAGATGCACTAAATGTTCATCATCTAGTTCAGAGTCAAATGAAAAGAGTATTTGTGTCTATACAAAACAAAAGATCAAGAATTAAAACTTGGAATATTATATTCATTTTCTGATTCAAACCTAAAAAAAAAACTATTGGTAAAATTATTTATTCTTTTAAACGAAAAAATGTTAAAAATAAAAATAGTTCTCCAAATCCCATGGTCCAACATCCTCCAAATCCTCTTTTGATCTCACTGCTATTCTTAACAAAAGAAAGAAAGATACATTGGAAAAAAAAAGATACAAGATCTTATGATTGAAATAAAAAAAAGTAAACTAAAGAGAAACAAAAACAAGATTATGAGTAATTTTACTAAATTATATATTGTGTCAAAGGTCATCATGATTATATTTCTGAAGAACAAGAAAATGATTGCTTAGATAGTGAAGATGAAAATACTAAAGAGAAAATTTAATCGCTAGATATGGTCCCAAATGATTTTCTTTTAGTTCTAAGAGAAGTAACTTCTCAAAAATATAAAATTAGAGTCATCATTGTTTTTTTCTGAAAATTACAGAATTGATACAATTGCATTATTTGACACTGGTCCAAATCTAAGTTAGCATCAAATCCTGGCTTGTTCCAAAATGTTTTCCTATAGTAACTTGAGAAAAATCATTTTCTGCAAACAACTCTAATCTTCGTATAACATATAAAGCAAAAGCTTCTATTTTAAAAGAGAATATCCTTATTAAAATTGCATTTGTTCTCACAAATAATATATATAAAAATGTTATTTTAGGAACACTATTTATAAATTTGATTACACCATAGAAATTTATGGATGATACAATTTTTTTTAATATCAAAATTAGATCTTGACCCGCGCAATCGCGCAGATGTTATTTTTAATTTATATTTATATATTCATTTTAGATCATTAATGTTATATATTTTTATTTTAATCATATGCTTAAATATCAATATAAATATTTGAAATATAATAATTTATAGTTTACAATGTGTAAATAATCAATTGTTTAAAACCATCACATGTATTTGTTTCTTCTTATTATATATTTATCGTATTGCATTTGCATTTAGTTATTAGATAAACTAATATGTGCATAAAAATATTTTGTATTTAATTTATATTTAATTTTTATCCGTCTTTTAAAACTGAATTTCATTTTAGTAATATTTTTGCGTTTATTCATTTTACATAATATATTATTTTATATACAAAAATATAAGATATGTAAATTTTTATATATGTCTTGTAGTCTGTCATCATATTATATTTTTAACATAACTATTTATATGTATGTAAATAAAATTTATAATCTATCAATTTAATATCAATTTATCATATGAAGTTCAATATAATAAATTTTATTTTAATATGATTATAAAACAGATAAAAGTATGATATAATTTTTATTTTAAATTTTATAAATAATAACTGTTTATTAATGCACAATAATATTGCATTTCTAATTACGAAATTAGTGAAAATATTCACATAAATGTTTAAAATTAATATATTGTTAAAATATTTAGATCAACATAATAATTTTCTTTTAATATGATTGATCGGGTCAAAATCCTTTTAAACATATTTTCGAAACTTTTAATATATATATATATATATATATATATATATATTAAATGAAAAGATATCAAAATAGTTTAAAGATTATTTACGAAGTCCCTAAAATATTGGAAAATTACTGGTTTTAATTAATTAAGATTATTAATGTTAGCTTGAAATAAAATATATAGTTGAATAGATAATACATATATTTAAAGTTATGATTTTCTAAAGAAGGGTCCAACCAAAAAAATAACACATCAAAAAAGTCATGATTTCTGTTTTAATATATAAGATTTCTAAAGAGGGGTCCAACCAAAAAAATAACACATCAAATAAGTCATGACTTCTGTTTTAATATATAAGATTTACAACTATCTTTTAAATTTCTTGAAACACCAAAAAGAAGATAAGTCTAGATCTGATAAAAGCTTGTTCTATACAAGAAATCTTTCTACACTATTTAATCCATAGTAAAACTTTCTATCTAAAAATTTTAAAATTAGAAGCTTTATCTCAGAAAACCATAGAACCCTTAAATATAAAAGAAATAAAAGGAAATATTTCAAACTTAAATAAGTGATATGAGAGAGAAGTTTTTTTCATATTTACCATTTTCTTTTTGGAATCTAAAAAAACATATTGTTGATTTACCTCCTGATGGGAATTTTCTTGAAAAATAGATTATCACAAAGCACGTCCAATTTAAATGATCTTAATATTAAAAAAACATCTTAGAAAAAATTGGGATCTTCTAGATAAATGATATAACTTCGAATCAAGATATCATTGGTCTTGTTCTGTTTTTTATATATATGAAATTTTCAAAATTGAAAGAAGAACCCCAAAATTAGTAATTAATTACAAATCTTTAAGCACTGCCCTAAATGGATTAAATGGATTAGATATCTAGTATCAAATATAAAGATATACTAACAATTTTTCTCGGCCCACATGTTTTCAAAGTCCGATCTAAAATAAGGATTTTGGCAAATTCAGAATCTGAAAGTGATTGTTGTAAAACCGCATTTACGTTTTTTTGTCAGTACTAATGAAATGTATTGTATTTTGGTTGAAAATATGTACTTTCTAAATTTCAAAGAATCATGAATAATATATTCTCTGACTATTCAATAATTTTGCATTGTCTATATTGGTGATATATAAATATTTTCAACTTGTATAGATGAACATTTCAAAAATCTCAAGAAAATTCTTCTGTTGCAAAAATAGTCTTGTTTTTTTCAAAACAAAAATGTCTCTATTCATATCATAAAGTATGATAACATCTATTGAAAGACCTTTAGAATTTGTAAATAAATTTTCAGATAAAAATATTATTAAAATTTGATTACAATTGTTCCTAGTCTCAATTATGTGTTATATTTATGTTCTAATATAAATATAATTACATTTTGATCAGCTCTTTATAAGTGAGAGATTAATTTTGTTTACAAAAAAATAAATTAAATATACACCGGTTATTAAAAGAGGGAGTTAGGATTATACTTGTGGCATTTTACTCATGGTAATCCACTAAGTAAAAAGTAGTTACAGATATACAAATTGTTTTATTTTAAGATATGCAAAAAATAATATTCCAAATAATTATAGTGTAAATATTAAAGATGATCCTCTTTTAATAAAATAAATAGCTAAGCTTTCATAGTCGTCTAAATCTTTCAAGTACCTTGGAAAAAAGCATATTGAAATTGTTTTTCTTTTGAAACTATATACTGAAATAGTTCAAAGGATATAGGGCTGAGACAGATCCGATATCCGGGGTATTTTAAGGTACCCAGATCTTTATCTGGTGGATCCATATTTTTACTATCTTTATTTGGATCCGTTTTTTCGGATATCCGGATGTTGGATATCCTTCTAAAAACTATAATATCTCGCGGATATCCGGATCCAGATTTACATCCTTAAAAGAAATAAAATAATATCAAAATATACGAATAGTAAGAATAATTTAAATATAAAAGTATATATAATATTTTTAGTTATATCTATGTTTACTATTATAAAATTTATATAAATTATATATATATTAGTGTAGAAATAAAAATATAATAAATAAAATTAGTTTATATATATATATATTCCTTTTGAAATAATTATCAATAAAAATTACAGATTTGGATATTCGAACCAAAAATCAAGATATCCAGATTCAGATTCAGTTTGAACATCCGGATTCGGATCCAACCCCTCCAAATATCCGGATTTTCGGAGCGGATCCAGATCGGAACTCATATTGAATATGAATCTCAGATAATAAATCCAGGGATTAAAAAGAGATTCAGAGTGTGCCAATATGGATAACCAAACCGGCGGTTTAACATATGTCACAACTGAAGATAGACTTCGATCACCATGTCCAAGTTTGTTCTTTTTAGAAAGAAAAAAAAAAAAGAACAAATTCTTTTACCATTATATATGTTCTACCTCTTTGGTATATGTTTTGGCTGTTTGGAAAAATAATCTTTTACATCGTTCAAATTCTTCTACGCTTTTTTGATGTAAACATCATCTTCAGTAACTTAGAGCAGTGTATTGCAAACCATACCTTTAATATCTAAAAAGTATTTATGTGATTCACTGCTTAGACCAACATCTCATATTTCTGCATGTAGCGGTGATACAACTTGATATTATACGTCTCCATTGCTGCAAAACCAACATTGCCGAGTAAAAGAAAACGACTTTGTTCCTTTTAGATTCCATCAATGAAATAATTTCTTGTACCTATAGAAGGTGGTTGTGTGTTCTTTGGTATAGATCAGAGTCAGTTTGCACTTCGCAAACAATAATATGTAGATATTATTACCTAATTGGGCCAAGACTGCTAAATAGTTTATCATGGGCCGGGCCGGGCCGAGACTACGAGATGTCATCTTTCCCTCGAAACCATTGCTCCCATCGCGACGTCTCTGCCATGGCGATCATGGCCGTAGCCGCGCTCTTTCACGCGAGCAGATTCCCTCTTATCGCCCGTCGAACTTTCCCGTCTTCTGTTAGTTACTGTCCCGGGACTCTTCTTTCCAATGGATTCACCTACCGACTACAATCGATCATCTGTTTCTCATCGTCCGACGGTGGCGGCGTTAGCGATTCCGATACGGTCGTTACAGAAGCTCAGGGTCCCAATTTTCTGAAGTACAGCGACGAAGAGTTGATGAAGCAGTGCAAATTCGAGACCTTTAGAGTTTCAGGTCCCGGAGGACAGCACCGCAACAAACGTGACTCCGCCGTTAGGCTTAAACACCTCCCCACCGGAATCGTGTCTCAGGCCGTCGAGGACCGTTCCCAGCACAAGAACCGAGCTTCCGCTCTTAACCGCCTTCGCACTCTCCTCGCTATCAAAGGTCACTCCCATGATTTCATTGTCTTGTTTAACTGAAAGTTCACAACTTTCTTGTTTCTTTCTTCAGTGAGGAACAAGGTGGACATTGAAGGCTATTCTCCTCCTCCCGAGCTTCTTCAGATCCTACCTCCCAAGTCCACCACTAGATCTTCTTCTTCTGGTTCTCAGATTGGTCCCAACAATCCTAAATTTGTACCTGTATGAGACTCTCTTTTACTTGCTTTAGCTTGTTCTTGTATCTTTCCTTTTTACTCACAGTTACTCTTTTTTACAGGGGATGCAAGCTTTGCTTGATGTTATTTCTGCTTCTGACGGTTCTATCGCCGATTCTGCGAAATTGCTGGGGTGACTAATCCTTCTTGGACCTCTACTTCACTCTCTTGTCTTTTGCCTGAACATTGAGTCATGTTACTGTTTGATGTTTCAGTTTGAGCACTGGTGGCTTGTCTCGTTTGATACTCTCTCATGATGGTCTTCGTATGGCAGTCAATAGCATGAGGGCAGCCAAGGTACTGTCTGTTCTTATTCCAATTTATATACTTTGCCGATACACTAGTCATAGCGCAAGTGTTTTATCTTTATAAGGTCCTGCTTCTTAACTTCTTTATAGTGTATGTTCATTTGGTTCTGCCTCCTGGAAATAAGTCTGTGTTGATGTGCATGAAATGAATGCTTTTGGCTTCCTTAGCTCTTAATTAGATTGGTACATTATCACACTGTTATATGATTTTTTTTCATCATGCTAACTAGTCTCCAAGTGACGAACTTTTTTTTTCTTTTTCTGAGCTTTCAGGGAATGAAGCCTCTCAAGTAGTTGGGATGTATAGACTTTTGAAGAATGATGGTGGGACCTTTGACCAGTTTCTACCATTTTATGCACCTTATTTTGTATACAAAACAAAAGTATAAATGTTGAGTTCAGTCTAGCATTTGTTCGTCTAATATCATTCAGATCGTCACGTATGTTGAGATGATATGCTATATAAGCTGCTAAAATATTTATGGTAATTTTGCGTCTCCTTTTGTAGTGATTGTGTTGGAACTTTGAAGCTAATACAGTTGGAACCATTTTGGATTAGATTTCTTCCTATTCTGTTAGTTATTATTTTCTCTCCATTTGATGAAATCAATCTCGTTTGTGGTGGGTGTAAGTGGAAGTGGCAATCTTGTATTTTCTTGCACAATGAATAGCATGCACGCTTAAAATTCAATTGATAGCAACTTGCAGTGATGTTATCTCCCTTTGGAAGATATGATTCTCATGTAGCAACGTAGAGATGGGTCTCGTTCTTTTCTTGCTTTTGATGTTAGCTACAGTTAGTGCACTTATTAGACGCTAAATATCTTGGTCAGTGGAGCAAATGAAGAAAAACCGGTCACTGCCTGGAGGGAATGTTCTCAGGTATATTGGACATTTGAAAATAGCAAAAAGAGTGAGCGGCGAATCAGATTCTTGCAGAATGAGGTTCTCTTTTTCCCCACACAGCAAAAAGAAATTAACTTTTATGGAGTTGACTCTTGAGAATTTTTTTGTTTATTCATTTATATCCAGAAAAAAAGCCCCCCAAGAGTTGAGACTCTCGTGGGTGCATTCTGACTCACTCCTTTGTATATTTTACACATGAATCTGCACTCTGAAGAGATTCCTTGACTTCTCATGGTATGAACATTAACTATTCACCTTCCCTTTTATCTCTGGTATGATGAATCTTTAAGATTCTAAGAAATGGATTAGTATATGCAAATTTCTACGATTGGTATAGTGAATGAGCGCATGTTGATGCCATAGTCACTCTGTAAAGAAAAGCAGATATGTTTGTGGGTGTTCTATTTTAGTCATAAAGTTCTTACAGCATCTCTCCAAAGTGACGTTGACTTTCATTAGGCCTAAGCCCTGTTTAATACTATTTGCAAGGATAATTCCAATTCCAATTCCTTACTTTAAGTTGATAGAAAAGATTTGATTCCTCACCACCATTTTGTTGGGGGGGTTTTTCTGTTCTTTTATTGGCAACTTTCTCCTCTTGGCTTCATGTATAATTGTATAATCATGTATATATACACTTCGTTAGAGAAACAGTTCTTATAAGACTTCACAAATCCAATAGTGTTGTTTAGCCTGTGTATATCAATGATGCTTCATTTATCTGCCAAGTTTAGGCAAGTTCTTGGCAACGCCAAGGATCAAGCCTCTATTGGCAGAGCTATTATACAAAACTACACTGAGAAAGCTTTTTTTGACATTGAAGTTGCAGTGGTTCGAGCTACAAGCCATGATGACTGTCCTGTTGATGACAAAACCATGCACGAGATACTCTTCCTTGTCTCCAACACTCCGGGAGCAGTTCCTTTTCTTGCTGAACAGATCTCACGCCGTCTAGCCAAGACAAGAGATTACTTAGTCGCTGGTAAAACTCTGTTACTCATCCATCGTCTCTTGCGTAGTAGCAGTCGCTGCATCGAGCAGCAGTTGCATATCGCACACACCTCTGGCCATCTCCAGATAGGTTGCTGCTGGTTCATGATGAGCCAGGATCATCCTTCCTTTGCTTTTCTGCAGAACTATGTAGCTTATCTCGAAGAAAGAGTTGGATGGATCATCAACCAAGCTGGTAAGCTTGAACCTGTAATGTCTGGCGGTACAAAGTGTAGTCGTTACAAGGAGAAATCCATGGATCTTGTGTTCCATATCTTACCAAAGTGCCAGGAATTCATTGGAAAGGTGCTGAAGTGTTCACCGGTTGATGTGTGGCATATGGATAACCTCGTCCAAGCAGCTACGGGCAGCATCTTGAAAGAGAGTTTCAAGGTCTACAAGACGTATTCTGATGGCATAGCTGCACTGAATAACATGCTATTTGATCTTTCAAAACCCGCAAGAGATTTAGCTTGTGGGATGCTGAGAAAAGCTTCTCAACAGACTGAAGATCTTCGTGTCATGTATGAAAAGTGTAGAGGATTCACCGGGATGAAGAGCTTGGATTACCCATCTGTGCAAGCTATTACCATGGATCAAATAGTAGCACTGGAGCAATGCTCAAGCTATAATAATACTCGTGCTGGTTCTGTGTTGAAGCGCAGTGGCGGTGAAAGAGGTTTCTCTGTCTCCACCAACTTGAGAGATTCAGGCACTTGCAATGATAAATTTGCATCTACCAGTCTTTTCTTGTTACCAGTGGAGACAAAAATCAGCATGGTATGGGTTGTTTTTGACAATGAAGAATCAGATAAGCCAACAGAGAGCATATGAGGGCTGGTCATTCATCTCAAGAGGAACTATAAGAAAATTGTGGAATACAAAGGTAGAGAGGTTATCGCTTATTATGCCATAGATGGTTAGGAAATTTGTGTCACGATTCATGTCACACAGTACAATTGTTGTGAATTTACATAATACTTTACCGGATTTCATATAATAATTTACTGCATATTCTCAGTGTAACAATTTTGAAACAAATGAATTAATGTTGCAATAGTCGACATAGTGAAATGACAGAACACATTGCATAAAAACAACGAAGAAAATAAATGATGGATCCGGTACATGAAAATATGCCTATTATTAGAAAGTAACAAACACTGTTTAATATTTGATTGGTACTTGCATTCGTAGAGCATCTCCAATCTATTGTCATTTTCACCTTATATGCTATAATAGATATAAAAGTGCTTCATCTCACCTATTTTCACCTCTAAAATTTTTTCCTCTATTTATAGAAGAAGAAATAAGAAATAGCATTCCTCTATTATAGAGTCATATTTTTTTATTTTCAAAATAGTCTTTTAACTCTTAACATTTCATAGTTATAACCAAAACAGTTATCTTTATAAAAAAATACAAATTTTAGAAGAATAGAATAACATTTTTATTTACATAATAGTCTTTTAATAATACGTTAGTATAAGCAAATCATAATTTTATGAAATTTTTTAAAATTTAAAAGTAAATAGGGTTAGTTATCAACTTTTATAAGTTAAAGGTATTTCTTGTAAAATTAAAATAGAATCTTTTGAGAATATTCTTTTATAGATGCAAAAATAGAAGAATATATCGTAGAGAAACTCATCTCTATAATAAAAATGCTCTATTTTAAAGGTAAAAGTAGAGAGATACATTGGAGATGGTCTTTGTCGTTATTTGTTTAATACTCTCTGTTTCAAAATGTTATATATTTTGGACTTTTCACACATATTAATAAAACATACTAAATCTCATTTATATATAAATAATTTTTTGTGATTATATCTTTCTCATAATTTTTAAGCCAATAAAAATCTCATAAGTGTAATTAAATTTTTTAAAGTTTTCAGTTAGTAAATAATACATGCATTGAAAATGTAAAAAATAAATTTTTTTTTGAAAAACAAATTTCTCTAAAATATGTAACTTTATAAAAGGAGGGAGTACATGTTATATCAAATATTTGTTACTTTCTAATAATACTTGTTTTTTCTTTTACTTGTAATTAAGGTTGGGCACAATTACTTATAATTCGTCTTATATTTGTTATTTGTTTCGTATTCATTTTAAACAAGTAAAACTAAATACTTACAAATACAAGATAAATAACAAGTATTAAAAATTAGCTATCTGGCTAGCTACTATATATTACTTGTCTGGAGAAATTATTGTTATATTAAGAAATATACAATGTTTCTATAATCAAAATATTTATGTTTTCTTTATTCTCTTCTTTTAGTATGCCCAAATATTTTTTGAGAGAAAATTTCATATTTTTATTAGAATAAACAAAATAAATTTTATGTCTATTTTTAATAGATTATTATTTACTAAGTAATTTTAAATACTCAAAAGTACTTATAAATAATTTACAAGTACTTATAAATAATTCACAGGTTTATAAATAGTAAGTGATAGTGGAGTAAGTAATTTGCAAGTAATCATTTGTTATCAATATTCAAAATGATAAATACTCGTTTATCATTTGTTATCAAATATTCAAGATAATAAATATTGGTTTTAAGTAATCATTTGTTATCAAATATTCAAGATAATAAATATTGGTTTTAAGTAATAATTTGTTATCAAATATTCGAGATAATAAATATTCGTTTTAAGCAAGATAAGTATAAATTAAAAATTTTACCTCTCGTTCAAGTCAAGTCAAATATGAAGTAAATTTAAAATAATGAGTAATCGCTGTAATGTTTAGACGATAACTAAAATGGAGAATGCTTACGGTATATTTCCCATATCTACTAATAATAGGAATCCTGATTAATTTCAAAGGGTTTGTGCTGTTATAGGTATCCCAAATTTTGTGAAAAGTTGTGTTTGTTCATTAAGATGTCTTTTTATAAAAAGATGTGCATGTTCCTTGATAAAAGATGCGATTATTGTAAAAAGTTGTGTCTCTTCTTTAATAAAAGATGCAACTCTTTATATGAAAATATGCGATTATTTAAGTCGAAAAGATGTGACTATTCAAAGGGATTTTTAAAATCTATAAATAGTCCATGTCCACACTTTTCTTAAAGAAAAATTTTCACTAATTTAATTGATAATAAAATGGTGAAAATAAATAGTTCTACGAAGTTACTTGGTTACAAATTTTTAGAAGATATTCAAATGAAACGTTGTCAACAAAAGATATTAGGAAGGATGTTACGTGTTGGGATAGCTAAAAATCCTAAACGAAACAATGAAATCATTAGTCTTAATTTTCTTCTACTAGATGAAAATGTTTGTTTGTGTGCCGTTGTTATCTTAAGAAAAGTAGATGTTATTTATACTATTAAAGCAGAATCCCTAATAGGATTATGCCATTGGTTTTTAAGTTATTTACAAGATCATGTCACTGCCTTAATTATAGATTTTCATAATTAATTAAAATCAGCCAGAAATATAAGCTAATTAGTATAATTAATACCCAATAAAATTCAAGCTTTAGTAATTACAGAATCATTCGAAAAAGATAGTGACCCCGAGATACACTCATGTATTAAGTACCGGATATTCTAATTTTCTTTTGTATTTAATAGTATAGATTGTTGTTCGAATTTATCTTTAATTGAGATAGATTGGAAGAAACAATTACCTACTATACATAATTTCTTTTGAAGTTTACTTTAGTTTCCAACATAAAAGAAATTCTATTGCCTAAAATCTAGAAACAGTCCCATCGACACTTCTTCTTCTCATTATATAAGATTGTGTCATCTCATTAGTCCATACATTTATTTTATATGAGAGTATCTTGGGGTCTTTTGATTTTCCATAAACTAAGTTAAAATTTGATATTAATCGTTTATAATATTCACATAGTTTAGACTAGCATAAATATCTTTCGTTAAAAAAAGTTAAAAATTGTTATTATTGTTATCCCAACCAAACCAAAATAATCAAACCAAAACCAATATTTATAAATAACCGAACGGTAAATATATCTCTTGAACCAAAAACAAAAACCATAACTAAATTGGAATCAAATCTAAAAAGTCAAGAGGCCGTGCACTTGACAACGGAGCCAGTCTGTTAATCTCGATCCTAACGTGAACTATTTCACCAAATTAAAAAAACAGCTTTGAAAAAACAAAGTTTGTAACAAAATGGAACCTAACCAAAAGTACCAATCTCTCAGATTCAAAGATATTAGTGTATCTATAATATTAAAGCAGAATCCCTAATAGAATTCTGCCATTGGTTTTTAAGTTATTTACAAGATCATGCCACTGCCTTAATTATAGATTTTCATAATTAATTAAAATCAGCCAGAAATATAAGCTAATTAGTATAATTAATACCCAATAAAATTCAAGCTTTAGTAATTATAGAATCATTCGAAAAAGATAGTGACCCCGAGATACACTCATGTATTAAGTACCGGATATTCTAATTTTCTTTTGTATTTAATAGTATAGATTGTTGTTCGAGTTTTATCTTTAATTGAGATAGATTGGAAGAAAAAATTACCTACTATACATATTTTCTTTTGAAGTTTACTTTAGTTTCCAACATAAAAGAAATTCTATTGCCTAAAATCTAGAAACAGTCCAATCGACACTTCTTCTTCTCATTATATAAGATCGTGTCATCTCATTAGTCCATACATTTATTTTATATGGGAGTATCTTGGGGTCTTTTGATTTTCCATAAACTAAGTTAAAATTTGATATTAATCGTTTATAATATTCACATAGTTTAGACTAGCATAAATATCTTTCGTTAAAAAAAGTTAAAAATTGTTATTATTGTTATCCCAACCAAACCAAAATAATCAAACCAAAACCAATATTTATAAATAACCGAACGGTAAATATATCTCTTGAACCAAAAACCAAAACCATAACTAAATTGGAATCAAATCTAAAAAGTCAAGAGGCTGTGCACTTGACAACGGAGCCAGTCTGTTAATCTTGATCCTAACATGAACTATTTCACCAAATTAAAAAACAGCTTTGAAAAAACAAAGTTTGTAACAAAATGGAACCTAACCAAAAGTACCAATCGCTCAGATTCAAAGATATTAGTGTATAAAGAGATAAAGTAACAAATTTATAAACAAAATAATCTCGCGCTTTTAAAAAATTAGATTTTAGAGTTATTTAGAAAAGAATGCCATTACTTTTTAAAAAAATTATAATTAATTCACCTACCATATTAATAACTAATCATAGATCACGTTTTCTTCTTCTCAATTATAGTAAAACTTTATTTAATATAACTTTCTAACTTGTTCCATTTCCTAAAGTAAACTTGCCAGCCATAATTTCAAATGAACAGAAGCTAAGTATTTTGGGAACAATATTTAATAACATTCTACTTCTTGATACCATATATTTAGATGATTTTAAATGTCACTTTACAGTCTAAAAAAATCCTAAACCACAAAAATAAAAACGAGCCTAGATTGCGAACCTTAAACCCTAACATGTATACAAAACCTCAATCGTATAAACATAAAGGATGCATGATTTAAACTTACGATTATACAAATAAAATATAATGTCAGATTACAGATATTAACTTAGTGTTATATAAAACATAAAAAATAATTATTAAAGAATGGAAAATTAAAGTGGTATATTATTTTATCATCCTAAACATACATATAAAACAACAACTACACATATACCAAACACACATTATATAATTTTTTTTTAAAAATATACATGGTATAAAATATAATTCAAAAAGAGATGATCCTGCGCTTTCAAAATCTAGTCTAATCTATTAAAAAAGAAGTACATTTTGTACTTAACTCTGAATTTTCCTCAATATTTACCAACTTGTGCCATTCAATTTTAATTATGAAATAAATCAAAAAAAATCTCAGCAAATCTTTCTTTACTTCAGTTTGCGGAAGCCTATTTATAATGTGATAATCAATCTATAATTAATGGGATGATGTACTAACTATACCATATAATTCAGAAATCTTACAAGGCTTTATGTTCTGAATAGTTTAGTCCATATGCGTATATTGTAAACAATTATCACTTTTTGGTTATAAGTACCTTGATGCACTAGATAACCGGTCCTGTTTTCGTGATTTTATATTTGAATCATACTATTTAAGTAATCCGAACCTGTTCTGATTTTGGTTTACCTTTTTGCTTAAGTACAAAATTTAGAAATACAATACAAAATAAACTATAAAATAATTATGTTTAAGAATATCATATTAAAAATATATTTAATATGGATAATTTTACAAATCCATATTATAATTTAGACAAACACATATTTATTTATCAAAAGGTAAAAATAAGAACCCGCTCGATCGAGCGGGTCAAGATTTAGTTAGTTGATTAAAATCGAAGAAAACGTTCGTTGAATCAAGCTTAACCTCGTACACCCACAATTATTAACAACAAGGCTATTTTATTTTGTCTCATCAACTAAATAATAAACACCATTATTGTTTTATTTGTTTTTTATTTTGGCTGCAGAATGAAACAATTGTTGGTTCTATAAATAGTAATTATATCCAACAATTTGAAGAATATTTAGAAGAGGGAAACATTTTATTGATCACTGATTTTGAAGTTTGGAAATCAACAGAAAATTATAAAATCACGAGCCATCGGTTTCAATTACGTATTAATGATACATCAATAATTGAGATTATTAATGATCCAGAAGTTTCGATTGACTTTGAGAAATTTGAATTTCTTAACTATGACCAATTCCGATCGTTAGCCAATTCAAATAAACAATTTAACGGTTGGTTTACATACATGAAATAATAGAAACATAGATTTATTTATATGTCGAAATTTTATGAAATAAGTAATGTTTATATCGTATAACAGATGTAATAGGTGTCATAGAAGAAGGAGGACTCTTAAATTTAGACAACATGGATATGAATTTAAAAGTAGTTATTGATATAATAATTGAATGCTGAGATTTTTTTATTTAAATAGTTATTATTTATAACAATATCGACATGAAAGTATAATGTTTTGTCATTTTTACAGTGGGAGTAAAGTTCGTCTCACTATTTGGGGGTGAACAAGTTACTAATTATATAAAAGGAATAGGCCAAAAAATCCAAAAGGTTTAATTATTATAGTAACGAGTGTTAATCCTAAACTATACTCATGTAAATTGAATTTTAATTTTTGTTTTTATTAGAGTGAATACAACTGTTAAAGATTACTAATAACAATGTAGGGTATCCTCCTATATATTAAAAGAGAAGTACATTGGACACGTGGCGCTCACACAGAGCTTCTCACGAAAAATCTAGCGATTCTATTGGTCGAATTTTTGTATTTTTCTTTTTGATTTATTTTTCTACTCGAGCTTCTAATTGGAAAGTCACATTAATTGTTAATCGTACTAATCATTTCTTGCGCTAGAATCTTAATAAATATCCGCCATTAATCACAACTTGCAGAACAATTTTAATAAATGTCGACTAATCATTAAATGTCTTAATGGCATTAAATTCTTGCGCAAGTTATGATTATGAACATACCTTACTTATACCTTACAAATTTAATATATTTCCTTTAACCAATTGCTCTCATTAATCATAACTTGCTAATCGGAATATTACATTAATTACTCTCATTAATCATAACTTGCGCAAGAATTACAATAAATACGTGTACTAATAAGTTTTCTTTTTACAAATTCAGAATTAAAATATTATGATATTTTGGCTTATCATGCAAGCTAAATCATTGAGAAACGTCCACCAATTTACTATATATAAGATATTCACAGTAGAAGAAACGAAGCCACTGACTTTTTATTCTCAACTTTTTATTTCATATTGTTTTTGTTGTTTTACATCATTAAGCTTTTATATATACATATTTCATCAGAGCTGACTTTTCTTTTGGTTTATATGCAGATGCCCTATTATAACGATTTCACCACGATGCAGGTAAAATTTTTTATCTCTCTATATGATTTGATTAATCGTAGATTTATTTGAATTCTAATTCTTACTTTTTTAATATGTTAGAAATGATTGTTTGTTAGAGCTTAGAAGGAGAATAATGCTTTCATATGTATTTTTCTATTGGTTTTTTAATTTACAATTTTAGTTTATATATGCGCAGACCAACGATTATGACGTTTCCTCATGTGGATCCATATGTACTTAAATGATCATATCATCCAAAACACGTAAACTACAATGTATGTTTCATGCTTTGTTTCATTCTTTATGTTTTTCAAATAATTATTTGCTTATACATTAAAGAACAAAATCTTTAATCAATATTTTATTATAAAAGTTAGTATAACTTTTTATACATATTATCAACTTTGTACTCAAATATGCTTTTATACAATTTATCATATTATAAAATGTATATCTTATAAATTCATATATATAAACTATATAGTTCTTTTTTGTCATCATAAACTATATAGTTCTACGTCAACTATATTATAAATTGATTGGCTGATTTATTTTTTAAATTTTTTCTTTTTCTTAAAACCTATCTTATGCCATCTCTTTCTCTCATCTCCTTCTCTTTCTTCCTCTCGATTTCACTTTATACTAAAACAAAACTAAAAGGAGTGAGAGAAAGTTGGGAACACATATCTGCACATTTTTGATAGAACATGCATTGATTATTAATTCTTTTCTTGCGCAATTAATATGATCTCTTATGAATCTATTATAAATGTAATGTACCTTATTTATTTGAATAATTCTTGCGAAAGTTTTAATCACATTTATTGATATTTATTGAGAATCTGTTATTCTTGCACAATAGGGTATCACATTAATTCGACTTTTAAATCTTTCTAAATTTTCAAAGTCGTTTTTAATCTTGTTGCTTTATTTTAAATAAATCTAACTTGCGCAAGAAGACTAATATTTAATTCAAATCAGTTTATGATATTGTAAATTTAATAACTTTATTTATTCTTGCGCAATGTGGTATCACATTAATTGGACTTTTAAATCTTTATACATTTTCAAAGTCGTTTTTAATCTTGTTGCCTTATTTTAAATAAATCTAACTTGCCCAATAAGACTAATATTTAATTCAAATCAGCTTATGATACTGTAGATTTATTTACTTTATTTATTCAATTTAAATGTTTATTATGAAAAATTAATATTTCATGCTTTGCCTCCTAAACAGGTATTACACTTTAGTGTTTGCTTACATTTTAGAGTTACAATAGCATACTAATGAGATGAACTCTTTTTTTGCAGGTCCTGATGTTACAGTCCTCAGGTGATATTTTCTCTGGTTCTGGATTTTTCAGGAACTCCCTTGTCTAAAAGAAAAAAACCAAAAAGATCATGACAGTAGCCTTGAGGATCAACACTCTCTTAACAAGAGACATTCCCACAAGAAAATTAAGGGGGAGTGATCTCAAAGATTTTTAAAAACATTTATTTTCTATTGTTATGGCTTTGTCTTACTTCCGCATTCTTATTATGATAAAAATGGATTTGACTTATCATATCTACCTTGGTATTTTTTTGATTATTGAAAACTTACTTATGTTGCAATGGTTTTTGTCACTATCCGCGTTATTCATTACTATTTATTTCAAAGAAAAACACATTTAGTCTTTTTTTTTTCTTGTGCTCATGATAATTTTTAAAATAATTGCATTGTAATAACACCCATATTTTAGTAATAATCTGTTAGAAGAGATGAAATTATCTAATTTTCGTTCTAATGACATGTTATTATTTAGTCAATGTATTCGTTATTGTTTTTTAGTTATATTTTTTTATTGGATTATTTTTTGTTTTCAGATCTCAATATATAATAAGGTCATTTTTATAATTATTATATCATCATTTAACAATTATATTATTACTTGTTTATTATTTAGTTGTCACAATTTGTCTTGAATGAAAAATATGTCTATATTTATAACATTAATGATTACCAATTAATGATGATTACAACATCACGTAACATATATTCGTCATATTAAATTCACAAGATTGATTGGTAATAAATAAGAATGATTTATGTTAACGCATTAAATTCAAAACATCTATATAGCAATAAAAAGAATGTAATAAATTGTATGAATATATTATTTGATACTAAATTGTCGTGCAATCATATTTAAACACAGTAATAAATATGATACCAAGTTGCGCAAGTAATCCGCATTGAAAATAAGGTAAGTTATTAATAAAAAAATTAACAATTTACAAACATGGTAAATTACATTTAAAATCGTGAAGTAAATACTCTTGGGATTCAAATTACTGTTAAAAGAATGTTTACATTTTTGTATTTTAAAAAAAAAAAGGTTTACGATGAGGGGGAGAGAGAGAGAGATTTAGTGTTTTGGGTATACCCAAGGATTTACAGTTTATTGTTGAGGATTTATCCAAGGGTTTAGGGTATATCCAAGAATTTAGAGTTTAGTGTTTGGTTTTATACCCAAGAGTTTAAGCTTTGTCCAAGGGTTTAGGGTATAGTGTTTATTGTTTATGATTTACTCTTTTGTGACGATTTTAAAATTGTTAAAAAAAATTCTTCTTTTCGCAGCTACTAATATTTTTCATTTATTTTAAAAACTTAACACAAATTATTATTATTTTATTTATTATCTTTAAAAGAAGATATACATTAATTGGCAAACTATGATTAGTTGGTAATTCACCCAAGAATTACAACATTCATCTGTTTGACATGTTATTACAACATTCATCTGTTTGATTTCTAGGAAAGATGATCTTAGAACATTAAGATACCTATTATATTATCATAAATTGGTCTGCAGTAAATATGATTTCAACTTGCCAAAGCAATCCGTATTTAATATAAGGTAAGTTATTAAAACCAAATTAACTAAAGGTAAATTATTTAAACAAAGCAATAAATATGATACCAAGTTGCGTAAATAATACGCAATGAAAATAAGGTAAGTTATTAATAAAAAATTAACAAATTACAAATAGGAAAGTAACACAAATTTGAGAGAGAGAGAGAGAGAGAGAGAGAGAGAGAGAGAGAGAGAGAGAGAGAGAGAGAGAGAGAGAGAGAGAGAGAGAGAGAGAGAGAGAGAGAGAGAGAGAGAGAGAGAGAGAGAGAGAGAGAGAGAGAGAGAGAGAGAGAGAGAGAGAGAGAGAGAGAGAGAGAGAGAGAGAGAGATTTAGTGTTTTGGGTATACCCAAGGATTTATAGTTTTGTGTTTATGATTTATCAAAGGGTTTAGGGTATTTCCAAGAATTTAGGGTTTTGTGTTTGAATTTTTACCCAAGGGTTTAAGTTTTGTCCAAGGGTTTAGGGTATAGTGTTTAGTGTTTATACATTTACTCTTTTGTGACGGTTTTAAAATTGTTAAAAAAATTCATCTTTTGGTAGCTATTAATATTTTTCATTTATTTTAAAAACTTAAACACAAATTATTATTATTTTATTTACTATCTTTAAAAAAGTTGTACATTAATTGGCAAACTATGATTAGTTGGTAATTCACCCAAGAAAAATTCATGATAAAATATTAAACTAGAAAACATTCCCATATAAATCAAAATTGTGGTAGTTAATAGATAATTGGTGAATTAAAAGAATTACATTTTTATATTTTTCAAAAAAAAAGTTTATGATGAGGGGGAGAGAGAGAGAAAGAGAAAGATAACTACGATCCACTTATGCACTTATAATAATAACGTAACATATAGTATATGAATTAGACATAATGATACATAGAGATTGAGAAAGAATTATAATCTACTTATATATTTATACTAATAGCTAGACGGGTAATATATGAATCATATGAATGCCCGCACGCACGATATGATCGTAATTACCTTTTTATCTTTTTCAAAAAATTAAAAGGTTTATGATGAGAGAGAGGGATATAGACTTATATGTGGAGAAACCTAAATGAGTAAGATACAAAGATACAACGATAGTGAAATATAATTACGATCCACTTATGCACTAATAATAATAGCTATACATGCATTATATAAATCATATCGATGACAATCATATTAGAGCTTTTCAGAAGAATTCTGAAAATTATCTAATTTTCTGAAAATTCCTCTATATATTAAAAAAGAAGTCAATTTGCGAGATGACACTCATATAGAGCTTCTCAGAAGAATTCTCTTAATCTTATTGGTTGATTTTTTAGAATTTTTTTTTAATCATCGACAACACTAAAAAAGGAAAGTAACACAAAAATACTAACCTTATTATATATTACTTCCGCAAGAATATTAATTAATACAAGTATTAATAAGTTTCCTTATTACAAATATGGTAAATCATTCACTCTTGGTATCATATTGATTACATTGCTTAATACGATTTAACGATTTGTATCTAATTAGGTTGTTTGTTTTTATTAACTTACCTTACTAATATTGATTACTTGCGCAAGTTAAAATCATATAAATGCATATTATTTTATGACAATATAAATATAATATATTTCCTTAAACAATTTCATTATGAAAATTAAATATATAATTTTAATTATTTATTACATAAATAATTAATATATAATTAAAATATTATTAAAATATCATTAAAATATTATTAAAATATAATTAAAATAATGAATTCCGTAATATTTAACCCGCGGATCCCGCGAATTACCTGCAAATTTGGGCGGGGCGGGTGCAGGTATTTTGAATCTTTCATTGCGGGTCATGCGGATCGAAATTATGAGTCAAAAAACTAGGTGACCCGCGGGTTGGCGGGACGGACGGGGTGGGTCGATCCGCAGATCCAGCTCTACCCGTATAATTTGAATCTGTACAATGCCCGCACAGGGTGCGGACCGGCCACCTAGTTATACTTAAATACAACATCCGCTTCCAAAATTAAATTTGATGACCCAATAAATGCAATTAACGATTTCAAACAAAGGTCAATTTATAATTTATCAATTTATTACTATTATTTAATAATTTTGGATATAACTAATCTATACTATACTATACTAAAAGGCAAATATAAGCTATGGAGAAGCTGTCCACGTCATTAAATTAAATCAGCAAATAGGAGAAGAGAGTTTTGCCATGTCGGATTCGTCCATTACATCATTTGGGCTTCAAAATGCGAAGGTTTGTTGGGCTTCAAAAATCAGAACCCGGATCTTACAATTAAGATACTCCCCGTGAACCCATCTCACTTCTGCCATTTCATATCTTAAAGAAAAGAGTTACCAAAATCATCCACCGTCAGTCTCATCTCTTCGTCTTCTTCCCTACAATTAGTTTCCTATTTAGCATTGATCTATTCCTCTCATTCCCTGTAATTTCGTTTTTGATAGATTTAATTAGACAAATTCATCATTTAACATTTTTAATCAACCTACCTCCAATCAATACGTCCTCTTCTTGAACCGTTCCATTGCTCATTTGTTGCTTCAATTTCTGCAGAGAAATAGATCGATGAACTGAAACCGGATTCGGCGAAGGGTTACAGTCATGGGTGATGATCAGTTATGGTTCAATCAGTGCGAACACGCCGTATGAGTGAGCTTGACATCGAATAATCAACAAATGGTTTGATTCGGGTAAGCATATGTGCAAGCTTTTGCGTGGAGGTCATGCGCCACTCCTGACGTCAAACCTTCAACGCGCCGCCTGTAATCGATCAGGTTCCATCTCTCTCTTTTTGAATCTTCCCTCGCGACTTCTAATTATGTCTATGATGCCTTCGTTGGATCTATTTGGTAGACGTGTGGTTGCAGAGTTGCAGAAACTGGGTAAAGATTATCACCGATGGCTGCTCAGATTATTAGTGTAGCCATGTAAGCTTCCCTTCCCTTTTTTATGTCTTATCAGATATGGTAAGAGCTTAATATTGTATATAAAGTGCTTTTCATCTTTTAAGTTCTAGGCATGGATTCTGTATGATGTGTATATGAAATTCATTTGTATAGTTGAGATGATGAGCTTTTATTGAAAGTGCAGGTTTTTCTGTGGTGAGTGAACATTTTTTTGGGGGGGGGGCGGAGTGATTAATAATGTGGTTAGACTTTAATTCAATCAGGGTGCTTAATGTGTATCGGTACATTCATATTTACTTTCAGAGAAGATCTATCCGAAAGTTTTGGAACCTAGGAACACTCCAAAAACTATGTTGTTTGATGTGGAGCAAACTGTATTTGGCACTGCTACAACCAGAAAGCTTTTCGCATATGAAGCTAGCAAAAGGAATTATTTGTCAGTAGTTGTCATTCAAGATTTTTTTGTATCATGATAAACATGTTTTATCGATCTCAAATGAAACAGGTCCATCTGATTGGTGGTGTGGAGTTTGTTTTCTTTGAGTTAGCGTGACTATATATTTGGTTCTATTAATGACACTTCTCAAGTGAATGTTAATTAAACAGCGCATATGGTTTGAAATAGATACCGACGAAGAAGTCAACGTCGAGGAGAGAATATGGATTTCACTGCTATGATTGGAGTAATGACTACGTTTTCAGACTCCATAAATCTATGTCTAGATCATTAATCAATCAAAACCAACAGTTTAAGTTACAAAGTTTAACCATAATATCTTATTTTTATTTGATAGATTTCCAAAATTCTTTTGTAAATTTGATAATGTAACAGAGTTTGGTAGTAAAGAGTTACGTTTTCCATACACGTCACGGAAAATAACTTGAGCTTTTTGAAACCAAGTTGATCTCAATTGGAAGATGTTAAGTCTCCTAAAGCACCATAGTTGGACCAAAGTTAAGAGTTGAATTGCTTACTTGGAAATGATGATGATGATTTATGTAGATGGTTGGGTTCAAGTGGCCAAGTGTTGTACACTCCGACTACTGTTAAAGTAATGAAACTTGGGTATACTTTGTATATGAATACATTTTCTGCATAATGTTTTTAAAAAATTGTTGTTTATATCAGTGTACATTTAATTTACAAAAAATAAACAAAAAATATAGGTGTACATTTGAAATGTTTTGACTGCATGTCAATTTGTGATGAAATAAATAAAGTGGATCAAATCTAAGTTAATAGGTAAAAAAAGAGTTAAATAAACATAAAATGAAGCTTAAACTAAGTTAATACCCACTGTATCACTTTAGATTTAGTTTATTTTTTCAATAAATGTCATCTTACATTTCAATGTAACTTTTCACATTAAATCTATATTTACTCTTTTTAATAACCAATAGATTTTTATTTAAATTATTTTTATGTAATTAAACATATATTAAATAAAGATATTTTAATATATTATACAATCTTTTTAATCACCGTAAAATATGTCAAAGAGAATCATCTTAAGAAACAAAGAGAGTACAACAAAATAAATTGGATATGAACAAACAGAAATTATATCCAAGCTAATTACACGGTATTTGATTATGAATTATTTTATAGATTTACATCTAAGCAAACAAACACTATAAACTAAATATATACATATAGTGATAATGAAGCTTTGATGATTTTTGTACATTGCTAACATATTTCTCAGTTTTTCTATACAAGATGAATGAAAAACTGTGTTCAGACAATTATTAAAAACTTAAACCCGATAAAAACCATGGTAATCACAATCGTCAATCTCAAAATATATTCAAAACCCATTTGAATTATATAACATATCCTAAAAAATAATTAGAAAATACAGGAAAATTAATGCGTTAACACCATCGAGAAGATTTTTACATCTACTATTCCATTGATATTATTAGAACTTTAAATATAAAATTTTACCCCAAAATAAAATTAAAGGAAAATTGTAATATAAAAAGGTTCTACACCAAAACAGATAAGAAGTAAGCGGAATACAGTAAAGAAGAACAAACTACCTTTTTGTCGCGAAAAGAAGGCCAAACTACATTTTCCATCTTTACTTACTGCGTTACTCATTTTTTTCAAAATTATGAACATTTTATAATAACACAAATTGTATGCTGAAGGGGGAAAATAGTTTATGTTCCAAACTTACAGCAAATAAAACCATGAAGTTTTTGTAAATATTCTGACCATTTTTAAAACAATATATACTGAAGATTTTAAGAATTTTAATAAAAAATGAAAAAAACACATTAGAAAAGAATATCCAAATTTAATGAGCAATTACTTAAAACACCATAATTTAGATACCATATTTTAATAATACTTTCAAGCAACAATATTATAGAATTTGAGTTTATAATTTAGTAATTATTATTTAGTAAGGTTGGGCTTATAAAATTCTAATAAATGTTTTGTAAATGATTCTTAAAAATTTATAATTAATTTAGGAGAATTACTTTAGTTTTATTTTCATCACATATTTAAGGTATTTATGAAAGTTATTACTTTAAAAAAGAAATTTAGAAAATAAATATATGGTAAAATTAGAATTTCACTAATTTAATAACATTTAAATATGTAATATGCACACGAGTCCTATTTTGGTCGTTTTAAGTATCTTACAAACATTTGTGTTATTTTAATACAAAAAAATTCTTACATGACTAACTGGATGCAAAATCACAACCAAATCTTAATTATTATTTTAACAAAATATTATTTGATTTATATTTATTAAACTATTTCGATTCTGCCAGCAAGATGTTGATTAACATGTACAGTATTTTTTTCTTAATTGGGGCCAATAGGAGGACTCACGTATCAGCATACACAAATATACAATCAACGCTAATGTCTTATATCTTCACTCTTGGAAAATCGATGATGAGAAATAGGAACCTCATGGAAACTAATAACATTTAAGAAGATATTTAGCAGAGAACTACGTCTAGAATATAATATTTAGCAGAGATATTTAGTCTTCGTAACATAAGAACTTCATGAAGTGTTTGATTGGTAGAAGCTGTGGATTTAATTACTTTGCTTTAGAATATAAACTGTAAGTTTTTCTACTGTAGCTACAGAATCAATTGATGTAGATTAATATCAATAGCTATCAAAGAAGTAAATATACAATTTTGGAAAAATTAATTTTAAAAGCCAAAATAATTTTTAATTTAACTTTTAAGCTGTATCTTTGAATTATTCTCTTAGAGCAAGATTGGTAAATTAATGTAGTTGTGGAAAAAGTGTGAGAAGCATTCAGAAAACTATAGTATATTTTTCTACATTTATGAAATTTCAGAAAATATTCAATAAGAATTAAATGTTACCTTTAATCAAGGTATTTACAAAAAAACTATTATTATATCCAACATTTTTGAAATTGGAAGAAAATTTCTATAATTCCTGTTTTATTTTTAATGTATACTTCTAAAAAGTTTGTTTTCTTGGTAAGAATTTAAACTCTTAGCCACCAAATATACAATACGAATCAAAAGATAGAATGAACAAAGGAATTAGAAAATCAATATTTTAAATGATTAAAATTTTAACTTATTTTCTTATTGTGATATATTTTAAATAATGTATTTTATCATTATTTTACGTTTTGCTTCCAATAAAATATACTTTCTTTCAGTAATTTATATTTATCATAGTTTACAATATAAACTATATATTTAACATAATAACATTTTCCATTAAAATAAATAAAAATCTATGAAAATAACCCGGGCGTATCCCGGGAAAAGCTCTAGTACATATAAATATTAAATAAGAACACTCCCGGAAATAGAAGGCAATATTCTTAATGGAAAAAATTCTGTGAACTTAAGTCAATATACATTTATTACGATCTCCAAACTTCTTGCTATTCTGTCAGAAGAATTTGAACAGGTAACCAGTGGCGGACACACTAAGAGCAATGGGGTGTCATGTGACACCGGTTAAATCTCTATAAATAGATTTTTACGTGTAGACATTGTAAAAGTTCCTTAGCATTTATGGTAAAACCCACATCTTGACCCACCATAAACCTGAGTTCGATCCTAACTTGACACCTAATTTTTTTATAATCTAAATTTTGACACCCCATATAATAATTCATGGGTCCGCCACTGCAGGTAACAATACATAATTAAATTAGTTAATTCCAGCCTGTACAATATACTACTCGTTTTTAGAAAACTTTTTACCAAAAAAATCTTCTAAAAAATATTTTAAATTATAGGATAAAGTATTCAGGTGTTATGCGAAGGTTATTGATATATGTTCTAGAAGTTGTTGGAATTACATTTCATGTGATAAGTGCAAAAAGAAACTAAAGAAAGATGGAGACACACTTGTATGTGATATCTGTCCTGAACAAGATATAACTTGATCATTAAGGTAATAGGTATAAAAATAAAGTAAATATCCGTAAAGTTCATTTTTTATTTGATTTTAATTTATAAAAGTTTTGGTTATTGACAAGGTAAATTGTTGATGATGGTTCAGATACAACATCTTTTATAATGTTCAACAAAGACTTAACAAAAATTATAAATAAATCACCAGTAGAATTAGTTGATCATATTGTAAGTATTTTATATTTGATTGATCATATATTATTTTGAAAATTCATGTAAAATAATAAATTAAATCTATAGGAAACCACATATGACGTTGATACGGAAGAAGATGATGTAATGTCCTTTTTAATGAAAATCTTGTTGGTGAAGAATTTATTTTACTATAAGAATAAATTCATATAATTTTAGATCCACTTCTTCTGGTATAACAATTATTGAGACTCATCATAGAAAAGACTGTACCACCAACAGTGTAATTGACACTTTTTAGTACTAAAATTTCTGTTTAATTTTTTCCCCTTTGTTATATGAGCTTTTATATTTATCATTTCTGTATATATAGGAAAATATAAATAAGAGTGACGATCATAATAGTGTTAACTGTAAAGGAGAGGAGGAAACAGGTGAGAACGTGAGAAAGATTAGAAGTGGAAAGATGAAAGAAGAGTCAAGTAAAAAACCTGCGAGAAGTCATCTGAACACCAAAGAAACAAAAAAAAGACAAATAATTTAGTGAAATCTGGTGTTCCAAAAGTTAACACAAGTGCTGAACGGCCAAGACGAAACCAAAAATTTAGAGTAGATGATTTTTACACATGGAAATAAACTTATAATTGTAATAAACCCTCACATTGTTATCAACATTTTAGAAAATACTATTTGTTAAGGATTAATTACACATTTTTTTTTTATGTTAACGATATAAAACGCAAGATCATACTAAAAAAGTTGTCACAATTGTTTAAATCTCTGTAATTGTTGACACAGAAAAAGAAAAAACGCTGTGACTACCGAGTTACAACTCTTTCAATGGTCAAATAATTGCCTTAGACTTGAGTTCCTCTAAAATACATAACAATTGGAAATTAACATCATTATAATTAACATTTATCAATAAGTTTTATATAATATACGTCTATATATAAGCACTTATTGCTTACATAACATTACAACAAGCCCCTAAAAATAAAATACAGAAAGAATTTGTAGTTTTTGAAATACAGAAACATTCTATTTAAGCTACTTCCAAACAACCTTTATCATATCTACTCAGAAGAATCAACAGATTCACTATCTTCATGCTTGAATTTTAGTTTCATGATCAGGTTACTCGCGAGGGTGCCACTATCCTGGACTTCCTCTGCGTTACAATCGGAGAAAAGGAGCCTTCTCTGTTTGCTCAAATCACCAAATTCACAAGCGTCTTCCTTACTGCCAGGATAGAGGACCACAATAGAACCATCCTCATCATTCTCCTCCCACTTGCGTTTAACACCAGAAACACCTCTGATTATTAGATTTTTAACGATGAATTCATCATTAAGATTATCAGAAAATCGTTTTCCGTAGGATGATACACATTTCTGTTCTTACAAGTACAGGCCACCCTGCATACGTTGGAGAGCAATAAGAAATGTTAGAATGGATACACATAGTCGAAGAATTTGGAATAGAAAAGCCGAACATTATTTCCATAACTATTTTTTTTAATGAGATTCTCATCACCTGTAAGAGGATTATAATGATCATCTTCATAGCAGTCTTCAGGCTGGGTAATAGCATTTGTTGGACTCCATTTGTGCTCCCCAGGTAACTTTGATTTTCCAAGTTTTGCTTTCAGATATCGCAATGTCTCGGCAATCTTATCACAATCAATAGGAGGGTTGTAAGAATTGGGAACATACACATCATTAGAAGATCCCACACACATGCCTGCCCCAGTAAATGCCGTTGTAAAAGTTTGCTTATTGTCGTTCATGACAAAACCAGTTGCAACATTTGCGATATCTTCATCTGTCTTTTTGTTTGGATCATTTTCAACGTACAAAGGACATTCTTTCTCATCGTGTGTCAACATTCCACACAAAACGCAAAAGTTCACAAGTCGGTCGTAATGAAAGGATAGCATGGAAATCTCACCTATAGCAAATTGACATTTACGTTTAAAACGTAGTGGGTTGTCAATGTTCCAGTTGACCAAGACCCAAACATGATCCGTAAGGTTGGTGGCGTCTTCAAAGTCAATAGCAAGTACTTGAGCAAATGTGTCTTCAATGAAGTTGATAATTGGCCTTGATAGATATTGTGGAGGTATTCCCTTTATCTGAACCCAGAACTGGACCATCTTTAAGTCTTCCTCTGTGTCGGTGGCTTCCAAACGCTTAGTAACTATCATCCAGTCAGCAAAGGACCAAGTCCCTCCTTGCAAGACACTGGTAAGCGCTTCCTCAGTTGGGAACACGAACTGAAACATCCTAGCATTAATCATCCGACCAATGACAACATCAGGAAAGCCCCAAATGCAAGGCATCTGGTTTATCAATTGTTTCATGCTCTGTTTTGCTGGGTTAACAAGAACCCCTACAATTGAGAAGCGATTTGAATGCGTAGCTTGCGCACACAAATCTGGAGGCAAGATAATGGGGGCTTCATCCGCCCCCAAATCGAAATCTTGCATCTGGAGGCAAGATAATGGGGGCTTCATCCGCCCCCAAATCGAAATCTTGCATAAGTCGGCGTTTATAATCACTCATCTTTAGTAACCAATAGATCTAAAAACAAGAAGGGTGTGAAATGAAAGTATATATAGGTTGAGATCATGGCAGTTTGGTTTTGGGTATTTAGTTAATCACACAAAAAAATATGATAAAAATAACAGAATCACCAACCGACGTGACTATTTGTTTCTATAACTAAATTGAGCATCATAGAAGATCTCTCTGTAAAATAATTAAGAACAATGGAACTGAAAGAAGGGGAACATAAGTTTTACTCAAACGACAGGACTTTTTTTTTCCACAAATGATACTAATAAGACTTTTATAAATGGGCTGTGTTCACAATTATATAACATTAATGATATGACTTGGCCGCATAGGTTTTTCAATTTAATTAATCTATGATACAAATAACATAAACTTTGATACTTCTGTAAGGTTTTTTGCAGTTTGCAAAGTTTTAATTATCGAAATCAATATGTTTTCTTCACTAGTACCATGACTGTTTTATACATATCCCTATAATCAAAGATCCACTACTCACGCATTCGACCATGGTTATTTTCCAGTTCATAATAAATATAATATAATAATTATGAATATATTATTTTATATACTAATTTAATTTTATTATGAGTGAACTGGTTGGATTGTGTTAATTTTGAAACCCTTTACATATATAAATTGAAGGAAGAAAGAATGAAAGAAGCTCTATATTAAATGTTTGTATGTTTCAGTTAGTGGAGCTGCGACTCGTCGGTGATAGAAACTTAAGGTTTAATTGTAGTGATTTTAGTAGTTTTTCACCAAATAATAAATAAATGATTGTATGACAAATTCGCGTTTGAAAAAGTAGTAGTTCATTTATAAGAAGTCAAATTTGTAATAGTTCTTTTGAAAAAAAAATATAGATACATAATTGCAAGTAAGAGATTTATTAGAAAGCCATTTATAAAAAAATTAAGGAATCTATTTAAATTATTTAAATTTTGAATATCAACCTGAAGTTCTTTCCTTACACTTTTCTGACTGGGAAAATGTACACGAACGTAGGCAGTACATGATTTCTAATCCACTCAAATATTACAATCCTTCTAAAAAACTATTTTTTTTGTATTCATCAAAGGTAATAAAAAGCGTCTGAACTAACAAAACCTCACACAAGTGAATTACGGTGATGATGGAATGATCAAATGGTTTTGTTGTATTCGAAAACAAGGGATGCCAACGTGAAGGATTGTAGTGACTGAGTTATGAAATATTATTTACAACGTAATTGGCTTAGTTGATCTTTATAAATCGTTTTAAATAATTTTTATGATGTATAAATTAAGAAATTGTCATTCAATTACATTATTTGTATTTATATTGTCAATTCAAATTTACATACTGGACAATAATGACTGGTGTTTAGCCATTTGACAATACACTCACGATCAAATCTACGACCACAATCTAGTTTTACTAAAACTATTTGCTTCACTTTGTCTCCCAGAAAATATATGAACACTTAAAAAATCCACTGTAGATTTTTCTGCTGGAATGAAATTGACCACATTGTCTGCCAATGAATGTTAAACTGCTATGTTAAACTGAATGTCTTCTTCGTCGCTATCAGAATATGTATGGTGGTTTTCTTCAAAACTCAATAAACTTGGTTAAGTATGAAGGCAATATATAAATCGTAGAACATTCCTGGGACTATACTCCGGTGATAACGTAAAGTATCTTGCTATCATAGTTGCATTGTTTATATATGATAAAGATGTGAGTGTATTAATTCCACCAGAAATGAAAGAACAAAATAAATCATCTTTTAATGGAGATGGTCCATCTGTTATGAATTCTTCTACCGAGAAAGTATATGGGAAGCCGATGGTTTCTCTTATATGATCTTGATTAATAACAGCTTCAACTATAATCTTCCCTTCGCAGCCATTTTCTTCTTGTTCCTCCACTCTAAAATCAAACGTAAGTTGCAGAGAATTTGCTTGTAACCCTACAAAATTAGGAAAATTGTTAGGATATCATCTTACAAAATTGTAGGAAAAAATTTCTGATTCGATTAATAAATTTACAAAGAAGACAAGACTTTACATGCATTAAAATTCATTTCAAAATGTTTTTTTGGTAATTTGAATTAAGTACTCTATATGTTTGGGAATTTGTTATAGGAAATGAGAGTTGATTGGTAAACAATTTTTTTTTTGATAATTCGATTTAAGTACTCTATAGATTTGGGAATTTGTTATAGGAAAGAAGAGTTCATTAGTAAACAGAAGATGACTTTATAATTGAAAAATGTCGGTGTCGATAAATAATAATACTGTAGAGGTGAATAGACACGTCCCTACATAAGGTAACCATACGTTTTCTTATTTATTGACACATGACCATTCGATCACAACTGTAATATTTCATTAACGCATATGATAATATCCTTCGTTGACACATACGATTGCATAGTTGCAAACCATGCGGTGCATAGTTGCTACCAACAAAATTTAAGTAAAAGATAATTTAAAAGCCATTTTTCAAACAATCTGGCCGTGTAAAGAAAATCAGGCCGTGTCCAAATTTGACATACCAAACAAACATTATTATTAGAAACATCAAATTTGAGATGACTTGTAGCTTCTATAAACAATTATAATCTGTGGATGTATAAAAACCATAGCAACCAGTGTCTTAAACACTATTAGTGAATCTTTGTCCGATCGAAGAAAACCTTTTTTGAATGATAAATCATATATTTATATTAATACATTTTAATACATTCACATTTAAATATATACTTTATCCAATCAAAAAACTTCTGTATGCCCAAAAAAATCTTCCATGCATAATAAAATCAAAACAAAACCGTATTGTTTAAAAACTGTGTTGCATTTCTTAACATGTCATTTAAACCTACAGTAGATTTTAACCTGTAGTGCCACTTCTTTCTCTTCTCACATCCGTTTGCAGCGAAGGCACTGGCGCTATTTGACAGATCGGTGTGGGTGTTCATTCCCATTGTTCCAATAATTATCGGGAGGAAGGAGAAAACAGCAAAACAATTACCATAACACGTCTGAATGTAAATGCAAAGGATAACGACGAAAAGTATTCTGTTCTTTGGCAGTTAGAGAAAGAAGTGTGCTATTGGTCCTTTGCATAGTCAGAAAAAGGTCATGTTCTCAGATTGTATAATTTCGAGCAAGTTAAGGATAGTTTCACTTCTGTTCCTTGGGTGGTTCAGAATCCTAAAATAAAGTGAAGATTATGAAACTGTGGGTTCTATGAGAAGTATGTAAAGTTAGATTGAAAAAAACTTTGCAACGAACCTTCTGCCGAATTATAAGTAGGGTACATATGAGTGTAATCTGTATTTTAGTTGGAAATTAATCTTTTTACCGCTTAGTTTTAATATAATCTAATAAATTTAAAAAATATATTACTTAATCTACCTAATAATCGTCAAAAATGGTCACAAAATATGTATTTATTTATATTTTTCTAAATGTTTGTAAGTGTTAGCTTATAAATTTGTATAGCAATTTGTAATCTACTATGGAAATGGATTTTATGGATATATATCTTGCAGCTTGTTTTAATTTCTTATAAGACGTCTTTAAATTTGTTTCTTTTAATTTTTTATGAAAAAAATATGTGAAGAAGTTACTTCTTCAAAGAAGAAAGGACAAACTCATTACATAAACTTAAATTGTATTTATATTGGCAATTCATATTTGAATTTTGGACAATAATGATTTGTGCCTAGTCATTTTACAATATATTCGTGATCAAATCTTAGGGAAAATTAGATTTTTAGGACACTTTGAAATAGGATTTGTCACACTAGGATTTTTGCAAGATGTTTTGTTAAATTAGGATTTTAATTCTTGTAAATACTATAATACCCTTAAAATCTCATTTTGCTAATTGAATTTTAATTATAAATAATAATTTTTGTAATAGATTAATTATTTAAAACAATTAAAAAGTAAAAAAAGGAATTAAAAAAGGAATAAATAAAAGAGGGGATCGGGTAAAAAAGAGGGATCACGACCCTAATTTTTTTTACTTCTTCTTCTCCGCCGAGCTTTCTCCCATGGTGATTTAGGGTTCTTCACCACCCTTGTCGTCTCCGCCGCTCTCTTCATCTGAAATCCTTCGAGGATAAAGAAATCTCTTCTCTACCACGAAACTCCACTCTTCACTGAAATCAGACACTCATTCCCTGGATTTAACATAGATTAGAACCATGATGTATGATGTATTGATGGAGAGAAGAGATGATTTTGTGGATGAAGAAGAGAGAAAGCAAACTATGAGAAAGAAAGATCGTGGAAGGAGAAGAAGAACGTGATTTTAGGAGAAAATATTTTTTGAAAGATTTAGGGTAGACTTAGTTTAGATTTAGGAAACTTCTGTAACCGAAAATGGAAGTTTCCATATTTTCACGATTTGCCTAGAATATGTATACTACCTACCCAGAACACCGTATAATAGGTGATAACTGTATTCTACCTTCAGGCGTCATATAAGGTAAAAGGTATAACAGATTATGACACGTAATGTAACCGAGCTCTGTGATTGAGTTGTGGTTATATCTCGTTTTCTAGCTGAAGGTACACCAAAGCCATCTTTCTTGATTATAGCGTAGCTGATTCTATCTTTGCCACGGTATAGAATAAATGTTATGTTACGATATATAGCCTGGATATATCAGTGTTTTAAATTTAGAATCCGAACTATAAACTAAGTAGACTGCCAGAATGAGTATTCTAACTGTAGCCAGAAGATAAAATAAAATATGATTCGAATTTTTTTTAAAAAAAAATTAAACTTATATATTGTCATACTTATGTTTTCTATAGTTTTCATATTTTTTATATTCTTAAAACTCTATTTACTATTTTTCTCATAAAACAAGGGTAAAATATGTCCAAAATTGCCAAAAGTATGAAAAGTCTTATTGTGACAAACAAAAGTTCAAAGTATCCCATTTTTCCAATTCTCCCCAAATCTTATGACCACATTCAAGTTTCACTATTTGTGCTCCAATAACAAAATTGTCCGAGCAAATAACACATGTTGGGAAATCACAACTAATAGTTCCACAATTGCATCCTGGATATATTTCGACACTCGAATTATTTATTGTAGATATAGCTGATGGAAGAAAATTGATCACATTGTTTTCTAAAGATCGTTGTATTGTTATATTAAGCTGAAGGTTTTCTTCCTCACTGCCTGAGCCTGGATTTAGATATGCTTCGATTAGTGAGGATCTTGAATTACTATGAAGAAAATAAATTAAACGAAGTAGATTCCTCGGACCATAGTCAGGTGATGATATAACATCTCTTGCTATCATAGTGGCACTGTAGATGTATGATAAAGATGTGTCTAAATTTATTCCGCCATAAATGAAGGAGCATAATAATTCATCTTTCAATGATGATTGTTCATCTCCTATAAATTCCTCAATTGAGAAAGTATATGAAAACCAAGCAGTGTCTTTGTTTTCTTCTTGTGTAATAACAGCTTCTATTATGATCTTCCCCTCGCTTTCATTTTGATGCTGTTCCTCCACCCTATAACTAAACGCAGTAGGCAAATAATTGTCTCGAACATCTACAAAAAATTTCAAAAATTGTTGATGTTTATCTCTTACTATAATTGTAAAATAAAAGTTAATTATCTGCATGGTGTCTAAAATAAGAAGGGTAATGTACCTGAGTTAAAATCAATTTCCGAACTGTTGATGATTTGTATTTACTCGAGAGGATTTCATGAGTTGGTTATACAGAAAGTAGAGGAGTTAGGTAATATACAGATGTACTTATAGATGGAAGAACGTTATTGTGATGAGAAACAACGGTACAAGTTAAGAGACATGTCTCTTCATCAAGTGACATATAGTTTAGTTTGGTGAACTAAAGTATTAAAATTTTAACTGGTGAAGCCAACTCTAATTTTGTAGAAACTTAAATTAATAATTTATATAAAATCTATTTAATGCTTTCCATATAATTTATTATTTTCTAATATCCGTTGCATATTTATTAGAGACAAAATACATTTTTTAATATTCTTTGTCGATCATAATTATGTTAATTTTTAAATCATAAAGTTAACTGCTAAAAACAAGTTCTCAAGATAAATTTTCTGTAACCGCTATTTTGAAATTTATATTACTTAATTAGCACCCTTAACAAAACATATTTTAAAAATTATATAAACCGTGCCTTTTCACGACTCCAACATCATCTTCTTATTGTCCTCAAATAAATCCATCTGCTACTTGTCGTCTTCTCCACAAACTCATTTGTTTCCACCGCTAAAAGCTCTGGCATTAAATGATATGAAATAATTCTTCTTCTTACAAAATTCTTCACTGATCCTTAAATCAATCTTAAAAATATTGAGTGTGGAAAAGTTTAAATACTCTCGTCTTTTCTTGTCGCTATTGTTTGTCTATGTTATTTGTATGCCTATTTTGCCTGCATGAATTTTTAAAATGATTTACACTTCTAATAAAACGATTTTTGTCTAATTTTTAATAAAATATTTTTTTAAAAAACTTTGTTTTAGTATTTTTCTCAAGTACACTCGTAATCACAAAATGAATCAATCAGTTACCACATTTGAGATTACTTATGGTGTATCAGAAAATGAAAAAAAAAGTGGTCTGATAATCTTACAATCCAAGCTTTACAAAAATTTCTCTACGGCACCATCTATGAAATAATTTTCAGTTTAAACATGGTGACTTTATATATGAAGATGCTTCTACTGACAAAGCATACTTTTATGTATCATTGTTGAATGAGGGGGTTGAAATAATTGATGCTAGTAGGATATTAAGCAGTCTTGTAACTGTAACTGAATAAATTACATCATTCCCAAATTACTCAATCTTGAAGAATGTTATATTGTATTTATCAATACACATTCTAGAATTTGCGGCTACTATGACAGAAGAACAAGCTATTCAAGAGTCTTTTGACATTTCACGTTCAGTCCAAAGATCTGCATCTGAAGATTCTATTTACTCCCTGAAGAAAGAGATGTTTGTTGGAGTTGAAAATGATGAAGACATGGAAAAATACCACATGTATGATTTGTGTAGAATCATATATAAAATATCAAAGTCTTTTATGTATACCATGTGGTTATAAGTTTTGTGAAAATTATTTAATTTGTTGGCTACAAATAAACAATTCGTGTCATTTATGTCGTTATTGTGTTCCATAATCAAAGTACATTTTAAATGTAATAAATGGTAACATAACATTTGTAAAATACAACACACACGTATTAACGTGTGAATTACAAAATTGCTGCATACTTTATTTAGATTCATTATGTTGTTCTATTTAATAATCACTCAATAATACCTATTTCCTATTGTTTTTCAAAATATTATGCAATAATATATATAATTTAAATATAAATTACACACTTGTAATGATATCTGTCCTCAACAAGATATAATAGGATCATTAAGCTTAATAAATGAAAATATTAGTAAATATCTGTAAACTCAATTTTTATTTGTTTTTAATAAATAAAACTTTAATTAATTGTAAGGTAGCCGGTAGAGTTAATTATTGATGATGCTTTAGATACATCATTTTTATGATGTATAACAAAGATTTAACAAACATTCTAATAAATCACCAAAGTATTAGTTGATCATATTAAAGTTACTAGAGAATAGGCCATGGTTATACGAGATAGATGTTGCACGATTTGTAACATCTGCGGGCCAAGTTTCATCTTCCCCACTTTCATCACTCCTTCATCACCACCGCCATCAAACTATTAAACTGATAATATTTGCTCATATTAACTGTTTGACGCAACTGCAATTTCACCAACACATTAACCGCAATTGGGTTAGGTGATCGCTAAAGTTGTATAAATCCGTAAAATGCACCGGAATGTTTCATGTGCAGAAAAACTCTCGCCTATGTTGTGTCTAACATTGCTAGACTCACTATTATGTAAAATCATGTTGACACCAATGGATTTTTAACATTAAATCATTATATGATATAAGAATGTTAATCAGTGTATTCATTTAAACATCTAATGTTCCAGTTATTTGTATCAAATATTTCAAAACAACCGGTTCTCTCATTATGATTCGGTTCTCATTTTGTTTTAATCAGCCTCCACTTTTTTGACTTTTGTCTCATACCATGCATGGATGCACCAGCCTTTCATTTATTTATTTTATTTTATTCTTATGAATACAAGACTAGGGTCCTTATAAGACCATAATATAGTTTTCCGTTTGTTTTTCTATAGTGGAAAACCAATGAAATTTTTTCTATGGAGTATATATGTGCAAGTATTAAAAAATCATAGATTATAATTACGATCAGTTTTGGTTACATTTTTATCTGATTAAGTATTATAAGTACCGTTCAACGAATTGGTTTGGATTATAGAACAAGAGGTTTGTTGGTAAAACTCGATCAGAAATATGCATGTGGGCACCAAGGAAAAATAGACTCATATATTGGGTCACGGTCAGGCCAGGAAAAGTAGCTTTTGTTATGTACTCCCTCTGTTTCAATATCTAAGTAGTTTAAGAAAAAAAGACTTGTTTCATAATGTAAGATGTTCTCAAAACCCAAGGCAATAAAATAATTTAAAAATTCCCCTAAAAACTTAAACATATTGCCGTTAGTTTCCAATGTTATTAAACACAATTTACAAGGTTAATTGACTAACATTAATTAGTTACCAAAAAAATCTATTACTATTACGTTCAGTATAAATACTAATGTAAGTGTTGTCTACTCCATTAGTTCTCTCTTTCTGTTTGTTTTCTTCAACTTTTTTCTTCTTCATAAAATTATGGATCAAAATGAAGATCAAAAGAAAAAAGAAAAAGAAACAGAAAATATTAAAAAAATCAATAAAACACAATCAAAGTTGCAGATGTTCACTAGGCCTTTTGACTTAAACAAGATGCATTATGATATTGGAAAGCTTCATCCCGACAGAGAAATTGAAGACATTATATTAACTATATTGAAGATTAATTGTCCTAAGTTTTTTTAATCTTGTTTTTATTCTATGTGTGTTTAAATAGTTTTCCTTGTTTTGATCATTTATGGTAATTGATTTTCTGAAATAATAAAAGTACGTGATATGATAAGAAGAGTAAAAAAGATTATCATAGCATCATAAATAAACCATTTGACAACAAAAAAAAAACAGAAAAAAACTTTGCAGCAATCCAAGTGCGTTCATCATATTTTGAACTAACATTGCATCACAACTGATCCTCGTAGGAAGAAGACTATCTTTTTCCAACACAGATTTCTTCATATGCGGAATTTTGTACTTGTTTAGTCCTCCAATTTTCATGGTCTCACACATACACGTTTGAAGAGTCAGAAATATACGGTTTACCTGTTCTGTCAGGTATTTCTTGAAAGATTCTTCTACTGCACCAACAAGATCTTCTATGGTTTTTGGGCATTCTTTATGTTGTAAGGATTGAATAGCACTGAAAAATCCAAGATCTAAAATATTTAGATCCGGCGATTTTGCCGGTTGAGACATCAAATGAATGTCAAAATCATTTTTTGATGCCGCTTCTTGGAAATCTTGATCTCCACACTCAACATGTGTCCTTGCGTTGTCTTGTTGAATGAAGATAGTCTTTCCTCTATCTTCCTTTGGCCACTTTTCTTGAATATTTGGAAGAACCTTTTCAATCAAAAATGCCTTTATATCCTCTCTCTTGACCGACGTTGACGCTTTTAACACCAACGTCCCAGCATCTCTGTTCTTACTATTTCTTTTAGCTGTCTCAAGAGTAACAAATGGAAAAATTCCAATTTTCCCATCAAATAACTCATTGCCTTCTTCGTCAAATCTTGGACGAGCCATTGCCGCTAGAAACATCACCTTTCCAATGTAATTTTTACTTTGACACGTCCGGTGTGGCTCTTCTTCAATTGGAAGTAGATAATATTTCTCGGTCTTTTTCGTCATATAGAACCATTTCTCATCAATATGGACCATGTTGTACATATCAACAAACTTGGGTTCATGAGGTAGACAATTTTTATCCAACATAGAGATGCAAAATTGTAACCTGCTTGTTAGATTGGCTTCCTTCAAATAAGGATTGATGCTTTTCGTATGACGTCGAATAAGCCCTTCTTTCTTGCGTCTAAACAATGTTGTTAGACTCACACCCATAGCCATAGACATTGATCTCAAAGTTGTCCATTTGCATAATGGAACAGCAGTAACTTGAGTTGGCTCGATTGTGATTCTTTTGCGACCACAATTCCCCGTTCTCCGATGAGATACATTAACCCTTCCACTATTGGATGTTGCTTTTGCTTGTTTCCAAATTCTCTGTACGGTTGCAATAGACAACGAGAACTGATGAGAAACTTCTCTTGTTATATTTTTGCCAACTTTCCAGCAAAACTCTTCTCAAGTAAAACACCGAAGATCTCGTGACTTTCTTCGTTTGACAGAAATTTCCTTGTTTTTCTTAAATTTGGCTGACTTTGGACGACGACATCATATCCTGTTAAAAATGAAGATAAGAAAAAATAAGATTAAATAGATAGAAGAATTATGACTGACAGCAAAACAACATATACATTGAATCAAAGGAAATAAGATTACGCCAACAATTTTTGACCAGAGCATCACACAGACCAATGAATTCTTAGAATAAGATTATGTTTCAGAAAAATAATGTTCACTTACAAAATATCTAAATGATTAAATATCAAGAAAATTATGGCACCACCACATAATTCGTTACGATCATAACACACCGTTCTAAAAGAAAATAAAATAACCCAATGACTAACAAGAAATAACACCTGGAATACTTATTGGTATATATTCGTTAACGCTCTCGTCTTCTTCTGATGGAATTTCATTTAAATCAAACAAAAAGTCACTCTCATAATTTTCAGCTCGAACATTTAAATCGAAATCAGAAGCCATAAGAAATAATGAGTGACCATTCTTGGATCCAAGCTTAAATAAGCATTTTACAAACTGTTCAAAAATTTCATTTTGGCTCCATCATAAAATTTTGATTTTTTAGTTTAAATTAGTTATACAAAAAATTTGGCTCCAAAATGATGTTAAAATTTTCTAAACAACTTCATCCCATCGTGTGAGATTGTTGGTATTACTCTCAATTTTATTTTAATAATTTCATTAATAACAACAATCTCTCTCTAATTAATTGTTGAAGACAAAATGATTATGTGCAATAAACAAAAACAAAAATTAATTGCTGCTTTAGGAAATATCAAATTTTCTTAATAACCGCGCTTTTATACAAAACTACTTACATACTGAAACGGAGGGAGTATGATATAACTGAATAAACTTAATTGTGAAAAGATGCAACTGTTAGATAAATATTAAATCTTCATCACCAAAAACTGTAACAAAATGATAACTGGTTTGTCATGAAAAGTTGTATCTGTAGCTTGTGTCTCCGCATTCTTTATATATATTGTCTGTCATACATCACTTAACAAGATCTTGTTTTTTGTTTTATTTTATAGAAAAAATGGGTAAACGTTCAGTTAGCGAAATTCACCAAAACAAGAGATTAAACGATGAAGTTAAAATGTTGCATTCACAAGAATTAGAAGTGACCAATACTTATCTGGGGTGATCAATGATCTAGCATACCAGTATTTTTCAACTAGAAAGGTTATTTTGCTTATCGTATTTTTGTATATAAAAATCATTACAAATTTTCCATTCTAATTAAATTTTAATTACTAAAAACTAAATTTTAATTTACGTAGGGAGTTCGTCATCAATGACTGGTTATGGTGAGCATATTATCTTTTACAGTTTCTAGTAATGATAATCCACCATTGAATACTATGTTGTTGTTAGCCGACCAACTCTTAAAACTAAAACTATGTACAAACATTAAAAATGTTTTCCTGCAAATCAGCTATGTTAATTAGACGTGTTTAACTATTTAATTCAATGGCGTTTATTTTATTCGTTAAATACACTACTTGTTATAACCGCCTTACACGTAAAATATTTTATTACTTATGTATTTCCATGATTTGGTATAGAGAAACACATGATGAAAAATAATATGAAAAAGAAAATGGAAGAAGGTTGTTCTTATTCAACACCTAAAAGTTTGTTCATGACTCAAAATTATATAATATTGGAAACTAAACTACTAATAATACAATTCGATGATATCTAAATAAGCCAATAACAAAACTTTCAACTTTTCCTTTTTGAAAAAAAATTAGATTGTCACCATTAAAAACATAATAGTATAAATATGTTACATTTACAAAACTTTTATTGAATATATACAGATTATGTCGTGTATTGATTTTCTGTATTTAGATGGTAATGAGACGATATCATTCACAAGCAACACCACCGAGACCAAAAAAAGTAAGTGTGAATCTACGTATGTGCTTATACATATAGGGAATATTAATTGAAAATATGAATATGATCTATGCACAACAAACATAACACATTTGGTAATTTATTAATTGTATTAACAGGAAAAAAAGGACGACCATTTAAAAAGAAACTATTAATATATTAATGCAATGTTACTATTGCAATGCTTGGGTTTGGTTAATTGAAAGTACTGAAAAAGATTCAGTTAGTAAACGTCATTTTTTCAATTTGCTGCAAACAAGGTCGTGTATTACTACCTACTGTTCAAGAGCCACCATCGTTGTTAATAGAGCTACTAAGTGACTCTGAATTCCTACGATATATAAGAGCATATAATTCAATCCTAGCATTCACTTCTATAAATGTAGATATTGACTACTCTTTCCAAAATAACTATGGATTGTACTGTTTTAAAGTACAAAGAGAAAATTATCACTTAATAGGATCTTTATTACCAACTGAAGGTGAACCCCCAAAGTTTTCACAGATGTATATATATGATACGGCTAACGAGATTAAAAATCGTCTAGCGGTGATGGGTGTAGATGTCACAGAAGAATTAGATCTGAATATTGTATCATAACTAATAGACATGGTGGATGAATATATGTCCAGGCTAAAGTATTTCGAAAAGCAAGAGATCGTTATGAAAATACAGGACATGAAAATTTTCAAATTCATTTAATTGGTTATGACAAAAAAAACAATATGAATTGCCCTCCTCCAATGAAATTGCAGCTTTGGTTGTTGGAGATTTCAGTTCTACAATGGGAGAAAGAGACATTATTTTACAACATCACTCTAGTAATTTACAACGTATATGGAGTACTCACCCATTGTATATGACTTTACAATATCCACTTTTATTCCCATATAGTGAAATTGAATTCTACGAAGGGATTAAATATAAAAACAATCTTTCAATTAAATGAGGAAAAATATATGTGTCAGTGAGAGAATACTACACATATAGTATTCAAACAAGGACTTCTGAAAATTCATTTATTGTTAAAAGTGGAAGATTATTTCATAAATTTATTGTTGATTCTTATACATCACTAGAGTCATATCGTCTTCAATGGATAAGATCAAATCAAACAACAATTAGAGTTGACATATACAACAATGTTAAGAATGCTGTGAACAGAGGCGATAATGATCCACAGAGTATTGGGAAATGAATTATCTTGCCATCACCTCATACTGGAAGTCCTAGATATATGGCTGAAAAATATCAAGATGCTATGGCAATGTGTCGATGTTATGGAAATCATGACTTATTTGTGACGGTAACTGCAAACCCCAAAATGGGTCGAGATAACGGACTATGTAACTTTGACGGGCGATGTATCCGGCAGCGGGAGACCCGATATTGACGTGTGTTCCATATAAAACTAAATCAATTGGTAACAGATATTGAGAAAAGGATTTTTTTTTCGGTCCAACCAATGGAGGTACACATCAATTCATTTAATTTTTCTACTTTTATATCGTTAGAATATTACTGACTAAACACACTAATATATATTATATTAATAAAATTATTTTTATCTTCTTCTAAGTTAATACAAATAGGATTATTAAATAATCTAATTACCTTTAATTTACACATATAAATTTTCTACATTGTTAAGATTTTTTTTTCTATATTGCAGTTGTATATACTATAGAATTTCAAAAACGGGGTCTTCCACATGCACATATACAAATCTTAAAAGAAAATTTTAAAAATCTTTCATCCACAAATATTGACATGTTTGAATCTGCTGAAATACCAGATATTAATACTGATCCAATAGGATATCAATTAGTCGAACAACATATGATGCATGGCCCATTGATAACAGAACTTTTCAAGGGTTCTAATCAAATGTTGTAATATAAAAGATTGTCGAACCAATCCTAAGTGATTCTAATGCAAAGGGAATACAAGTCTATGCTTAATCTAAGTGCAACCAATTGAGTGAAGTGAAATGAACTAAAACTAGACTAGAAATGCAATAAAAGAGTGAACTTTCTTTCTCAATATAAAACAAGTGGACTCATGGGGCTAGGCATTTGATCTTGGGTGATGTAGATCCAATCTAAAGGTGACAAGCTATCAATCAAGCACTTTCCTTATGCCTAGACACAATACTAAACAAGCTCTATCCCTAGATGAATGTTCATTTGCTAAAGCAACTCAAGCATCAAATCCCTTTGGTTGAATGTTACTAAAGCAATCATGGAGAACAAGTCTACTAGCAATCTTAACACCTTTAACAACAAATCTCTTTGGCAAAGTGCATTAAAAGCATTGAAGAGTTGGTTCAGACATTTCATCATACACCTTTCGGGCAGGAAATCCCTAAGAATCTATTTTAGTATGATCAAGACCAAAATAGCATTGAGAACCCTCAACAAGCAAGGAAAAAAGTAGATTTAACACTAAACACCCTAGATCTTCACTAATCACCCTTAATCACCCTAGCCCATGAATCCTAAATAGATCTACTCACTAATAGACATGATTAACCCAAAAACCAAAGATGATTCAAGGTTAAACATGTTTAGTGAATAAGATAATCCAACAAACACAAAGAAAATAAGATGAAAAAGGATCAAAGATCCAAGCTTTCTTCAAGGTTTACAAATGTGTTTTTTTTTAGAGAAAAAGAGTTCATCCCAACTTGGGGTTACAAGAGTATTTATATGATCTTTGGAAAACCTAATGACTTCTTTTAAAAAGCCTAAAATGCCCTTTAAAATTGTTGAAAAACGACCAAGTAAAGATGCTGGAGTGGGGTGGTGTAGTCGCTCCATGAAGTCGCTCCATTGCTCGATGGGTGTAGAGTGACTGCTCGACCTCGCTGCCTGAAGTCGCTGTGGTACTTGCTTAATGTTTTGAGAATACACGGCCTTGTCCTGCATCCAGTGGGTGCTACAACTCGCTGTGATCATGCCGCTCCCGAACTCGCTGCGTGTAGAGTGGCCTCCACAACTCGCTGTGATCATCCCGCTCCAGCACTTGTGAATTCTTGGAACTTTGATGATGATGGGATAAAGAGATGATGTGCAGAGTGGCTTCAATATCCAGCTGCGCATACTAGCTCCACGGCTCGCATGACGTACAGCTGGTGATGTAACTCGCTGCCATGACTCGCTCTCAGCTTTGTCATGACCACAGTGGGTGTGTGAAGTCGCTGCAAGGACCCGCTGTGTGCCTTGATCCATCTGAGCTCGACCATAACTCAATATACACTTCTTCTTGACTTGGAATGGCTTCAAACACCTCTAAGAACTCTATGGCACACTCCAATACCTAATAAGGACAATGCATGCAATATGGACTCTAAAGATGCTTAATTCTTAATCTACATGATCATTATGTACAAGAAATGATGGCTAAAACAATGTAAATATGCAAGATATCAACTCCCCCACACTAGTCCTTTACTTGTCCTCAAGTAAACTTTTCAAAAACTCAAGGAGGATAGATATAAAGATGGGAGCTTATAACCAAAAGAAACACTCATAGCACTCAACTTGACATCCTAAAGAAACATAGCAAATAGCATGAGCACACTCTCTTATTATACTCTAGCTTCTCTAGGCCTATCAATACTCTTATGCCTCTACACAAGATGCAATACTCATCAACCAACAAGTCCTCTTAACCAGCCCTCACATTGATTCACACACACACACACAAGGTGAATTCTCACAAATGGGCACATGATCTCAATCATTTGGCTAGGTGATCAAATGGTCTAATATGGATGAAAAAGAGGGTTCAATGCATCATTTTAAGGTGGCAATCACTCAAGAATCAAGGAGCTTGATCATTATGCAAAATTTATCTAAGACTAGGAGCAATTCATGCATACATGGATCCATCCTCATCATTCTACCCATTCCTAAGTGATTACAAATTCTACACCCCTTTCATTCATCTCATACCCCAAAATAACAAACACTCACATCACTCACCCAATGAACAACTCTCTTTTCTTATGACTTAACCACTAAGGACCTCTTATTCATTTTTTAAGCTCTAACACTTTTTATTTTCTCTTCCCCACTATCTTTTTGAATCTTTTTTTTTTCTTCTTTTTTTTTTCTTTTCTTTTCTTTTTTTTTTTCTCTTTTTTTTTATATATATAGGGGGAAAGTCTCAAACAATACAAACTAGAGCTTTTTTTTTTCTTTCTATTCTAGGTCCTTAAGGCTTTTCTTTCTCATAACACTCTATTGCTCATCTTTCTCACACCCCAAACCCAAGACATTAAACCTTTAAGAAACATACACCCACTCACCATCCTAGAAGCTAGCTCAAATGATGACCCTATGCTAGCAAGAGATGAGAACAAATCCATGTCGCTCCCAGTACTCTCAAGATTTTGCACATGACAAACTATCAAAAGAGGCCTCACTCATACAAATCAATGTAGGCCTCAAAGAATGGTAAGGGTTTTAGGGTAAGGGAGTGCCATTTGGGTTAACAAAGAGTGGTACAACGGAGAAGATAACCCAAATGTGTATGAGATCCATGATCAAGTATGCAAATGCCCATATGCAAGAGAGATTAAGTTCATTTAAATCAAGATTCAGGTTGGAGCTGGTTTCAAGAACAATGCCAATATCAAGCAAGCACATGTTTCAAGAAGAGTGTTCAAAGCTCGAAGCGTGCAAGGTTTTAAAGAGATGCACAAGCTACTTGATATGCTTAACTAGGGTGTCAAATTCAGTGCAAACAAGTGTTCTTTACAAGGCATTATCAACAGCTGCTCCAAATGCAAGTGCATGCAATCTATATGATCTAGACTCAATCCTAAGAATGCAAGTGATGCAACTACATGATTCTTTATGCAATTTTCAAATTTTTTTTTTTTTATGGTTTTTCTATGCATATATGAATGTACAATGCAATGCATGAGACGCACAATCAACAAAGCAAACATGATTAAATACTTGGTACCTCCCCCACACTTAAATCACACAGTCTCTGTGTGAATAAGAGAGAAGGAGATACCGAAAATATGATAAAAGCAATGGTATGTACAAAGAAGGGTTGGAGTGATACCTCAAGTGGAGAGTGAAGTGTGGTAATGGGTGTCTAGAGCTTGAGCTTTGAGCTGGCCTGAAACTTCTGCCACACTTATTGAAAACATAAAGAAATGAAATAGCAAATTTATATACAAGGATAATCATGGGAATTCCTCCCAAGTGAGCTTGTTTTGAGTCACTAGCTTGACTACCTTTTCTCTTGTACTAGTGAGAAGGAGGATCCTTTCCACCTTCAAGAGTGATGGTAAGGACCTGAGAGAGGAGCTCTTGGAGCTTGATGGGGTCGTTTTGAAGCTGAGGAGTGATGATGGCCCTTGCACTTGAGAATGGCTTGGACCTGCCTTTGCACTTGATCTTGTACTCAATGGCTCCATTCTTGAGCTTCATTGGGTGGAGAGTGAGAGTGTGAGGAGTCTTATCAAGAGGTGGAGAATGAGTTTCTTTCACTATCTTCTTCATGTCATGAGCAGCCTTTGTGGCTCTACTCACCTCCTCCTTTTTAGCACTTTCCAAGTGCTCAACACATAACTCTCGAGAAGACTCTCCAATAAGACCTTCTTCCTTACAAACAACAACTTCAGCTTGGGTATTCTCAATGGATGGTTCTTCACAAGTGATTGTTCCACAATACCCAACATCCATTGAAGACTGAATTGGGTAGGAGACAGCTTTGTTCACATTGAGGAGTGTGACCTTCTTGTTTGGGAAGTCAATGCAAGCTCCAACTGTTGTGAGAAATGGAGTGCCAAGGATCAAAGGAACTCTCTTCTCAATTGCCATCTTCAGAACAGTGAGGTCTATAGGAATTGTGCATGCTCCAATCTTCAAAGGAAAGTCTTTGATGAGGCCAATGGGGGTTGTAGAAGATGAATCCCCAAACATGAGAGAAGATGTGTTTGGCTCCATGCTCTCAATACCAAGACTTTTCACCATTTCCAAGGAGATCACATTCACACTTGCACCAGAATCAACCAAAGCATCATTCATAGTGATCTTACCAAGAGAGCAAGACAATGTGAATTTCCCTTGAGACTCTAGCTTAGGGAGGGACTGTGGAGGGACTGGTGGATCAATCTTCAAAATGGAGATGTCCAAAAGCTCTGCCACTTCTGCTTGGTGGTCTAGAATGTCCTTGATGAGCATCATTTGGACATGAGCTTCACGCATACCAGAAATTTCTGGGAGCCTGACCCCAACATCACTAAGATCTTTCCTGAACTTGGAGATAACCTTTTTCTGAGCTTTGGTGAGGACCCTTTGTGGAAATGGGAGTGGGACCTCATACGGTGGTAGCTCAACCTCAGGAGCTTCTTCCAGCTTGACCTCTTTCAGCTTGTGCTCAGCTCTCCTCTCAACCGGTTTCTCAGCTCTAGGCTCAGCTCTCTGCAGATTCTTTGCTTCAACCTTCCTTTCAGCTTGTACATGAACCCTTTCCATAACTTTATCCACCATCTGTGCTTCAGCTGTTGCTACAACCAATTTTTCAACTTTCCCAAACACTAGCTTCTCAATCTCATCTACCTCTTTCTCATAATCACTCAGCTCAATTTCTGAAGAAGTAGTAGAGATGATAACATTGCAAGACTCCTTGGGATTCTTTTCTGGTTTTCCTGGTAGAGATCCCATTGAGCTCTTGGAAGATGATGGCATAGAGGCGACCTGACTCTCCAAAGTGTTGAAGCGAGATGCAAGTTGTAAGAACTTGTTGTTGAGGTCAGAGTAGTTCCCATCAATCTTTGTGTGGATGTTCTTGAACTCATAAACCATTGTCTTCTCATTTCTGGCTTGAAGTTCCAAGAGTTTCTTGAACATAGAATCCACACTTGAATCTGAAGCTGGAGCTTGAGAAGAACTGCCTTGAGCTTGAGTAGACTGATTACTTTGGTTGTTGAAACCAGGAGGGTAGCTTTGCGTGGCCTGGTATCCTCCTTGCTGATTGTTGTAGTGAGGTCTTTGCTGGTAGTTGTTTTGCTGAAAGTTGGGCTCCTTTCTGTACCATGTACCATTGTTGTTGATGAAGCAAAGCTCTTCTTGCCCTTCCAAACCATCAACTTCATTCACCTTAGGAGGAACCTCTTGAATAGGATCACCAACAAAGCTAACCTGCTCCTTCTTGGATTGGTTTGAAAGAACCAAGTCCAACTTGTCTTGCAAAGACTTGATATCTTTCCTTGTCTGCTGGTCATCCCCTCTGTTGGCTCTATCATACTCCTCATTGTAGACTGAGTCACTCTTTGTCATGTTCTCCACCAGCTCCTCTGCATCCTGCTCAGTTCTGCCCAAGAAGAAACCATTACTAGCAGTGTCAAGCCTGTTTCTGCAAGATGGGAGAACTCCTCTGTAGAAAGTGCTGAGCAAGCTCTCCTTGCTGAAACCATGATGAGGACACTGAGCTTGGTAGTCCTTGAATCTCTCCCATGCCTCATTGAAGCTCTCTATATTCTTCTGCTGGAAACCAGAGATCTCATTCCTTATCTTAGCTGTCCTTGAGGTAGAGAAGAATTTCTCCAAAAAGGCTTCCTTACATCCCTCCCAAGTGGTGATAGTGTCACTTGGGACAGACCTCTCCCACTGATGTGCCTTGTCTCCCAAAGAGAAGGGAAACAGCTTCAGCTTGAATGCATCTTCAGAGACACCATTTGTCTTAGACAAACTACAATACTGATCAAACTTGTACAAGTGATCAATAGGATTTTCAGCTGCCAGGCCATGAAACTTGTTGTGCTCAATGGTGTTGAGTAGCCCTGACTTGATCTCGAAGTTGTTGTTCTCCACAGGTGGTGCTTTGATTCCCAACCTATGACCATGAATGTGAGGGCGATCATAGGTTCCAATGGCGCGAGCTTGGCGCTGTGGGTGTTGTGGTCGAAGGTTGGCAGCTCCTTGACCATTTCCCTCTTGGGCAGCTCCCAAAGGGATCTCTCCATCTTGATTCTGGTTCTGATGGTGAGCCATATCAAAACCCAATCTGTCTAAATGAGCCTGTTGCTCCTCCTCTCTCCTCCTCCTTCTATTCTCTCGTTCCAAAACTCTGATGTCTATAACTAGTGGAGTGAGGTTTGTAGTCCCTCTACTTCTCAAGTTCATACACCTGAAATGCAAAAAGAGGAAGAAGCAGAGCCAATATCACAATAAAAATAAAAATGACTTAGTCTCAAGCAAGTGACTAAATCCCAATGTCAAAATCACAATAGAACTTGGCAACGGCGCCAATTTGATAACAGAACTTTTCAAGGGTTCTAATCAAATGTTGTAATATAAAAGATTGTCGAACCAATCCTAAGTGATTCTAATGCAAAGGGAATACAAGTCTATGCTTAATCTAAGTGCAACCAATTGAGTGAAGTGAAATGAACTAAAACTAGACTAGAAATGCAATAAAAGAGTGAACTTTCTTTCTCAATATAAAACAAGTGGACTCATGGGGCTAGGCATTTGATCTTGGGTGATGTAGATCCAATCTAAAGGTGACAAGCTATCAATCAAGCACTTTCCTTATGCCTAGACACAATACTAAACAAGCTCTATCCCTAGATGAATGTTCATTTGCTAAAGCAACTCAAGCATCAAATCCCTTTGGTTGAATGTTACTAAAGCAATCATGGAGAACAAGTCTACTAGCAATCTTAACACCTTTAACAACAAATCTCTTTGGCAAAGTGCATTAAAAGCATTGAAGAGTTGGTTCAGACATTTCATCATACACCTTTCGGGCAGGAAATCCCTAAGAATCTATTTTAGTATGATCAAGACCAAAATAGCATTGAGAACCCTCAACAAGCAAGGAAAAAAGTAGATTTAACACTAAACACCCTAGATCTTCACTAATCACCCTTAATCACCCTAGCCCATGAATCCTAAATAGATCTACTCACTAATAGACATGATTAACCCAAAAACCAAAGATGATTCAAGGTTAAACATGTTTAGTGAATAAGATAATCCAACAAACACAAAGAAAATAAGATGAAAAAGGATCAAAGATCCAAGCTTTCTTCAAGGTTTACAAATGTGTTTTTTTTTTAGAGAAAAAGAGTTCATCCCAACTTGGGGTTACAAGAGTATTTATATGATCTTTGGAAAACCTAATGACTTCTTTTAAAAAGCCTAAAATGCCCTTTAAAATTGTTGAAAAACGACCAAGTAAAGATGCTGGAGTGGGGTGGTGTAGTCGCTCCATGAAGTCGCTCCATTGCTCGATGGGTGTAGAGTGACTGCTCGACCTCGCTGCCTGAAGTCGCTGTGGTACTTGCTTAATGTTTTGAGAATACACGGCCTTGTCCTGCATCCAGTGGGTGCTACAACTCGCTGTGATCATGCCGCTCCCGAACTCGCTGCGTGTAGAGTGGCCTCCACAACTCGCTGTGATCATCCCGCTCCAGCACTTGTGAATTCTTGGAACTTTGATGATGATGGGATAAAGAGATGATGTGCAGAGTGGCTTCAATATCCAGCTGCGCATACTAGCTCCACGGCTCGCATGACGTACAGCTGGTGATGTAACTCGCTGCCATGACTCGCTCTCAGCTTTGTCATGACCACAGTGGGTGTGTGAAGTCGCTGCAAGGACCCGCTGTGTGCCTTGATCCATCTGAGCTCGACCATAACTCAATATACACTTCTTCTTGACTTGGAATGGCTTCAAACACCTCTAAGAACTCTATGGCACACTCCAATACCTAATAAGGACAATGCATGCAATATGGACTCTAAAGATGCTTAATTCTTAATCTACATGATCATTATGTACAAGAAATGATGGCTAAAACAATGTAAATATGCAAGATATCACCCATGTGGCATAGATCGACCTTCAAATTTTTGTATGGAACGTGGAGTATGTAGTAAAAGATATCCACATGATTTTTGTTCGCATTATTCAGTAGATAAAGATGGATATATAATTTACCAAAGAAGAGATATTAGTTCTAGATTTATACTCAAGGGAGATTGTATCAGGGTAGACAACAGATATGTTGTACCCCAAAATTTGGAATTATTAAAAAGGTACAATATTTATTTAAATATATAACAAAAGATGTTGATAAAGCAACAATGGTATTAAAGAAAAAAAATTATTACAGAAGATGAGAATGTTGAAAACAGTACAAGTGTAGTAAATGAAATAGATAACTATTTGGATTGTAGATACGTATCAGCATGTGAGGCTTCCTGGCGGATCTTTAAATTTGAAATTCATCACTAAATTGTGCCTCTTCAACGGCTAAGTATTCATTTTCTTAATCAACAACTAGTAATTTCACGAAACCATGACAACTTACAAAAAGTAGTCTTAAATATAAAGTATCAAGATAGCATGTTTACTGCTTGATTTAAAATAAATGAATACGATATGGAGGCACGTGACTCAACTTACGTACAAACTCCTTCAAAATATGTATGGAATAAAAAAAAAATATTTGGTCAAAGCGAAAAATTGGTATATCTATTGGACGAATATATAATGTACACCCTTCAGCTAGCAAGCTATACTATCTAAGGATGGTAATCAACTATGTAAAAGCTCCTACAAGCTATGAGGATATTTATACAGTAGATGGTAAGTTACACAGTTCCTTTAAAGATGCCTGTGTAGCAAGGAGTTTATTAGAAAATGATGAAGAGTGGCATGAGTCAATGAAAGAAGCATCACTTTGGGAGATACCAGATTAGTTGCGAAATTTATTTGTTATGTTATTAGTACATTGTGAAGTGACAAATCCATTAAAATTGTGGAATTCATTTTTGAAATATCTAAGTGAAGACATTGTCTACCTACAATGGAAACTCCTTAAATTTTGAAATTTGAATTTAAAGGAAAAGAAAATTGAGAGTTATACTCTAATTGAGATAGAACTATTGTTGAGATTATACGATAAGTCCCTTTGTGATTACCCTAACATGCCAGTCCTTGGAACCACTATATTAGGAAAGCTATCTAACTCAATGATAATGGAAGTAAGCAGTTATTATATAGAGAAACTAAAAGAAGAACACCTAACTCAGTATATTTTATTAACTGAAGAACAACGGTGTATATATGATGTTGTAACTGGTTCCGTTGAAAAGAAGGAAGGTGGTTTCTTGTTTTTGTATGGTCCGGGTGATACCGGAAAAACCTTCGTATACAATAAAATTATAAATTACTTTCGCTCGGAAGGGTGGACTATTATTCCTGTGGCATCATCAGGTATTGCAGCTTTGCTTTTATCTGGAGGAAGGAAAGCTCACTCTAGATTTAAAATTCCTTTAAAAACATTGGGCGATGATGTTTGTGAAATAAAATATGGATCTATGTTAGCAGATTTATTGATTAAAACAGATCTTATAATCTGGGATGAAGCTCCCATGACACATAAATATGCTTTTGAAGCCCTAGATAGAAGTTTGAGAGATATCATGTTTTGCACTGATCCGGATTCTTATACCAAGCCTTTTGGTGGTAAAACAGTAATATTAGGTGATGATTTTCGTCAAACCTTACCTATTATTCCTCAAGGAAGCAGACAAGATAGTGTTTCAGCTGCAATTAACCGGTCTTATCTTTGGAATTATTGTCAAATTATTAATTTACTATTTTAATTAATGTGAAGGCATGATAGATTATACAACTCCGTAATTAATTATATATTTATGAACTATGTTAGGTTTTTAATCTTTCTAAAAATATGCGTGTCAAGCAAACAGAAATTGAATTTTCATAATGGCTCTTAAATGTTGGAAATGGTACTGCCATAAAAGAACAAGATCACTCAAGTGAATACTCTGGCGCCGCTCAATTTATTGTGGATAAAAGTTTAATCTAAACGATAAAGGAAATAGTATTTCAGAAATGGCTACATACATATACAAATCTTTTCAAAATAACTTTTCAAATATAGATTACTTAAAGAAAAGAGCAATTCTTACGCCAAGAAATAATACAGTTGATGAAATCAATAAAGTGATGCTATAATGGCTTCCTAGTCATGCAAAGATGTATGCAAGTGCAGATTCCATTATCAACAAAGAATATACAAAACAAGATTATTCTTTAAATTATCCTGTTGAGTATTTAAATACTATTAACTTACCCGGTTTTCCACAAAATACATCTCAAAGTAAACATTCCAATCATGTTTATTCGAAATATTTGTCAAAGAAATGGACAATGTAATGGAACTCGTTTGGTAGTGCTTCGTTTGGGTCATAGAGTGATTAATGCAAAGATAATTTCAGGACCAAATACTGGAGATGAGATACTTATTCCTAGGATTCTTCTTGATTAAGGTGATGGAAAGATACTAGTTGTTATTCGTCGAAAACAATTTCCAATAAGAATATGTTATGCAATGAAAATTAACAAAAGTCAAGGACAAAGTTTAAATAGAGTTGGCTTATTTTTACCTATGCCAGTATTTAGTCATGGACAGATATATGTAGCTTTGTCTAGAATAACTACTTCAGAAGATTTAAAAATTTTCCAAAATCAAGAAGCAGCAATAAAAAGTGTTCAATTGGTAATATTGTTTATAAGGAAGTATTTAATAATCTTTAAAAAAGTGTAACAATTACTAAAAAATATGTTAATTATGAAACGGTCGTTATTATTTACAAACTTAATAGTTATTCACAGTGAATTATAATTTTAATTTAGCTGTTCACATTTTGTATGTCTATTCGTTCTGTAAATTTTATATAAATTCATATCAGCTATTCTTTTAAGCTGGATTTCTTCTTAATAAAATTTTACTATTTATGTATTATTATATAAATATATACATTTCTTAACAAAACTTTAATACAGTTTTTCCTCTTTGTTTCTTACCATGACAAGTATAGTATTACAAATCAAATTAAAAGTTCAATCATTTAAAAAATATCTTAACATAGATTAAGGAAAAAACTTCAAATCTTTTTTAAATACGGAACGTACTCAAGCACTTATCCTTTGTTTTAGTATTGGATCAAGTTTCAGATACATTTTTTTCCGGTAAAAAGATATACTAGAAAGTTAACCATGGAATTTTGAAATATATACGAAAATGTGAACATTAAAATTATTTTTAAGCACATGCACATTAGAAAATTTAATACAAAACCCACGCTCTTTAACTGGCTAAACATTAACATACCTATAACTGACTGTTACCATTAATATAGTGAGAATTCTTCCATCTGTAAACAATTATATTTACAATATTCTCAGTTCCATTCAACTAAAAGTTCTTTTCCCTTTGAGATGTTTAAGAACCAGCATATTAAAAATTACAAATAATGTTATGATCAGCATATTTAATATACAGTGATAATGTCAATCCTTTCGAAACATTTCTATATCTGTTTACAATACCTTTATATTTTGAAAGCTGTTCTAGAAAATTTCTTCGTCTATATATATATATATAAATAAACAGCACGTTACTACGATTCCTTACAACATGTACTGCTTGCAATTATATAACTATTAAAGCAATTGTTTCAGATAATACAATTGTAATACATTAACTTTGAAATCGAGAAACCTCTTATGTTTAAAAAATTATAAATATAAAAGTCATAGACAGTTATAAAACAAAGTTCACTAATATGGCCAACCAAACTCACGTCGTTTAGAAATTCCGTGATATAGATCATGAAAAAAACATATTAAGTTTTTATTAAAACTTTTTAACACTACAACATGTCAAACTTACTGTATACGGACAAAAAATTCAAAAAGAAGATGTGTGTTCGTGAAGACCTCTTTTCACAGGCTTCGACTTCTTTATTAAGGTATATGTGCATACCAAGTTTATTTCTCGATAAGTTCTTCTGTTATCATTTTAAATTATTTAGGCCATATCTTCAAATTATATACAGCAATGTAACTGAAAATGTCTTCTTTTTATAAAGTGTATGAGAATGCTACATTAGTCATTATTCATGGATATAAACTTATGAAATGATAAATAATGTCTTCTAAATTGGTTTTAAAAACCTTTCGTGATTGCAGTGAATTCCTGTTGTTTGGAATGTACATGAGATACGTTCTCTACGACATATACCACATGATCTTAAATTTGAAATGACTCTAAAATGAGTATTTAATCTTTAGAATCAATAGGTGGTATTCTGCTGGCTAGAAAAGAAGGACGAGACGTAATTTCTAATAGTGTTTTCCGCAGCCGGGTCGATTTATCTTCGTTTATACAAAACAGTAGACTAATCACTAGTTAGAAGTGCTTATTTTAAAAAAACTGTTTCACATGCGTATTCAATATTAATAATGTTTACACAAAACTAATGTAATATAAATATTTTTATTGTAAAATAAAGATGGATTTTTGTGTCACTACGGATACTGATATAGCAGTTGCATGTAGGTTGATAAAAAAAAACAGTTGCATGTAGTATGGCCATTACGTAATGTAACTTCTCGATCTCTCGATTGTTGGAAACCTTAACTATAGGATGGGCAATTTGAATTTATTATAATTTCTTATAAATACGGAATTTATTTGTTTAATCTAAGAAACATAAATGAGCAACTGCATGTGAAATTAAATATTCTTGTAAATTTATAACAAATATAGATTAAAAACCAACAAAATGTGAACAAGTTTTACTAAAGAAAGTCAAAAGTTGCGATTATACCTTTAGAATAGGAAACTCGTAAAATTAAGGATTTCCATTAAACCCTCGTAACTCTTCATATTTCTATATAAGAAGACGATAATAAGAAATCGGTTCCAATACTTTCTACACCATTTGTTTTAAAAACTTTTGTATCAAAAATAAAGATAACGCTCTATCACTTTCTCGAAAATAACAACCTTCAAACTGTTCAGGTATTTAGCATCAATCTAATAAACAATTTACATTAAAACTCGATAAATAGATACTAATATGTTACAACTTTATAAAAAAAAAAATATTGTGTTGCGGTTGCAAACCAAATTAATTTCCAAAATAATTAGTATATTTTCATTATCCAGTGAATATGACGAACACTACAAACTCTTTTTATAGTGTAACTATTGATGAACCATTATTCGGTTATGCTGCTCGTGTTCTTTTTATAATCTGCAAGATTTACAATACATTCACAACAGTACCATCATTAAGGTCCTTTTCATTTAAAGTAGTTGAATTTATTGAAGATGCTGAATCGATAGATAAAGAGGATTTCATGCATTCTTTGTGTGAGGAGGGGATTGAAGTTGAAGAAGCAAATATATTTATGGAAGATCTTATTCTTATTACTTCACAAACTATTCAGTCCACATGATATTTTTCATCAAAGATCATTACACTTCCCCTGACATTAGAAGTTTTTGACGAAACCTATAGTCACCATTGGAAAGAACAAGTTATTGATGATTCTTTTAATATAACAAACTAGTTTTTTGACCCGCACACCCGTACAGGTGTATATTTTTATAGAATATGTTGTTTTCATGTCAATATTAGAGTTAGGGAAAAAATCTGAATCTAAAAAATCGAACTGATCCAAAAGAAGTAAAAACTCCGAACCGAAATTGATTAAATATCAAAATTTTGATATTTAGAGAACTGAAACCGAATCCGATCAAAACCAAAGTATTTCAAATACCTGAATGTATTTGAAATAGATTTATATACTTATACATATATATATTACTTTATTAGACTTAATATATATAAAAACATCCAGAATATATATGGTACTTATAAGTTGGTTTAAGTAATTGAAAAATATATAAATAGTCAAATGTAAATATCTAAAATACTTAACATAATTATTGATCTATATCCAAATATTTAAATCAAACTAATTTATATGTTAAGTTCAGGTATTCTAATATATGTTATTCAAATTTATATGTAATAAATTATTTTTTATATATTTTGAGAACTTTAAAGTATATAATGAATTTAAATGGGTTATCCAAACCTAAACAAACCCGCAAAGATCCGAATCGAATCCGGACCAATATTTAGAAATATCCGAATGAGACTAAAATCTTTGACACCGAAAACCCGAAACCCAAATAGACCTAAACCGAACTCAAATGGGTACCCGAACGCCCACCCCTAATTCACAATATATTTCCTTTAAAAACACATCAAACATATAATTAATAGTATTATATATGTACTATCATATAAGTAATCACATATATTATATTTTCAATAATCACATATATTGAAAAAAAATTAATAATGGTTATTGGAAAATATTTTAGTAAAATTAATTTTTTGAATATATATATATATATATATAAAAATTTTAAATCAATTTTTGATATAAGTCAATTTAAATTATTTTATTAATTTGAAATATGTATATAAATTTTAAATTTTGTTTTATGATTATTTTAGACAAATGATATTTTTAGATAATTAGATTAACTCATTTTCGTATATTTTAAAGTTGACACAAATAAATAGTTTCTCATATTATAATAGATTTCCAATTTTTCGTAATAACATAAATTTAGTTTATTTTTGATATAATAATATCTATGTTTCCAAACAATATTATATCTTTTTATACTGCTATTCATGTTTCTAAACAAACCTCTTTTCAAATTGATATTCATGTTTTTAAACAAACTTATTTTTTTAAAGTGCTATCCAAGTTTTCAAACAAATATCTTTTTAAAATTGTTATTTATGTTTCCAAACAAACCAAATTTGTACTTGTTTCCAAGCATCTCGAATGTGTACTTCAACTTTAATAATATAGATATAGTTTTCGTGTTTTACAATATTTAAAAACATAATATGATGATTGTGTCAGTTAATTGATATCATTTAATTTATTAAGACTGCATAGAAATAAGAAAAAAAATCATAATGTTTTTTTTTGTTTTCGAAAAGGAATATTTAGTTATATATTTTCCAGTTAATTGTTATTGCATATAAGTAGGAATCGTTTTTGGAAAATTTAGTTTCAACTTTGGATGTATTAAATCTACTGATTATTTTTTATTTTGTACTCGGATTAAATTTTTTGATGTCGTTATCATTTAAACTTAGAAACCCAATAATTTTAAACAAATCATAAATTGAGTATATTTTAAAATCGCTAAACCGTACTCGGTTTGCATTAATATGCATAATATAGATTTTCATATTCAACTAAGAAACAAATGTTAAGAAATGGTCGATGTGAAAATATATTATCTCATATATATTAAATTTCATGTTTTCTCAAACTTATGATTTGACGTTTTTGTTTGTAATGGTTGTGGTTTGATGTTGGTCAATTGGTCACATGTTTCGTGAATTTGATGTTGAATAAAGTGGTGATGATCTGGGCCCATAACATTTTATTTGATTCCAAACCAGACCACTCAGTTATTGGACTAAGTAATTTTAATTACGGTTAGATTATAAGCGGAGTAATTGTTATGCGATGTGCTAAACCTTTAGAGTTTAAAACCAGTGGCATTTATTTGTAATATTTGTGCAACTTTAAGGGATAAATACAATTTGTACTTCCCCTTTAATAGTTTAGATGTGCAATCAAAACCAGCTTCTTTGGATGCAGTTAATTCCTTGACAAACACTACATATATAGAAGATAAAGATAAAGGAGAAGAAAATGGGATTTGTGTAAAATGCCAAGAAGATTTTGTTAACAAACAAGTTTTATTACAATTACCATGTAAACATGTTTTCGATCATGCATGTCTACTTTCTTGGTTGGAGATCGCTCATGATTGTCCTATTTGTTGTTATAAGTTACCTTACTAATACTGTTAATTGTTACTCTATATCTATAATTTTCATTTTTTAATTATTCAAAAATAATTGATCTCTACTTGACAATTTATACTTTCAAAAATAAACTGCAAATATAAACTATATCGTTTTGCATTGAAAATTTGTAACGTCATCAAATCTACATATAAATCTTCAACATTGTGGAAACAAATATAATTTATATATATAATATGTAATATATTTTTATATTGAATAAGCTGCCGCGTGACATTGCGCCGATACAATTCTTAATGCTAATAATAAAACCTATATAGCAATAAGAAATGGGCCTATTTTGTATTGGGTCTTCTATAAAACACCAATTAAGCATCCACAGCATTTAGGACTTCTCTAGATTGATGAACAGAAGTGTCTGGAGAATTACAGAAGAAACTTATGTCCTAACATGAGGACGGACAAAACCTAGAACGTCCAAATTTTCTATCTCAGGTAGAAGAAAAAAACTAATGTTAGAATGTTCGAGAATGTGCGAACACGCTACACCCCATGATACACGTCTATATATATTCAGAACAGATTTTGTTCCTTAACACTCGTAGAGAAGAGAAAGAAACAAGCTCATCACTAAAAGTAATCAAAGTTAAAAATCCAATATCATTCCAATATCAGAAGTTCTGCAGTAAAGGCTTAAGATGAAGCAGTTCTCCCTTTCTTTGTTAGCTCTTTTCCTGAATAACTTTGCTCCTCGGGAACATCAGAACAATTGAAGGGTCCTTGCGGGATCCTTTCAGAGTCTTGGAGCAAATCCCATTAGGTCTTGATAGGGATCAGAGCGTGGCTCTGTCTCCAGCGAGAGTGGACTGGAAAGAAACACCAGAAGAGCATGTGATCAGGCTCGATGTGCCGGGGATGAAGAAGGATGAGATAAAGATAGAAGTGGAGGATGAATCGAGTTGTGCAGATAAGCGGCGAGAGGATACGAGAGGAAGAGAAAGAAGGAGACCATTGGCATAGAGTTGAGAGGTCTTACGGAAAGTTCTGGAGACAGTTTAGAATGCCTGACAACGTGGATTTGGACACTATCAAGGCCAAGCTTGAGAACGGTGTGCTCACCATTACCTATGAACAAGATTTCCGACAGACAAAGTCAAGGGTCCAAGAGTTGTTGACATTGAGTTTGAAGAGACCAAACTGGCAAAGTCAGTTCTGCTTAGTCCTAACAAGAGCTCTTGCTAAATCCAGAACCGAGTTTGATATCTTGTAAGATCTATGTAATATATTTTTCTAAATGCAATAAATCCTGTAACAGGTCTTTATTATCTATTTGTTTATCGATCAGTCTCAACAAAATCTACACGAGAAAGTGATACGAAACATTAAAGAACAAGTAATGTCTAGCATAACTACGCCAAACCACCATGAACCTCTGAGAAGTACAGAGAACAGGCAAAAAGAGAGTAAAATAATAATTTTTGCTCAAGTCACATGATAAGCCAGAAAGTAACTGGCTCAAGAAGCAACATATTTCTTTCTGGCTGGAAAATCACGTTATAGCTTCTGCTTCTTTATTGCTCAAAGATAAAAAAGCTTCTGCTTCTTTACTTCAAGTCCACAACAGAAGAGTGTATAAATAACATTACAGTAACAGCTGTTGGGTATTAGAAAAAATGTGTAACCTGTAGAGAGATCAACCAATTTGAAAACAATTATAACTTCCACAGCTTCTCTCAAGTCAATTTCCAGTGTGAATCATCGTTTATCCATGACATTAGCCATTAGAAAAAGGAGCACACAGCTTTGTCAGGTGATATGGAAAATCTAGGACCATCCCGAAGTCATGTTTATAAAGACATCAAGCTGTCAAGTATCATATATATCTCCTCGCTCTTCGGATGGGACTTGTCAAGAGAATAGAACTGATTGACCTCACTATCTATCATAATCCAACTACAGCCATGGTGTTTTAGTAAGCATTCTGGTGTTTAATCATCTTTCTAGCTCTGCGTGCCTCTTCCCAGTTACCCATCTCTCCATATAAATTGGCAAGCATAGAGATGTAACCTCCGTTGTTAGGATTTAAAGCAACCAAATTGTTAACAGCAACTACAGCCAAATCCAAATGGCCATACTTCCTACAAGCATTGAGCAACTGATCCCCAAATAGCTTCGTCTGCTTTCATCTTCATCCCGGCCATAACTTCCAATGCTTCATCAAACAAACCTGCCCTGCCTAGAAGATCTATTAGGCAGCCGTAATGCTCAATCCTTGGCTCAATATTGAACCTGTTTGTCATGATGTCTAAATAATCTCGACCTTTTGTTACCAAACCTCCATGTGTACAAGCATTGAGAAGACCTATAAAGGTGATGTGATCTGGCTTCACATCTTTACTCATCATCTCTTCGAACACAGCTCATGGCTTCTTCGCTTCTACCGTGGAGCGCAAAACAGTTAATCATGGAGTTCCAAGCTGTTAAACTCTTCTTGTCCGCCGTCTTGAAAACAGAGCTTGCTTCCACCAAGTTGCCACATTTTCCATACAAATCCACCAACGAATTCGAAACGAACACATCAGAAGAAAGAGAACGACGGTATGCAAATGCATGAATCCCCTTGGCCACCTGAAGGTTACCAGTTTGAGCGCAAGCGGACTAGGACACAAGACCAGAGTTACCTCATTAGGAAGAACATCAGTCTCATTCGATCATCTTTCCAAACAGAGAAATCGATTCCACGAAGAGACCGTTCTGCGTACAAGCAGCAAGAACGGCGTTCCAGGAAGGAACATCACGCTCAGGCATCTCGTGGAAAAGAGCAATAGCATTGGAGACATCACCGGACCTCGCGTACCCAGAGAGCAAAGCAGTCCAAGAAACAACGTTTCTCTCAGGCATTTCGTCGAACAGTTGCCTCGCGAGAGGGATGTGAGAAACGGAGGAGGCGTACGCGTGAAGGAGAGCGGTTTGCACGACGAGGTAGCGATGGAACCCGGACTTAAACAGATGAGAGTGCACTAAAGGAGTGGAGAAAGGAGAGGAGAGATGCGGCGTTGATTTGAGGACGAGCGGGTAGATGAAGTGATTAGGACGAGGAGGAAGAGAGCGGTTAACCATGAGACGGAAGAAGGAGAAGGCGGAGGAAGCGTGGAGAGGGAGAGAGGAAGAGTAAGCGGTCAAAACGGCGGCGTAGAGATGGGTGTTAGGGTGAGAGAAGCGGTCGAAGATTGAGCGAGCGTAGGAGATGTTGGAGAGACGGAGAGTGGAGAAACGGAGGAGCTTGAAACAGAGGAAGGGTGAGTGACTTAGTCCGGAAACGAGGAGAAAGGATTGAACTTGCTTCAGATGGTTCAAATGGTTCGACTTGGAAAACACGTCGGAGATGAATTGAGCTAATGGTTCCGCCATGCGTTACGGCGCGTGGAGGGTCAGAGGTTATGGGGTTACACGTGTCCCCATGTGCTGTTATTCCACCAAACGCGATGAGAGAGAGAGAGAATGATGTGAGTGGCTTCGTCTTTTTCTCTCCGAGTCTATCGTTTATCGTCTCTCTTCTTTCTTCTCTCAAATTGACGGATTTAAGGTTCCCCACTCGATCTAAAAAAGTACTCTTATATATATATCATTGAAGCCGATGCAGACATATCGCTTTGGTTCGGATCTCGAGTTTTTCATTTTATCTGTCTGAATTATATAAAAAAAAAATTTATATTTTGTACACACACGCCACTTTTGTTTCAATCATCAAATGTCTGGAATTTGGAGATGGAGGAATCTCAGGTCCTTAGCTTTCCACGCCCGTTCCGTCTCCCCACTTCCCGCTCATCTCTTTTCTCTTGAATTGGGATCGTCTCCGCCTCGCCGCCGTCTCCAGGAACGATTCAAATCGGAGCAAGGCGGTGGAAACAACGGAGGAGGAGGAGGCGATGATTATTCAGTCCCCGTCGCACGCCGGAAGCTAAGAGCAGAGCCCAATTGCCCTCGCTGCTCGAAACAAATGGATCTTCTCTTCTCCAATCGTCAGTTCCCTTCTCCGAACCTTCTCAACCGTCCCCCCACCGAAGATTCAGATTCAGACAAAACCAGTTTCCAGTCTGTCAATTTCTGTCCGACGTGCAAAACAGCTTACGGCGTCTCTCCTCTTCAGGGGACATTCGTCGAGATCGGTCGTGTTCAGTCACCAACAACGACCACCATTAGGAAACAACATTCAAAGGATCCGCATCCCATCTCAAATCACAGAATCAAGCTCAGATCTTCCTTCTGGGATACGCTCAGATCTTACGGTGCTGAGCCACCTGAGGATTGGTCTTCTCCTCCTCCTCCTCCTCCTCCTAACAACAACATCGCTCCAGCTTCTAACGGCGCTGTTAAAGTGGATGCTTCTCCGTTACCAGATGCAGCAGCTAAAGACGTTAGTCGTTGGGGTGGAGCTAGCCTAGGCAGAGACTTTCCTACTCCAAAAGAGATTTGCAAATGGCTTGACAAGTTCGTCATTGGCCAAACCCGTGCAAAAAAGGTTCTCTCTCTTTTCACTTAACTGCTCGTCTCCGGTCATTTGATTACTTACTACATTGTGTGTGGTCTTTGACTTCGATTCTAGGTGCTCTCTGTTGCTGTGTATAACCATTACAAGAGAATATATCATACCTCTATGAAGAAAGGGTTTGTTTTCTCTCTCTCTCTCATTCATTGGCTTAGTTTTTCATCCTTTGGAAACTGACATTGTGGGCCTTGACTCCTAGGTCAGCAGCACAACCAATTGATGATGACGATAATGTAGAATTAGATAAGAGCAACGTTCTTTTGATGGGGCCTACCGGCTCTGGTATGACCGTTGTGTTTTCCTTCTGTGCTTGTGTTCATTTCTGCTCTCTCCCTGCTTTGATTATTTAATTCGATTCTTGGAACAAATAGGGAAGACATTACTTGCAAAGACTTTGGCTCGGCTTGTAAATGTTCCATTTGTCATTGCTGATGCAACTACACTGACTCAGGTATGGGTTGTGATCTTGCATAGCTCCTGGAATTTATGCTTTTGTATGTTGCTCTTTGACCCATCTTTTGTTATAGGCTGGCTATGTTGGTGATGATGTTGAATCAATCCTTCATAAACTACTAACGGTACCATTTCTTTATTCAGTGGTGGATAACAATCTCAAACACATTAGCCAATCTTAGTCCGTTATGACTTGTAGGTCGCTGAGTTCAACGTGCAAGCAGCACAGCAGGGAATAGTCTATATCGATGAAGTTGATAAGATAACGAAGAAGGTCAGTATGCACAAGACAAATGATATCTTCTCAAAGTGGAATCCATAAGAACAAGAGAATTGTGGTTTATGCTTCCTAGATTTTTCCCTTCTGCAGGCTGAGAGTTTAAACATTAGCCGGGATGTATCCGGGGAAGGAGTCCAACAGGCACTTTTGAAATTACTGGAAGGCACTGTAAGTAGATTTGCTCGCTCTGTTACTGGAATCATTGTTCATTTGCTTCTGTATTGATCGTGTGATCTTTCCAGATCGTAAATGTTCCAGGGAAGGGAGCAAGGAAGCATCCACGGGCTGACCATATACAGGTTTTGAACTCTTATCTTTAGTTTGTTTCAATACGCATCTACAAGTGTTGTTACTCAATATTTATTCTTATGATGTACAGATAGACACAAAGGATATCCTCTTTATCTGTGGAGGAGCATTTGTTGACCTTGAGAAGACCATTGTGGATAGGTAAGTTCACTATGCTTCCTTTTGTTGACTTCGATCATCATCATCATCATCATCATCATCTCTAATGTTTTCCAGACGACAAGATTCATCAATTGGTTTTGGAGCTCCTGTCCGTGCCAACATGGCTACCAGTGGAGTTACCAGCGGTGCAATAACTTCATCTTTGCTAGAATCGGTAAATACTCTTGTTTCCTTATGTAATCACTTGTCATTCATTGAAATAGATCTTAGTTTTGGAATGCCGGCTGCATTTTCAGGTAGAGAGTGCTGATCTTACAGCATATGGCCTTATACCTGAGTTTGTAGGGCGCTTTCCCATATTAGTTAGCTTGTCAGCTCTAACAGAGGACCAGCTCATTCGGGTAATTTAACCTTTTCTTAAAGCTTGTGTTATGTTGCTGATATTGTATTAGTGATTGCTCACGAATGATGCCCTCATCAAAATTAGTGGTTACCCTTGTCATATTAAGAGTCAAGTAAAATTGACTTTTGTTGTTTGCCCCTGTAGGTTCTTGTAGAACCCAAAAATGCTCTTGGGAAACAGTACAAGAAACTCTTTAGTATGAACAATGTAAGCTCACACTTGACAAGACCTGATGTAAAATGTATTCAAATTTGGACTTGTTGCTCCTTAACCTGTTGCAAAATTTAAGGTAAAATTGCATTTTACTGAGAAAGCGCTGGGGATCATTTCCAAGCTAGCGATGGTGAAGAATACAGGTGCGAGGGGGCTAAGAGCCTTGCTTGAAAGCATTCTTACCGAAGCCATGTTTGAGGTACTTCAGCTACAACAGATAAAAGATTGTTATAACTCTTTTTCTTCACACTTTTTTGTTTTCATTTTGTTTTCTCAGATTCCAGATGCTAAGAAGGGAGACGAAAGAATCGACGCTGTTATTGTAGATGAGGATTCAACAAGCTCAGAAGCTTCCCGTGGATGCACAGCAAAACTACTTAGAGGAGACGGGGCTTTTGAGCGTTACCTCAACGAAAACAAGTCGAAAGATGCTACAGAAACAACGGTATGACTATAAAGTCTCATTTATTGGCTGCTACTTGAGTCGAAACATAAAACTCTCAGTGATATCTAATATCATTTCTCTTCTGAAACTGTTGAATAAGAACAAGTAATTTTGTTTCATACCGACAAAAAGTCTCTTATGTTTCTGGGCTTGCCTATGATGATGGCTGACTGAAACCTGATGAGTGTTTTGCAGGTTGATGAACGAATAGGTTCAGCAAGAGCAATGAGCTTGTAATGAGAACGAGACAAGAACACGGGTTTTTCTTTTCTTTTCTTTTTAACATGAGGGGTTTCTTGATTATTTGTAAAAAAAAGAAAACATTCATAAAAGTGCAAGAGGATTCATCCACTTTGTACAATAAAACTGTAAGCTTACAGATTCGAAAGTTGAATTATTTACATAGAACAAAGAATAGAAGTGTATCTCACTGTGTAAACAAGACTATTTGTAACTCTCTAATATTCATTCTTGACTCTCCTGTGGAACCAAGAAGACCTTACTCATATCTTGGAGATCGGTTTTTATGAATGTCAAAGCATTTACAACAACCAAACTCATTCCTCTGGTCTCATGGGGTTTAATTTTGGTTTACTTCAGTTTATACAATTATTACACAGATTCAAAAACTCACCTCTTTTCTATCCGGTAATTGTCTAAGCGCACGTTCTACTGCGCGCCATGGCGCATAGTTCTGACCTCTCTCATAGCCTAGGAGTTGCGCCATTTTAAAACACAGAGTGTAATCCTTTAAAAACTCTTCATTGGGTCAGGGTTTGAATACTCTCTTAATGTGTTCATGATCGTTTCTACAAACTAAAGTAAACTCTTTTTGTGGCCCTAAAGCATGTCATTGGTGATGCAAGGTTTTGGTCCTGGAAAAGAAAGGTTTTTTGGTTTTGATGTGGGTTGATGACCTCATCATTTACATTCATCAGAAGGTGGGTTTGTGGAGACCCTCTCTGAAGATTCTCACTAACTCTTATTCATGGAGATGCCATTGCCTCACTTTGATCCATATTCAAAACCTACTAAATCTTAAATTTCTGTATTGTTGCAATATTCCTTTTAAGTCACTATTCTTCTTCAGTCAGTATGTTTACAAGCTTGTATTGAAACTTATTATCACTAAACTGAAAACAGAACAATCAGTTTATTCATTTCCTCCCCCAACAGAGCACTCAATTGCCTATTACACCATATCATCATCATCATCATCATCATCATCATCATATTTTCTAAACATTTACCAATTACCTAGTCAAAAAAGAATGTTAAAGAAAAACTTATTTTTGTCACTGTTAACTTTTCATTAATCCAATTTTTGGTACAACAAAGATTTATTGACCTTAACACACTTGTAAGTAATATGTCACAAACATACTAAAGTTAGGTACATAATTAAAGGCTTGGCTTGCTGCGAAACCTCATAAAAAACAAATTTAAGAAGAGCATAGCATGTAGTCAAGTTCGACAGTGAAACAATGAACAAGCATGATGTATCCAAGTATCTTTTCCAATAACATGAACATAATTTTTTAATATTCATCTCTACATTCTGTACAAGAATCATTTTTTCCCTTCGACAATTCGAATCCTATCATTTTATTTAATCCAGAAACAACCCATCAAAACTCATAGCGTCTATTTAGGCTTCTCATTGCAACGCTCATAGATGTAACATGTCGGGTCCAAATCCAATCGATGGCAATGAAAATAATAAAAATCTCTATCCATCCGTCTTCATCAATTAGGACCCCAACAGCTCAAGTACATGACCGTTCTGAGAGACTCCTCGGCTTGTTTCGCCTTGTCACCATCCTTGCAGGAGGCAAGGGCGGTGGTGGATGAAGAAGAGAACCTGTTCGCCTGAGCAGCGGATCTCACGTTGTTTCGGATACGTTGATTCACAGATCGGATCATGTAATTCCACCTGCATAGACCTAATTGGTCTTTGGAGGCCTCCACAGCTCCAATGGTTGCTGCCACTAACCATGCTTTGCTCCTTGAACTCATCTTTTCTCTCTGTTTTTTTTTTTTGCTTAATTGCAGAAACTCTTGCTGTGTTTTGTTTGTAAAATAGAGAATTGCTTTGTAGAAATTGTTGATGAAAGAAGATGATATTCTACGAGTCTGTATATATAATAACAGAGAAGAAGAGGAGTAGCCAGAGTGCAAAACCAGACGCTCTCTCCCCTGGTTTCCCAAGTTTTTGTCGTGTGGGTTTGGTTGATTGATTTATAGTTAATTACCAATATACCCACCCCAGACCGTGTTAGATAAGATCTTGAATTATCCGCAAGTGCAGGCAGCTAGTTTTGTTGTACTATATTTGGAAACCGTGTAGAATCTAAAAAGGTTATAAATCTCATCCAAATGATTTATCATGACAAAATCAATTTTTACTAGTTATTAGGTTAAGTATTTATGACTTAGGGGGCTTAGGGGACTTAGAGCATCTTTATTGGTGTATTTCAACACATCTTAGGGTAGTATAATAAAAGGAAAAAAGTTGAAATAGTGATAGAGATGTGTATCTCAAGGTCTTCTACAAGAAGTGTTTTGGTGGAGTTATTAGAATGACATATCACTAAACTTCACATCTTATTTTATTTTATTAACTTTTCACATTTAAGCTATAACCTTCCACTTATCCCATTAAAGATGCTCTTAGAGCATCCCCATTGGATGATGTTAAGAAAGGTTCACACGCAATCCAAAAAAGAAAAACAATATAATAGTTTTTTGTCTGTGAACTTGTATCGTTGGAGATCGGTGAGCTGAACCTGTATCTTCACTGTTCCACAGGCCCTACAACACATGGTGGCCCGCGATAGGTTTGGATATTAATTTTTTTTTTTAGAAAAAGTCAAACAAAATAAAAAAAATAAAATAATATAAAAGCATATTGGAAATCGACATGGGAAAAGTTTGCTAATGGGGATGCTCTTAGGGGGTTTAGTGAGAGTCTAACTTTTAAAGACTTGTCAAAAAAAAAACTCTTAAAGACTTGAAAATATTAAAGATTCTATTGTTATTGGTTTTTTGATTCTTAAAGTCTTAATCAAATCTTTTGTTATTGGTATGATGATAAAATTTTGAAAATCCATCATTATTGATAGTTGGATTTTTATACTCTTAGTAAACTCCATTTTTATTGGTTTAAAGATTTTTAAAATTCATTCAAAATACTTTGTTATTCAAAAAGTTTATTTATCATTGATTTTATAGTTCTATTATTATTGGGATATAAATTCTGTACTTTCTTATTGATGAGACTCAACTTTGAAAATATGATGTATACACATAAGATTTAAAATCCATATAATAGAAAACACACTTTTGATTCCGCAGTGTTACACAAACAAGTAATAATTTCAACATTTGCCCATTTATTTCAAAACTGTAACAAGAAGAAAATCATATACAAAGAAAAAAAGAGCAGCTATGATGTTCTTACACCATAAAAAGAAAGCATCAATGCTTGAATATCATCATCTTGGCAGGATAGCGTAAGCAGTAGTGGTGGAAACCTGTCTTTCAAGGCCGACGATCATTCTTTCTACCAACTCATTCTTCGAGGCACAGCTCCTAACGTTGCCATGGACAGTGGAATTATTTTTTCACCTGCAGATGAAGAAAATGATTTGAAACATCATCTATCTTTTTTTGAAACACTCATCATCTCCTTATGTCATTTTCGGAGTGGAGATTGGATCAAGTGGGTGAAGGAAAGAGTGATGTGGCTCAACTCATCGCTACTAGTGTTACTAAGGAACATGATATTCAAGATGGCACAAGAGATTATTGTTGGGCCCGAATATGGCCCGTTAGCTGATAATAAAACCAAAGCAAGTATTGGGCCGAGTCAAAGCCCAATACGTATCGGAGACCTAAACCGAGGTCTAAAGCGGAGCCAAAGGCTGAAAGCTGAGGACTTCTACCAAAGAGATCACGGCGAAGAGGAAGCTCACGTCGTAACAAGAAGAAGCGCAGGACCCGGTCAAAGGGAAGCTGTTGCGGATTCTACCTCAAGCGGAGAAAATCCCGGAGATCAGTTGAAGACAATCAAAAGAAGTCCAAGGCTATTTAAAGAGAAGGTCGAGGACTAAAGAAAGGACCCGATTCAATCCATATTTTCACTTAACATTCATAACAACATTCTTATTGTAACATTCTTATAAACTTTGTATTCATCAAAGATCACCTTTTGTAACCATCCTTTTATCATTATATCAATACAAGTCGAAGTTCATTCAACAAGTTATTACGGGATTCAGCCCACGTTATCTTTCCCTAACCTTTCCTAAACCTTAAAATCTAGGTGTGAGTTTAATCCCTCACAATTGGCGCCGTCTATGGGGAAGAAACAATCGAATCCCTTACTCTAACTTGAGGATGAATCCTACCGATCAGACAGCAAATCCGTCTGACCTTAACCTCCCGATTCAGAGCGATGGCTCACCGAACGACGGAGGCTCTAGTCTCGTAATCACAGAGCCTCGACGTGGCGACCACCGATCTGGGCAACAGCTCCCGGCTGGCGCTCGAACGAGCCAAACTACAACCGGGGCTACTAACCCGAGATCATCAAGTGGGACCGCCTCCGGGCTTCCAACCACCGAGAATCCACAGCAGCAAGCCGTTCCGAATCAAACGGAGGCTCATCTTTCTGAGATTCGTCAGATGATGATGCAACTAGTAGACAAAGCTCAGGAAAGTGAGCGTACGATGCATCAGCTAGCTGCTCGTCAGCAACGATTCGAAGAGATAACTAGATCTCTAAACGCAACAACCCAACCACCGCAACGTCAAGCTCCGGGGGTCACTTTCCGGGATCGATTGACCGATCCCTCGTTCCCCCGAGGACGTTTAGACTTTTCCCCTGATAGCACTGGAAGGACGCGGATCTGCTTTCCAGACACCTCATACCGGGACAGCTCCCGTGTTTAACCCGCCTATCACCAGTGCTATGGGAAGCAACGTGGCAACAACCAGTTCCACACCCAGTCAGGTCGCTGATCGGAGCTCTCGCCTACCTCCTCCGCCACCTGATTTTAGGTCCGGGGCAGGAGTATCCTTCCCATCTGGAGGCAGAGCAGCAGCTCCGGTTTATCAAACCAGAGGCTCAACCCCGAATGGGGACGGGTATCAACGGATAGATTCCGATAACCCAAGAGCTAGTGAGCGATTTAGCCCACCAGCTGCATGGGAGGATGAGCCCACACGATTCCGTCAGGAACCTGCCCGTCGGGTACCTAATAACGACCCAAATGTCCTCCCCATGGAAGGACCTGAAGCTATCCGTAGATATATGGAACGAACTCATGCAGCTCTCCAAAAATTGGGAGCTCAAGTCCATAAAGCTACGAGCTCAGCTCCCGAAATCGATAGCTTGATCGAAGAAACCCGTGGAACTCCATTCACTGACAGAATTGCCAGCTCCTACATAAGAGATACCCGAAAAATCAGAATTCCCGAGTATGATGGGACCTCTGACCCAAAGGCCTATTTGAGAGCCTTCCGACTGGCAATCGTTAAAGCCCATTTTACACAGGAAGAATGTGAAGCAGGTTACTGCAGGACGTTCGCCGAAAACATGGTCGGAACAGCCCTTGAGTGGTTCGCTGGTCTCGAACCAGCCTCGATAGATAGTTTCGATCAGTTAACTAACGCCTTCATGAAGCAGTACTCGACCCATATCCTGAAGCAAGCCTCTGAGGCCGACCTTTGGAAGGTCAGACAAGGAATGGGGGACTCACTACGAGTCTACATCGAGAAATTCAGGGCAATAAGAACTAAGCTCTCGAATCCTAACGACCTAGTCGCCATCGAGACTCTTAGGAGAGGTCTGTTCTATAAATCGAAATTCTGGTCAGAGCTAACACTCAATACTCCTCCAACTATCGATGATGCTCTTCATAAAGCCACCAGATACATTACTTTGGAGGAGGAGACAGCCGCATTGGATAAACTCCACAAGAAGCCTCAGAATCACTCGAAAGGTGAATCCTCTGAGGCAAAGGGACCTCATAAAAGGGGGAACCTCCGAAATAACCAAACTCAGGGAGAACATTCCTACGCAATCGAGGAAGACAAGGAAGAGAAACCTGTCGCCGCAGCAAACAAAACTCCCTGGTCAAAAGGCTTTGATAAAAACAAACATTGCTCTTATCATGATAGAGAAGGGCACACAACTGAGGAATGTTGGGACCTCCAACGACAGCTGGCAGCTAAATTCGCAGCCGGAGAAATAAAGGGAGTGGACCTTAAAAAGCCACCACCTTATCAGAAAAGAGGTCCCAGAGACACCTCTCCAAAGCGCGAGAGGTCACCCGAGAAGGAGACCGATTCGCCACCCCCAGCTCCCAAGAAAAGAGTCGAGTTGATTCTTGGAAAATTCCCCCAAGGAAAAAGTTTACAAGTCGAAGCTCTCTTGAGCAAACCATCCCCTCAATCGAGCCCCGACTCGAGGGTGGACTGTATCCTTGGAGGATCAGACATATGTCAAGACTCCGTCAACTCCATTAAGAATTACGTACGGAAGGCTGTGTCTAACACTGGACCTAAGCCTCCCAAACCCGAGTCCAATACTAAGATTTCTTTCTGGGAAAGCGAGACCTCAAACCTTGACAGACCTCACGATGATGCGTTGATTGTCACCTTGAACATCGCAGGATACGAGGTCCCTAAACTCATGATAGACACAGGAAGCTCTGTCGACCTTATTTTCTACAACACCCTAAAAGGGATGGAAATAGACGACTACGAAATTATCGGCCAGAAAGCTAATCTCGTAGGCTTCTCCGGAGAAACAGCTACCTCATTGGGGACTATCAAGCTCCCAGTCATAGCTGGCGGAATAATGAAAATGACCAACTTAGTAGTCATCGACAGACCTTCCCCGTTCCATGCGATCCTGGGAAGACCCTGGATTCACAAAATGAAGGCAGTAGCCTCGACATATCACCAATGTGTGAAATTCCCAACACCTGAAGGGATAGCTACCGTACACGGTAGCCAGAAGATATCCAGGATCTGCTATTTGGGAGGATTCAAAATCCTCAAAAAATCTCCCCAATAGCAATTACAGATCCAGGAGGGTCGCGAAACGCAACAAAATATCTGAGGTCCCCCCAAGAACCTCACTGAAAAAGTTTGCATCGACGACTCAGATCCTGAAAGACAGGTGAGCATCGGATCCGAGCTACCTCCTGAGACAAAAAAAGAGCTCATCGATTTTCTGAAAAGCAATGTCAAAACCTTTGCATGGTCAACCAGCGACATGAAAGGCATAGATCCGAACGTCACCACCCATAAGCTAAAAGTATACCCTACTTTCAAACCGATCAAACAAAAGCGTCGCAAGCTAGGTCTCGAAAAGGCTCAGGCTGTTAACGACGAAGTTGACCGACTTACGAAAGCTGGGTCCATTCGAGAGGTACACTACCCCGACTGGTTAGCTAACCCAGTAGTGGTAAAGAAGAAAAATGGGAAATGGAGAATCTGTGTAGACTTCACAGACCTGAACAAAGCTTGTCCTAAAGACAACTTCCTGTTACCTCACATCGACCGCCTGGTTGAAGCAACAGCTGGCCATCGACTCCTATCCTTTATGGATGCCTTCTCAGGGTACAACCAAATCATGATGGATCCTGACGACCAGGAGAAAACTGCATTCATAACCGAACGAGGAACCAATTGTTACAAGGTTATGCCATTCGGATTAAAGAACGCAGGAGCTACCTATCAGAGGCTAGTAAATAAGATGTTTGCTGGCCAACTTGGAAAAACCATGGAGGTCTATATTGATGATATGTTAGTCAAATCCTCAGCTGGAGAAGACCATATCTCCCACTTAAGGGAATGCTTCGATATCCTTAATAAGTACGATATGAAGCTCAATCCCACTAAATGTACCTTCGGGGTACCTTCAGGCGAATTCCTAGGCTACCTCGTAACCGAAAGAGGCATTGAAGCCAACCCGCAGCAGATAGCAACCTTCCTAGAAATGCCGTCACCTAAGACAACTAGAGAGGTACAGAGATTGACCGGACGGATCGCAGCATTAAATCGATTCATATCCAAGTCCACCGATAAGTGCCTCCCATTCTACAAACTTCTAAGAAATAATAAGAAGTTCCTATGGGACGAGAAATGTGAGGAAGCCTTCAAACAATTGAAAGCTTACCTCTCCGAACCTCCGATACTATCCAAACCTGTAGTAGGAGAGCCAATATACCTGTACCTCGCTGTATCGACTGCTGCAGTTAGCGGCGTGCTGGTACGAGAGGAACAAAACGAACAAAGACCTGTCTATTACACCAGCAAGAGTTTGATAGACGCCGAAACAAGGTACCCTGCAATGGAAAAATTAGCCCTAGCAGTCGTCACAGCTGCTAGAAAATTGCGACCTTACTTCCAATCGCACTCAATCGTTGTAATGACCTCACAACCATTACGAATGATATTGCACAGCCCTAGCCAGTCAGGGCGATTGGCTAAATGGGCCATAGAACTCAGCGAATATGATATTGAGTATAGACCTCGAGCAGCAGCGAAAGCTCAGGTCCTTGCCGACTTTATCATAGAGCTAGCATCCGAGCAATTAGACTCCGAAATGGAATCTCCAAAGTGGAGCCTATATGTCGACGGAGCCTCATCAAAACAGGGCTCCGGTGTCGGTCTAAGGTTAACTTCTTCAGCAGGAGAAACCATCGAGCAGTCATATAGGCTCGGATTCAGCGCCTCAAACAACGAAGCTGAATATGAAGCATTAATCGCAGGGTTGAAACTCGCCCTAAGTCTCGGAATTCGAGAGCTAAACGCTTATAGTGATTCACAGCTAGTAGCTAGCCAGTTTCACGGAAAGTACGAAACGAGGGACGAAAGAATGGGGGCATATATCGAAGTCGTCCAGAACCTCACTAGGCAGTTCGACAAATTCGAGCTAACAAGAATCCCACGAGGAGAGAACTCCTCAGCAGATGCGTTGGCTGCTTTAGCTTCCACGTCAGACCCCCTCGTAAAACGGATCATACCCGTAGAAGGAATCGAAAAACCAAGCATCGACATTGCTACTAAGGCTTAGATAGACATCAAGCTAACAGAGCAACCCGAAGGTACCTGCCCTGAAACGGTAGCTACCCAAGTTCTCACAACTTTTTGGTTCCCGAAAACCAGAATACGTAGCTCTAGAAAGCATACCTCCGGGAACACAATCCAAAACACGGAAGGTATTCCTCGAAACTCAGACTCCTTGGAGCCCGATCTCACGAATACCCCCGGGGGCACAAACTCAGACCCACTCGTATGCAGAGTTAAAACCAGAAGCCGATCAGCTCTCCAAAATTCATCTGGGGGCACCATCCAGACCCCGGGGAATAATGAAGTAGTTGGAGGTATTCCTCGAAATTTAGACTCCATGGAGCCCAATCCTACAAATACCTCCGGGGGCACCACGACACCAGGTCCCGAACAGGAACCTCCCTCGTCTCTTCATAACAAAGTTGTAGGGAGAGAGGATTGGAGAATTCCAATCACGCAATACATCCTGGAAGGAAAGACTCCACCCAATAAATGGGAGGCTCGAAAGCTCAAAGCATTAAGCGCGAGATACTGCATAATCGAGTCTGTCCTCCACAAACGAAGCGTTTCCGGACCTTACCTAAAATGCGTCCATGGCCTTATTGCTATGAGACTCATGAAGGAAATGCACGACGGATCCTGTGGGAACCACTCTCTAGCCATCAGAATCAAAAGACAGGGCTATTTCTGGCCCACCATTATTGCTGACTGTGAGGTCTATTCCTCTTCATGCGACAAATGCCAGAGGCATGCACCGATTATACACCAACCTGCGGAAAAGCTGTCCAATATATCCGCCCCTTACCCATTCATGAGGTGGTCCATGGACATCGTAGGACCACTAGTAGCATCAGGAAGTGGAAAGAAGAAGCTACGCTTCCTCTTAGTCCTAACAGACTACTTCACGAAATGGATAGAGGCTGAAGCTTTCCAGCAGATAACCAGAGTCGAAGTCGGACGATTTGTGTGGAAAGAAATCGTGTGTAGACATGGCGTCCCATACGAAATCGTAACCGACAATGGAGGACAATTCATATCCCACGATTTCAAAATATTTTGTGACAAGTGGAATATTCGCCTGACCTTCTCATCACCTCGCCGACCTCAAGGAAACGGACAGGCGGAGGCTGCTAATAAATCAGTATTAGCAAACCTCAAGAAACGCCTCGGAACCCAGAAGGAACTCTGGTCAGAAAAATTACTTGAAGTACTTTGGGCATGTCGAACCACCCCACGAAAAGCTAGAGAAGAAACCTCTTTCTCCTTAGCCTACGGGATGGAAGCTGTCGTCCCAGCCGAAATCATTGCTGGTAGCCTCCCCGGGACCTCTGTACATCCGACCCCGCAGCTAACGATCAGCTCCTAACGGACAGCCTCGACCTAATCGAGGAAAGACGGGACCGAGCCCTGATTCGCATTCAAAACTATCAGCAAGCAATGGCACGACAGTACAACTCCAAAGTCAGGCTCCGACAGTTCGCTGTAGGTGACCTAGTACTTAGGAAAGTTTTCGAAGGAACCAAGGAACCAGATGCTGGGAAGTTGGGAACCAACTGGGAAGGTCCCTACCAGATCATCCACGTGGTACGACCTGGCGTTTACAAGCTCCGAAAGGTCCGAACCGGGGTACCTGAAATCAGATCGTGGAACGCCACGAATCTTAAGAGATATTATCATTAGGTACCTAAAATTCCTGAACTACGTTAGGCTTGATCCCTTGACTGGGTACGTAGGCAACTCCGTCATTAGTGCAGCCCCAACCTCATTTCAACACTTCGTTCACCACAACCAAAGGGGGCATATGTCTGATTAAAATCACATAGCCCAAGCAGCAAATGTATGATCATCATAATACAGCAACTGTATAATTACTACGATACCATGTATCCAATTATCAATAAAGCAATTATTCTCGATATCTCAATTCTTTAAACAACACAGGTCCCTGCAAACACGGACCTAGGGTCCTAAAAACCCTTCGGGTTAGCTCAGGTCTCTACGAACCCGGACCTAAGGTCTTAAAATCCTTAACAATCTTAAAGGTCATGAAATCCTTCAAACGAAATCAAAATTTATAAACAACCAAAGGTCTTAAAATCCTTCAAGCAATATCAGGTCTCGACAAACCTGGACCTAAGGTCTTAAAATCCTTATCAAATCTCCAAGGTCTTAAAATCCTTATCAAATCTCAAAGGTCTTGAAATCCTTAAAATACAAAGGTCTTAAAATCCTTATCAAACCTCGAAAGGTCTTAAAATCCTAAGCAAGCCTCAATGGGTCTTAAAATCCCACAAACGAACTCAGGTTCCTAAAAACCTTAAGCTAATCCCGATATTCCAAGAATTCCTCTTAAGGAACTAAAAACGACCAAGTTCTTCCAGACTTATCATAAAACCCGATTGTGATCAAATGTCATATTCTACGACTAAAGCAAGAAAATAAAGTTCGAAGCAACCAAGTTTGAAATTAAACAAGGGTTTAAAAGCCTCTCCAGGCTAACAAAGATTCAAAGTACAAACAGATAAAGGTTTAAAGACCTCCTCAGGCCATAAGTCTTAAAACAAAAGAAATCAAAGCCCATTGGGCGGAAATCCTAAGAAAACATGAAAGAGCCTCGGCTCTTAAACTTCCTTGTCATCCGAGCTCTTCTCAGCTCCCTTACCAGCCGGATCTTCCTCCTCAGGAACCTCCTCCTCCATCTCCTTATCGCTACATCCAAGGGCGGCTTCGACTGGGGCTGAGTAAGAACCCATCAATCCCAAATTAGAACTGAACTCTCCAGAAAAGGAGAGGTTAAACATATTAATCTCGAAAGTACCTGAGCTCTCAAACAGTTGGGGGAGAGGGAGCTTGCCGATCAAGAAATCCGAGACCTGAGCCTTCTCGTATGCCGCGACAGCCTCCGGCATCATCGCCACCAAGCGATCATACTCGTCTTGAGTACTCTTAATCTCGCCATCCAGCATGTCTTTCAGGAGCTCGGTGTTGGCTTGAATCTCTTGAGCATGAACCAGGAGATCGACTTCGTCCTTCTTCTTGGAGAACTTCTCCTTGACAACAACCAGAACTTTGTTGTAGGCATCAGCTACCTCCTTCTTTCCTCTCCGGACGGCTAGCCTGACCTCAGCTTCCTTGTTCTTCTGGCTGCTCTGGGATGAAGCAATCAGCTCCTTAACCTGATACTCGGCTATCTTCCGAGCAGCATCCAAATCCCCAATCTTCCTATTCTTTACCTGGAGATCAATCAACTGGCTCTCGATTGTCCCTTGCTGAGCATCGCATTTTGAGCCAAGTCTCTTTACCTCAGCTTGGAGATCCGAGATCAGAGCCCGAGTCTGATTGAGCTTAGTCTTGTTGGCCTTGACCAGTTCAGTGACCTGAGCTAATTCCTCAGCACTGGGGGATTTGTGAACGGCGTCCTCAAATTTGAACTGAGCCATGTTAATAGCGCCAGCCAGCTACAGAAAACAAAAAACGGTTCAGCGAAAAATCTTCCAAAGATAAAGCTAAAAGTTAAAATAGACTTCATACCTGACCCATATGATGGGCAATATCAACGTACTCGTCCTTGTGCGTGAGATTGGAGATCGAGGGGAGGGAACACCCGGTACTCTTCATATGCCTCATCAGAGTAGCCAAACCCCCCGAATCATCCAAAAACCGATCCAGGCTTCGAATGAGCAAAGTTCCAGCCAACGGTTCCTCCTCTAGAAGAGGAGGAGGAAGACCTCGAAGGTCTGTCAATCTGGTCAGTTCGGGACCTCTTGTTCCTCGGGGGCTCAAATTCTGGAGGATCCCTCGCCATTTGAGGATTAGCATCAGTCATCGGGACCTCGGAGGGAAGGCCAACTTCCTGAACTTTAGGCTCCGAAGAGCCAACACCTTTAGCAGGAGCAGAGCCTCCTTCGTCAAGAGCCTCCTTCACAGAGTCAAGGAAGGATCCTCCTTGGTTCTTGTCACTTCCTCTAGAGGAGCTGGCAGCCTTGGTCGATCTACCCTTGGAACGGAAGGAAGGCTGAATAGGCATCTTCTGTGAGTGAGTCTTCTCGGAAGTACTTGCTCCAGATGAAACTTCGAAAACTGAATCACCCTCAGAAACTAAATCATGAAAAAGATTCATCAATCACATGAGACAAATTCAAACAGTAAAAATCATGAATTAAGAGTAGAAGTTTACCCTCTAAACCAGCAACCGTCACTGAATCAGGGAAGGACGCCTTGTATCGCTCAGGAAACCTAGCTGATCCAACTCTCGAAGTGGTGTAAGCTCCCCAAGTGTTAGGGCTATGCTGCATCTTCCTGTAGAGAGCTCTAGTAAGTTTACTAGACAACTTGACAGGATCCTTAATTTCTGCAAAAAAGAGTCAAAAGACAATTAGCACATCATGATAAGCAAAGATAAACATGCAAACATATCCCTAAAATCCTAACCAGAAATGTCAGACCATGAGTTCCTGAGGTCACGGCCTACAGGAACCGTCAAGGGATCAATCTTGACATAAAAATACTTCTTGCGCCAGTCATCGTCACTAGCTGTGAACTTGAATACGCCTAGCCCTGGACGACCGGGGAGATAGTAGGTACCGCTCCCGCCATCCTTGGAAGTACTCTCCTTTATCGAGAAGAGACTCATTAGCTCAGTTAACCCTACGATGACTCCTTCCTCCTTAGCTCTAGTGATGAACCCGTTTATCACTCGGATGACTGACGGACAAAGTTGAGGAATGGCTAGCTGGTAATGATCTAAGAGATCCAGCAAAAGGGTGGGGAGAGGAAATCTAAGATGGCACTTGGAGATATATTTCTCATGAACGCAGAACCAACCCTCCGGAACGGTCTCGGGGGTCTCATCTTCAGCACAAGCTCTAACTAGATCGCTCTTGCCGTGAGCTTGAACAGCAAGATTGACGACGTCCTGACCCTTTAAGAGCGAAGGGAAGTGAGGACCGGAGGAGGCGCTCTTGCCGCCTTTCTTCTTCATCCTCTTGACTCTTGCTCCGATCGAGTCCTTAACCTTTTTCTTCTTGGTTTCCGTCATCTTCTCGCCAGCTTCCCGTTTGACCTTCATAATACGGGCGCCAGAGGCTGAGATCTGAACTTCGCCAGAACCTTCTTTTCGACTCATAATAGTGAAAGGAAAGGAAAATAGGAAGCGAAAGAGGAGAATTGATCTAGGGCGGAATCTCAGAGAGAAGTTCAAGATGAAGAACTAGTTCGATCAAGAAGCGGATAAAAAAAAAGCAAAAAGCAGTAAAATAAAGGAAAGAGGTGAGTTACCTTGGAAACCGTCGAGAGGCGTGGAGAAAGTGGAGAGACAGGCAGTTAATTCTCTCAGCTTTATATCACATCACGTCTCGAAAATCGGAAATCAAATTTCAAACTCGCTTTAATCTAAGCCGTCGATTTAATTAAAGAAAAATTACAGCCGTCCGATTAAGCGAGAATATATATGGTTGAGATAGCCAATAATCATTATCTCAACCATGAGATCTAGGTTGGACGGCTAGGTCTAGCTCTCGAGAATAACGAAACCTAATCTCGAGAGCTGGGGGCAACTGTTGGGCCCGAATATGGTCCGTTAGCTGATAATAAAACTAAAGCAAGTATTGGGCCGAGTCAAAGCCCAATACGTATCGGAGACCTAAACCGAGGTCTAAAGCGGAGCCGAAGGCTGAAAGCTGAGGACTTCTACCAAAGAGATCACGGCGAAGAGGAAGCTTACGTCGTAACAAGAAGAAGCGCAGGACCCGGTCAAAGGGAAGCTGTTGCGGATTCCACCTCAAGCGGAGATCAGTTGAAGACAATCAAAAGAAGTCCAAGGCTATTTAAAGAGAAGGTCGAGGACTAAAGAAAGGACCCGATTCAATCCATATTTTCACTTAACATTCATAACAACATTCTTATTGTAACATTCTTATAAACTTTGTATTCATCAAAGATCACCTTTTGTAACCATCCTTTTATCATTATATCAATACAAATCGAATTTCATTCAACAAGTTATTACGGGATTCAGCCCACGTTATATTTCCCTAACCTTTCCTAAACCTTAAAACCTGATCTAAAATCTAGGTGTGAGTTTAATCCCTCACAACTATCTCTCAAGAGTTGATCTCAATCGATCTTGTGACTTGATTAGGCCACGAAGATTTCTCAGGGACTTGTTGTATGTCATCTATGACCATCGTCACTATATACCGAGAGCTTTCAAAAAATTTTGGAAAGGATTCTAAAAGAACTTTTATATATTACATTAAATATTGTATATCATCTCTGACCATCGTCACTATATACCGAGAGCTTTCAAAAAAATTTAGAAAGGATTCTAAAAGAATTTTTATATATTACCTTAAAAGGATATTTAATATATATATATATATATATATATATATATATATATATATATGCAAATCTATGAAGATCAATAACAATCAATAGAAATCCATGTAAATTGTTAAGTTTACTTAACTTTTAAAAGTCCATCAACTTTTAAAATCACTAAATTCCATACAAATTCTTGTTTGAATAACCTTCCCTTAGTTTTTTTCTCTTTCTTCATTCTGCTTCTGTCTCCTTTTCTTCATCTTCTCTTCATCTTTCATTTTCTTCGATCGTTTCTTCTTTATTTGTAGATAAATATTTTTAACTATCTTATCCTCTTTTCTGTTTTTTCTTCATTTCAGTCTTTCTATCTCTTCTTCAATTTTCATTTCCCTTTTTGTTTTCCGAATATCTTCTTTTACTCTTTACGTCTTTTTTTCCTTCAATGTAAAGATCTGGGACAAGTACAAAAATATGAAAAACACAGAAGTAAAACTAGAATCTAGAATAATAAGTTTACCAAGTTGAACTATCACTCGAGTAAAATCTGGTATAGAAATACAACTTAATATAACTAGGTTCAATTGTACCAAGTTATACAATTATCCTAATATAATTTGGTATAACTAGAGCAATAGTTATACCAAGTTGTACTACGACAATGGTACAACTTCGTATTACTAGGATTGTAGTTATACTAAGTTATATTCAGATAGATGAATAGCTTGATATAACTAAAACTAGTAGGGCTGGACATTTTACCGATATTCGAATCCAAATCCGAATTCGACCAGAAAACCTGAACTGGATTTGACTGAGTATTGGTTAGGAGAAATTGGATATCCAAACGGGTAATATCCGAAGTTAAATGGATATATGTAGTTAACCGAACATATGTATAATTAACCATATATTTCTAGTTTACTTCTCTTATTTTATTCAAAAACATTTATATGGATATTGCACGTGGTCCAAAATAAACAATATACATATAGTTACAAACAATGTAACTTACTAGTCACTTAAAATGCATGTCAAACTTTTTGTTTCATCCACTAAAAAATTGCATTCAATTTTTCAAACAAGAAATAAATTAATGTTTTCTATTTTCAGTTTTTTTTTTCAAACTTATTAATCGTTTAACCTATTAAAAATTAAAAAAAAAAGAATCATTTAAGTTCATTGTAAACTTTCAAGTATAAGAAACTTGAGTAATGAAGAATTGATATATTTTTCCAAAATCTAAAATACTGAACCTGAACCGAAATAACTAAAAACGAACTAAAAATATCCGAACACGACCAGATATATAAAAATACCGAACGGGTTATAGACACTTATACCGAAACACCTGAAAATCAAAAATTCATGATCTGAACCCGGACACCATGCCTAAAACCTAGTTACATCAAATTATACCTCGACAATTTAAACTTATTTCTGTCACAGCATATGTGAATTTAATTTCACTTAGATTCACTCGTTTCAGTTTTATGTTTGTGTACTTGTGTTTTTCATTTTGTGAGAAGAGAAGGTCTAGTGAATAATTGAATTATTTTAATTGAGACAAGTGAGCCCAGATATGTTTTTTTTGTTTTATTTTAATTGAATTAAATTTTAATTCGGTTGAAAAACATGTTTGATTGGTTTATTTTTGGTTTGTAAACAATAACTGATCATTTTTTTAATAGTGTTTTAAGATTTAGAATTTTGAAATTTGGAGAGGTACATGTTTTGAACTTTTATTTCAGGGAGATTTAACACGGAGTATTAGTTTGAAACATATTTGTATTATATAATATTTCTCATGGAAAATTGATCATAACTCCTAACCATTATTATTGGAATTTTTAGTTTCTAGAAGAGTCTTTTATAGTAAAAACTTTAAAAGTCCTTAAAAGAAAAGAGAGAGTTTCTAATGAGATTTTTTTGTGTAATACTAAATAAACACATATGCCACATACAATCATTTAGTATTTTTTTTTAAATTATAAAATAATTATTAATATATTTGAAAGAAACTTGTAGAGTTTACCAATTTTATGATGATAGTTCTTTGTATTATATATCTGACCAATAAAGTTCCTAGTTACACACAATGGAAAGATAATAAAAAAGCTTTCTTCTCGACTTCTTCACACTTTATTGGCAGCTTCTCTTATTCTTTTCCATGTCATTGTGTAAGGTACATCCACATCAGTAGAACTGTTAAACATAGTTTTAGAGGGTTGCATGGTGTCAGTTACTTGTGAAATTAAAACATAATTAGTATAATAATTTAATTTTATAAACTTAATTGATGTAGATTTTAACAGTTTTAACGTGAAATTATTTAAAACTATGATAAATGAATAAATGCTTTATATTTAATTTGAATCATATAATTATAGTCATAAATTTTCTAACTTTTAAATTATATATATCATATAATTAGAGTTATATATTTTCTAACACTTCCAACATGTACCCGCTTCCTAATATTTTTTAAAAAATTTGCTTCTACGCTTCCATGCGATTCCTCTTTCGCATATCCGTTTCCGTTTTCATGTAACATATGTTTTACTAATAGTTCTAATAAAACCGTTTTGTCTCTAATACTAGTACTCTTAGCAATACCCATAAATTTTCCTTTTATAAACTTATTTAATTTTTAGGACGATATTGTTTGAACTAATCTTCTATGACCATTTCAATATATGTGGTAGGTAACCCAAATATATTATCAAAATCAGACATAATAAACCCACCAACCAAAAAACAGTTTTAAAATCATTTTCAATCTTTCAAAATACTCATCAAATCATACAGTTTTTACTTTACCCATGATGCCTACTTTATTTTAATGATATTCCTGAATTTTGTTTTTTATTTAAAAAAACGGCCATAATAAACCCACCAATTCATAAACACAGTTTTAAAGATTATTTTCAGTCTCTCAAAATAATCATCAAAATTTACATTTTTACTTTACCCAAAATGTATACTTTGTTTTAATGAGATTACATAATTTTTTTCTTTCAAAACAGCCATAATAAACTCTGGCAACCATAAATACAGTTTTAAATAACATGTTCAAAAGAAAATAACATTTTCAATTTCTCAAAATAGTCATCAAATCTTATGTTTTTCTTATTATTCATAATGTAAATTTCATTATAATGATTTTCCTAAACAAGTTTTATCAAAAAACGATGTGTATTGTGTTGTTAAGAAAAACGATGTGTATTATCTTTTTTTTTCTTTTTTTGATTAACCTGGGGGTATCCTGGGTCTATGGAAGGGCCCAGACTAATCCCCAATGGGAGGTGCAATCCACGGATAGACCCTGTATTATCTATTTTTTAAAGTTTCAATTCATCAATGGAGGAAGAAATAGAAGATACACGATTTCTGTAGAGAAAAAAAAAAGGTTGGACTACTTAAATTTAAGATTGAATTGGCTGAAAATATAAGAAGAATGTAACAATTAGGAAACTACCTAAATATTGTGGAGAAATAGTGATAAAGGAAATAAAAAAATTGGAGGGAAATAAAGTAGAGTGTGCAAATATGGTAAAAATTGTAGGCATGGAGTGCAAATAATCTAAATATAATTGGTTAAGATTAATGGTAGAGCCTAGCTGTTATTGATTTATTGATTATTTATTTAATTTATGAATTGGTGAACTGGAAATAATATATTAAACAATTAGAGGATAGTTTAGAGATGACAAGGAGAAAAGGGTGGTGAGAATAGAGAGAGGGCGAGGAGAATAATTTTTTTTCAGTAAGGGCCTCTTAGAATAAAGTCCGTTGCCAAAGTCCCAACGTTCGTATAATTGGTTTTTAAGGTTAGATCACGAGTACCGCCCACATTCAGCCCAAGTGGTTTTTTTTTTGTTACTTTTTAGTTTTTACTCTATTTTTATTTCTTTTTTTTTCTAGTTGAAGATTTTAACCCGAGTTAAAATATTTCTAAAATTTAAACCATTTACATCTACGAGTAAAGAGACCTTATTTTGTCTATTACATCATCATACTTTCTACACCGTTACCCTTTACCATATACTGGAATTAAAAAGTTGCTAAAGATGTTAATAACATTTTCTCATTGTTAACTTTTAACTATTCACATCCTTGTTACCAAGGACTTATTGACTTAAACATACTTTTAACGAGTATGAAACTGTATAACAGAGTTTAGTTACATAATTCATAAAAGAGTCTTCTTAGATATTCGATCAACCACTATATATCCATCTCGGGGCTTGAACAGCGACTGATGTATGGCAAATAGTTCAGCAGGATCTCAGATAATGGTTAAAGGAACAAACATAGACAAAACATCATAGTCTAGATGCTTGAGTGTTATTAGTCCTTGGGATAACCAAGATTACTAGATGTGAGGATGTAATTCAGAAGGTGGAGTAATAAGAAAAAAAAGAAACAGAAGCTATAATTCTCAAAAAGAAAACGCCAACAAGGGCATGAAGTCACTAACTGTTTCTTTAATTCAAAACTCATTGCTGAAGTTCCTACTGATCCTAACTGTTCCTTGTGTGTGTGACTGATGTCTTTGACTACGCAAACATTATAGAGCATGCTATTACCGAATTTAAAGCTTGGCTTGATGCGAAACCACTTAGAAATCAAATTCAAGAAGAGCATTTAGTCAAGTTTGATAGCAAAAACAAGGGATAAGCTTGATGTGTCAATAGAATGGATAAGCTATATGTTGAGATAAACATAAACTTTTTATATTCTTCCCCGAATTCTGTACAAGTATCATTTATGCCTTGTACAATTCGAATCCGTTAAAACCCCAAAAACTCATTGCGTTCTGTACAATCCGATTTCACAGCTCCGACAAAGATACAACCTGTCGGATCCAATCGACGGCAGAAAAAATCTCTATCCATTTGTCTTAATTAATTAGGACCCCAACAGCTCAAGTACATGACCGTCCTGAGAGACTCCTCGGCTTGTTTCGCCTTGTCACCATCCTTACCGGCGGCAACGGCGGCGGCGGACGAAGAAGAAAACCTGTTCGCCTGAGCAGCGGATCTCACGTTGTTTCGGATACGTTGATTCACAGATCGGATCATGTAATTCCACCTGCATAGTCCTAGTTGGTCTTTCGAGGCCTCCACGGCTCCAATGGTTGCTGCCACTAACCACGCTTTGCTCCTTGAACTCATCTTTTCTCTTTCTTTTTCTTCTTAATTGGAAAACTCTTAGCTTTGTGTTTTGTTTGAAAATGGAGAATTGCTTTGTGAAAGTTGTTGATGAAAGAAAGTGATTCCATGAGTTGTATTTATATAATAATAGAGAAGAAGAGGATCGGAGTTTTAGCCGCTTGTTAGAGTGCAAAACCAGACGCTGCCTCCCCTGGTTTTCCCAAGTTCTTGTCGTGTAGTTATTATCTCATTGTGCCCACCTGTTAGCAAATGGAGTCGAGTGCTCAGGTACTCTTAATGAGGCAAAAAGTGATCTACCATACTCTCATGTAATCTGCTATACTCTTATTTGTTTTCATACTCTTCAACCCGATGGTTAAAGTCGAAAGTGCTCCTCTCTACTTGACCAATGAAAACCCTCTCTACTTGACCAATAAAAACGCTCCTTTACTTGACCAATCAAAAAAAAGCGCGGTTTATCTCTCTCTCTCCTGTCCAGGTGGATTTTTTCATTTTCTTAATTAGTTTTAATTTTTCTCTCTCCTCCCTAATTCGAGTCTCTCTCTCGACGGACGATTGACGAAGAAAGCGAATGAAAGCTAGAGCGATCATTGAGTGAGTTTCGATTGTAAAGGAGATTGCGGCTCGCTTGGGTGCTGAAATTGACACCCAACCCAGGTCAGATAAAGTTCAGGTAAAGCATTGTCTTTCTCTGTATCGAATGAATGAAGTCAATGCGGGTCGTTAGGTTGGGATTTTTAGACAGTAGATTTCGAATATATGGGTCTTTGTGTTGTCAATTGAGAGCTGTATGGTGTGTTTGTTATGGAATTGGATGATGAACAAGAAATGTCGCGAATCAAAACTGAAATCCGGAATGAAAAGGGTGAAACTAGTAGACTATAAAAGTGTAAATATGTGAAACTTTACTGTTGTGAAAAAGTGTAAACAAGTATAAATTAGTAGGACTATAATAGCAAAACTGTATAAGTAAGATTAACTTCAATTGTATATTTTTTATTTGTTACAACAGATAATGGGTTATTCTTCTACAAACATACACTTTGACTATGATGGACAATATGCGAAATCAGGAGATGATTATGAATGGATTCCAAGCGATGGTCGTTTGTATGGTATATCCTTTAAGACATCATCATTGGATGAGATCACTTATTCCTGTTTGAAGGAGAGGATATGCAAGAAGAAGAGGATAGATCCGTGTTTAAAGAGGATGAATCTGAGTTACATTCCACTGGTAGTAGAACCTAAGAGGCAATCATATATTTTGGATGATGAAGATGTGTATGTGTATCTGACATCAGTGGATAAAGAGGGAAGAAGAAGTATTTTGCATGTAGAGGTCATCGAAGAAATGGAGCAACAATCAGTAGTTGAGAAAGAAAGCTCATATGGTGGGAACTATAGTGAGCTTGAGAGTGGATTACCCGAAGTTGAAGGTAATCCGGGTGCACTCACTCTATTTCCTCGCATTGAAGAAGCAGAACTATATCTGCCGGGGGCTGAACGGGTGGAGAATGTTGTTATAAATGGAAAAGCCGAGGAAAGGGGCATTAATGTTGTTAATGGAGAAGCCGAGGAAAGGGGCATTAATGTTGTTAATGGAGAAGCCGAGGAAAGGGGCATTAATGTTGTTAATGGAGAAGCCGAGGAAAGGGGCATTAATGTTGTTAATGGAGAAGCCGGGGAAGGGGGCGTGGACAGTGAGGGCGACGTGGATAACTCTATGGGTGTTCGTCCTAGTTCGTACTATGTTGAGCTCCCACGTGTTGCAAAAGAAAAACCAGTGGTTAAAGAGTGGGAAGATGGTTTGGGTCTTCAGTTGTTTCAAGAATTTGAGAGTAAAGAAGCTGTGAAAGATATTATTGATAGAGCATCACAAGAGAACTGTTTCGGAATCAGTATTTGCAACTCGGACAGGGGTCGATATGTGGTAAAATTTCGGGGAGCAGATGAAGGTTGTAAATGGAGTGTGAGAGCAATAAAGATAGATAAATCTGAAGCGTTCTCGATTAGAACATACAGAAATATGCATTCATGCTCTCGCGTAACTTCAAGTACTGGAAAGAAAAGGAAAGTTACACCAAGATGTGTTGCAGCTATAGTGCACAAGGATTATCCGGGACTATATGAGACACCAACAGCGAAAATCCTGGTCGGTCTGGTGCAAAGGAAACTGGGTGTGGAAGTGTCGTATACGACATGTTTGAGAGGAAAAAAACAAGCTGTTGCGGATATTCGTGGTGATCCGGAGAAGGGATATATAATATTGCCTGCTTATTTGTATATGTTAGAGAAGGTGAACCCGGATACAAAAACAAGTTTGGTAGTGGATAAAAACAACCGGTTCAGATACCTATTTGTTGCGTTGGGAGCCTCCATTGAAGGGTTTGAATACATGAGGAAAGTCATCACTGTGGATGCAACTTTCCTGAAGACTGTTGAAGGTGGTTGTTTAATTATTGCCACGGCTCAGGATCCAAACCTTCACCATTATCCAATAGCTTTTGCTGTGGTTGATGGGGAGAAAAACGAAAGCTGGAAGTGGTTTTTCACGCTGCTGAAAACTGTTATACCGGATTCGACGGAATTGGTGTTTGTTTCAGACAGAAATCCAAGTCTGATAAAAGCTGTTGGTGAAGTGTATCCGATGTCTAAACATGGGTATTGTATCTGGCATCTATCGCACAATGTGAAAGCTCATGTCAATCAAGGCAGGGACGAGGTTGCACTACAATTCCGAAAAGTTGCATGTCTTTATTCAGAGCATGAGTTTAAAAAGCAGTATGACGATTTTAGGGAGAGGTATCCATCGTGTGCTAGGTATCTTGATAAAAGTGTCGAAGTCAAACGGTGGGCGAAGTGTCATTTCCCCGGTGCTAGGTACAACATAGACACCTCTAATTGTGCGGAGTCTTTGAATGTGCTATTTGAAAAGGCGCGAAGGATGTCTTTATTGCCTATGCTTGATACAGTTATTGATAAAATGTCTGAGTGGTTCAACAGACATAGGAAGGATGCAGCAGAAGGACCGTCATCTCGAAAATTGGTTCCTTTGGTGGAGAACAAATTGCATAAGAGAACACCGAAAGGTTCAAAACTTTCAGTGACTGTATTGAACAGTTTTCAGCTTGAATACAGTGTTATTGGAGAAGATGGGAAGACTTATTCTGTGGATTTGCAACAGAAGACGTGCAGTTGCAGGAAGTTTGATATAGATAAATACCCATGTAGACATGCAATAAGAGCTATCATTAAGTGTTTGGAGCATGATAAACCATTACAGTTGAGTGACATGTACGATTTCATCTCGAATTATTACTTCATTACAACATGGGCGAAAGCGTATCGAAGGACTATATATCCAGTCCCTCATATAACTCATTGGCTGGTTCCAAAAGAAGTCGCGGCGGCGAAGTGTCCTCTACCTCCAGACTACAAGAAAAAAAAAGGAAGACATCAGGAAAAAAGGCATCCTTCGGCGGGAGAAAGTCGGCCCCGTCCCCGTCCCCGTCCTAATAAGTATATCCCGAATAGGGGTCTGGCTAGCTATTTCAACTGCTCGCAGGGTCCTGAAGGAACTGAAGGAGCTGAAGGAAATGAAGGAACTGAAGGAGCTGAAGGAGCTCAAGGAGCTGAAGGAGCTGAAGGAGCTGAAGGAGCTGAAGGAGCTGAAGGAGCTGAAGGAGCTGAAGGAGCTGAAGGAACTGAGGGACCTGAGGGAACTGAAGGAACTGAAGTGTTATATGAATGTGAACCTTAGTGAAACCTGATTAAAGTGATTTCGTTTTATGATTGTAAAACTTGGTGAAACTTTCGTTATGTAACCTTTCGACTCTTCGTTAGTTGATGACTATGTTTTTAGCTATGTTTTTAGCTATGTTGAGAAATCCGAATACATCAATGTTAGCTATGTTTTTAGCTATGTTAGCTAACAATGTCACGATTTTGATACTTTACGAAATGTTAACAATGTTCTGTCGAATGGGAAGAGAATACATCATTGTTAGCTATGTTTTTTGTAAACACTACCTCGTGGGATTAGAAAAGATACATATGTCACAAAATCAAATTTTATCATGCATGAGCACATCTAAAACGTTGATAGAAAATAGAATATATCAGGTGTAACCATAAAATCAATCATCTAAGTACAGTAAAACCAACAAAATCAGAAAAATCAGAAAAGTAAAACTTTAAAGGTTTTTGTATAACTACAAACTAAGTGAAACTATAAGCACGAAAATCCTACACGAAAAAATTCCCGCCCATTTTTTCGAATTTTGACTTTCCACAAAATCGATGCGGAGGCGACGTAGAGGTGTATTAAACCCATTATTTTTAATGTTTTCGCCATTTACCTCAGCCAATCTCTCTCTCTCTACTATTCAATCTCTCTCTAGATCTCTCTCTACAATCGGTCGCTCTTATTTCTAGATCTAGGTTATTCAAAATCATGACTCATCCAGACGAGGAGTATAGCCAGATGAAGGCTTTGAAGAGAGACATCAACATGCTTGGCTGCGTGGCGGATGCCGGGTGTGGGATTCCTACCAGATGCCCTTGTGGGGGGACAATCATCAACGAGGTGGCTCGGAACCTGAAGTATAAAACCGATTTTGATACTTTACCGGGGAGAAAATACTTCACTTGCAAAAATTATGAGGTAATTTATAGATAACGCCCAGATTTTTTATTGATACTTTCGGATTCTGATACATTCCCGTTTTACGTCTAGAATGATGGCTTCCATTTCCGTCAACCATGGGTCTTCGGAGTCCAGGAAGAGGTTGAAATGTTAAGGAAGCGCGTGGATGCGATGGCTGCAGAGATTGCTGAACTGAAGTATAATCTAACCCGTCAGAATCCCACCACTCCATGAGATGCGTCCGGTCCATGACATTAGTCTACTATCTGTTGTTGTTGTTTGCTTGAGATTATGTTCCCTTGTTGTTGTCTGATTTACCAAGACTCTTCGGATTTACTTAAGTTACACTAAGTTGCAAGTGAAACTTACTAAAGTTTCCCTATTCTCCCTCCTTCCTTCACGATCTACGAAATATCATAAATTCACGAAGTTACACTAAGTTGCAAGTGAAACTTACTAAAGTTTCCCTATTCTCCCTCCTTCACGATCTACGAAATATCATAAATTCACGAAATTACACTAAGTTGCAAGTGAAACTTACTAAAGTTTCCCTATTCTCCCTCCTTCACGATCTACGAAATATCATAAATTCACGAAGTTACACTAAGTTGCAAGTGAAACTTACTAAAGTTTCCCTATTCTCCCAATATATAACATAAGTCTTAAATACCAGTCTTCAACATCAAACAAGAAAGTCACGGGAATTTAAAAGTCATACAGACCGAATAATTCGAGTTCATCCACATTAAAACAACCACATACTGGGAATTCACTCCGTCTTCTTACCTACTTTTTTTTTGTCTTCGGCTTCTTCTTAGCCGCCGCCTTCTTCTTACCTGCTGCCTTCTTCTTACCTGCTGCCTTAGCTGCTGCCTTCTTCTTAGCTGCTGCCTTCTTCTTACCTGCTGCCTTAGCTGCTGCCTCCTTCTCAGCTTCTGCCTCCTTCGCTGCTGCCTTGCTTCTTAGCTGAATGGGACTCCTCACAGTTTCACCAACCAACTTAACCTTTTTCACAGGAACTGTTTCTTTCCCATCATCTTTTCTCGACCTCTTTTTTTCGTGTTTACAGACATTATTTTTTTTTCGACCTCCGCAGCATGTGCATACATCTCCGCATCATCATCATCCAAGTCAACATCACCATATTCCCTCTGTACATCCTTTGAAATTTCGAGAATGGCATCTTCAACATTATTGTCCTCTTCCTCCGGCTCGTTATTGTCACCACCATCCTCTTCCTCCGGCTCGTTATTGTCACCACCATCCTCTTCCTCCGGCTCGTTATTGTCACTACCATCCTCTTCTTCCGACTCACCATCACCATCATCTTGGACCGCCGGATTGTCACTTCCGGGAACACTCAACCTAAGACTTTTCACTTCCTCTTCTAGCAGACCTAGCTGCGTAGACAATAAAGTGACTTTTTCATTCACTCCCTTCATAGCATCTCGAACTGCATCTCTGACTGCATTCATAAGCCGACCTTCCATAGCTTTTAAAGCCTCAGCTCCAGGAGTAGTTCCACTAACCTCCACCGAATCAGCATTAGCCTGACCAGATTGTGCATTATTCGATGGTCCTCCGATAGGATTGGTGGGACCTTCAATCTGACCTGTGCGAGACTCTAAATCCATGCGGAACTGTTCTTCAAAGAAAACTTGTTTCTTCCCTTTCCGTATTATCTTCGTCCAACCATCAACTGCTGCATCATCGGCGTCATCGGCCCAACAACTCTCCTTGTCCATTCCTATGGTTTCCAGAAGTTCCTCCTCAGCTGCTGTTGCTACCAAGATACTCTCAATATCCTGTGGTAAAAACACAAAATACTAATTACCTTAGTTTCACCAAGTTTTCATAAGTCTCATAAGTCCCTTCTCCTCAATTCGACTCCACATAAAACATCAATTACCTTTGTATTATTACCAAGTTTATCGTTCACAGCTTTCAGACTGAATTCCTTGGTTCCACTTTTCCGTTTGTACTGCATCTTGCACATCCGCGGGCAACTACTATTTGCATCATTCACATCTTCTCGGAAATGGTTCCTCAAGCTTGGAATTGCCTCAAAGGCCAACAACTACCAACACACAACAAAAAGACATTAACATCAATTAAACAACTATGTTGAAGAGAGCTTCAGAATACCTCCAGAGGGATAGGAAAGCTTGTAAAAACCCAACTCGTCGGCGCAAGCCCGTCGCATTTTTCCAAAAAGATAGAGACATCCTTCAAGTTATGTTCGAATGCATACCGCCCCCAAGGGAACGTTACACACGCATCTAGGTCATCAACAACACTCAGGAAGAAACTGTCCACAGGTGATGCTCCCTCACCACTCTTTCGGCCTCCGACAAGGATGCTGGCTAAGAAGAACAGAACGGCCATCTTCTTACGATCCTCAGATGGCTTTGATTTCATCGCCAACATCTGCTTCTCCAGGTCAGCGTATGTTACCCTTTTTCCTCCAAAATACTTGTTCATGAATGTTGTACCACCCAACCTCTCATGGTTGGGGGGATACTCATGGCAGTATAGTCCAGAAATGAGTCCTAATTCTCTGAGAGAATATCGGATTGCGACGCCATTAACGACAAACCATAACTCATGCTTCTTCGCAACACAAGCTGATCGCAAAACGAGAACCCACATTCCCATCCACTTCTGCTTTCGGTTTTTAATATGGAAGAAATGCTGGAATTGTGGGTGCTCTATGAACCATTCCACCTCCTTCGCTTTCAGGATCGTTTGAATAGTTCTTATCGCCGAGTCAATGTAACATTTTCCTGAAAGCTTTAAAGACTTTTGATATTGGCTTGAAGGAAAGTGTAGTTTCGGTAGCATGCCCTTTTCTTCGTCATCTACAACCTGCACTCAAGTGAGAACCGGATCACGTACGACATCTTACAACCATCAACATATAGTTTCACAAACTTCGACTTAGTTCATCAATCACTAACTCTAAATTCCACTTAGTTTTCCACACTTATCTAATCTTTCAAATCATCTATGTAAAAGTTTTCAATTTCAATACTTACCGAATCATCTGCATGCGACTCAGTTTCATGATGTCGTCCAAATAGAATTATCTCCCTTTCATCAGCTTCTTCGTCGTTTCTTCGGGGCTCTATTTCGTCTCCGACTTCCTTCTCTTCATCTCCTTCGTCTCCGACTTCCTTCTCTTCATCTCCTTCGTCCCCGGCTTCCTTCTCTTTTTCTCCTTCGTCTACGACTTCCTTCTCTTTTTCTCCTTCGTCTACTTCTCTTGATTCCTCCCCTTCATTTTTCTTACTTGATTCTTCCTCTTCCCCTTTTCCATTTCCACTGGCATTGTCTTCGCTTTCATTTGCATCTCTGGGACTTTGGTCGGTTCCTGGGAGGCCGACAGGTTTCTCGATAATCCTTGGGTTTGCTTCATCTCCTACTACACTACTCGAGCCGTCTTCTTTTGCCTTCGTAACGTCTGGATTCATCATGATTTGTGTTTTTGATTGTCGATTGAGGATTCGAATTGAGTAGGGTTTTCAGATAAATCGAATTGAGTTACTTTTAGTGAGAGACGGTGTCTTTTCAATCAACCAATATGGGGAGAGAGGGGAAACGTATTAGGGAATTCAATTTCTGGAAGTGGATATCCGATTTGTTTGGGTCAGTTCTGGGCCCGGGTTTGGATAGTCCTAGGTAGAGTTGTAATTATTGAAGTTTCTCTTGGTTTCGTTGTCTTTTTATAAATTTTCGTGTAAAAATAAAGATAAATGATTTTCAAAATCCGGGCAGTTTCGGGCAGGAGTATCTCAGTTCTTTTTTTTTCGGGCAGGAGTACCTGAGCGTTTGATTCTAGCAAATGGGATAAGGACTAATATTTTATTCTAAGAGATCCGGGATGGCCGCAAGTGCAGCTATATTGGCGTTCGTGCCAATCTAAACAAATCTTCGTTTAATCTTGATTTAATTGAGAATTAATTTTGGATTAATTAAGAAGTAATCATGATTAGTTAAGTACTAATTTTGGATTAATTAAAGATTAATGTGAGATTAATTAAGGATTAATCTGGAATTAATTAAGAACTAGATCTTGATCCGTGCGACCGCACGGTTATTTATTTTCTGTTTTTAATTTTTTGTTTGTATTAAATGATATATTTGTAATAATTGATCATAAATTTAGATCGAAAACTATTTTTTTGCAGTAATAACAAAAATTAAAATTAAAATTTTAATAAAATATTATTATATAAATTAAATTGTCCTAATTAAAGTAGTATTGGTGTGGGTCATAATGCTTTCGAATTCCAAATATTTGGAATTTCTATTAATATAAATTTGTTAAAAAATAATTTCACTCGGTATTTAATTTTAAATTTTAATTTGTTTGTGTACTAAATATTATATTTGTAAATGTAATCATATTAAATTAAATAATTTTATATTTTTGCTTTTAACATAAAATGTATCACCGACACTGGAGATTACCTAAACAAATCTAATATTTATATGATTAGATGTATGTGTAAATATATAGCACACAAAGTTTTTGAATGATAAATATAAAAATAGAAAATATGGTTAGAATGCTATTAAACATGATACATTAGTTATAAAATTTGTAAGAAAAAAAATAATTTTTAGACTTTTAACAAATTTGTGACATATCAAAATTAAGATTAACATTTGTAAGAAAATGAAATGTAATATAATATATATTTGATCTAACTGCTAATTTCTTATAAATGGGCTTACATGTCCAATAATTTTCAGATTGGATTTGACATTTAGTTTTCATAATTACTGTAGACTGACGAGAAAGTCAATGGAAAATAATTTTTCGAAAATAAATAAGGTGATTCAGTTTCTATATCTTGTAGTAGGGATGAATGTTCGGATATCCATTCGGGTTTGATTTAGGTCTCTTTGGATTTTAGGTTTTCGGGGTGAAAAGTTTTAGCCTCATTTAGGTATTTATAATTTCGGTTCATGTTTGGTTCGGATAACTCATTTAAATTGTTTTAAAAAAATTAAAATTCTTAAAATATAAAAGTAAAAATATATATATCAAATAAATTTGAATAATGTATGCCAAAAACTTAAACTTAACATAAAATTGGTTTGGTTCGAATACTAAAAGATAGTGACGACACAATAATTTTTCTACCATACCATATGTGATTTTATTATTATTAAATGTGGTAAATTTATAATTAGGAAATGTATTTATTAAATTGAAAAGACAGCATTAATAAAACTATAAATAATTTCGAAATTGATTTAATAGAGAAGGAAAATTAAAATTTATATTAGGAAAACACATTAACTCAACTGAAAAAGACAAACATTAAAACAGGTAACTTAATTTATATTAGGACAAAACATTAACTCAACTGAAAAAGACAAGCATTAAATTAGGTAGTTTAATTTAATTCTCAGTGGTATAGTAGTGTAAATAACTTTGAAAACTTAGGGGAAATTTATATGGGTACTTCTCTTTTAATAATATAGATTAGTTATGATTAATTAAGGATTAATTATGATTAATTAAGGATTAATTAAAAACTAGATCTCGACCCGCACAACCGTGCGTGTTTTATTTTTATTTTATATGTATATATATTCATTTAGATCATTGTATTATACATTTTTAATTTTAATCATATATTTAAATATTTATAAAGCTATTTCAAATACTTATGTATAGTTTGCATATTGTAAATAATCAACTGTTTAAACCGTCGTACTTTTTTGCTGTTTCTTATTATATATTTATTTTATTATATTTGCATTTAGTTATTAAACATATTAATATGTGCATGAAAAACATATTTGACAATTTTTTTATTTAATTGATGTTAAATTTTTACCCGTCTTTCAAAACTGGATTTCTTTTTTAGTAGTATTTTTTATGTTTATTCATTTTACACAATATATTATTATATCTACAAAAGTGAAAGATATGTTAATTTTTATACATGTAGTATATAGTCTGCTAATGTTAAACCGCTCTGTCATATTATATTTTTATCATAAATATTTTCTATTTATGAAAATAAAATTTCAAATTTTATCAATTTAATATAATTTTATCATATTAAGTTCAATATGATAAAAAATTAACATGATTGATTGTGATTATATAATAGATAAAAATAAGATATAATGTTTTATTTTTCATTTTATATGAATATATTAATGTATAATAATATTTCAAAACTAATTACTGAATTAGTTAAAATATTTACATATAATTTTGAAAATTAAGATCTTGTTAAGATCTTTTTAAAAGATTTTTCGAAATTTTTAAAAACAAATATATATATATATATATATATATATATATATATATATAAATTTTAAATGAAAAGATATCAAAAGATATTATGATTAAAGTAGTTCAAAGATTAATAATGATTAAAAATGTAGTGTGACCAAGTCTAGTAGATAGTTCATTTTTAAGAAAATTACACATGAATTAGAAGTCATGACTTCCGTTTTAATATAATAGATTAGTTTTGGAATAATTATGGAAGTAAAATTATATGAATTCTTATTATTATTCACTATTACTAAAGACTTCACATATACCGTGATTTGATCCTCCGAATGGAACAAAGTCATGAAGACATGATGATGGGGTAGCACTCTGGAGATCGTGTACTTATGACGATGCAGTCCCGAATGTTTATAAAGACATTTGAGGATGATGGTAATGCTAACTTGCTAGGTTCGATTAGCCTTAATGGTTTTCTCGGGTTTAGTATATATTGTATTATATGAGTACGTTGACGGGCGGAAATTGTGGAGGTGATATTTAAAATAAGAATTCAGAATGATGATTATAGTACTGGTACTTGCACAATCATATTTATGCATTTGATATTTGTTTTGTTTAATATTGATTGTGTTGTGATTCTAGATTTATTGAGTAAATTAGTTGTTCATAACTCATTGTTGTGTATGCAGGTAACCATTAGTTGGGAGATCACTACTTTTGGACGGAAGGAATGGCCAACCAGCGGTAATATTTTATTGTCCTTGCAACATGCCTTTTGATGTATATATACTTAAAACGTTGTTGGGCAATAGACCATAAGTAAAACTATAACACTTTGTAAGATGTTTTTTTTTTTTGTCAACGACACTTTGTAAGATGTTTAAAGTAAATAAATAATGTATAAAAATGTTTGTAAATCACGAGTTTTCATATGATATTAGTTCTTGTCCCAGACGAACTAACTATCGAATATTGCTATCGGATTGAAAAGTTTAGAGTGATATCTGGTAAGAATGTATGTGTTCTTTAATTGTTTGTCTAAGGTGATCGGATATATATTCCGAAAACCTCGGATCAACATCAGAGAACATTGTCCGTGTCATTTTCGGTCATCTATAATCCTACAAGTTGAGTAATTATATTGGTGTATGATTTAAAAGATGCAAATACATTATTTTTTAAAAATAATTTTCTTTGCAGTCTTATTAACGAACTCATTCATCTAATTTTTGTAGTCCAACTTTTTAGCCTTCTTCTTTTCAATCGATATGATCACCAAATTATTTAATCTCTTTTGCGATATACTCAGGTCCACAAAAGATCAAACTTGTGACAGTCTTTAAGGGCATAGTAAATTACATTGTAGTAATGCAGGATCAGGTCCACAAAGGATCATTGATCACACATAGAGAATTCAGAAAAGTTACTAGCTAAGACTATAAAGATAATTGTTTGTTACTTTTTTACTCCTACTATTAGATAAATAAAATCAACTGACTAAGAGAGCAATGAACACGAGGATGTAAACCCTTGAAAAATGATAGGAGTGGAAACATATATATATATATATACAAGTGAAAATGGCTTCAATTACCCGAACTGAGACTCCTTTTTACTCTGTTTACATCTAAGTTCCTCACTTCATTGCTTCATTTCTCATCTAATTTACTTTGTTTTTGACGTATGGTGCTAGTTACAAGCTTTCTAAAGAGCTAATAATCCGTCAACCCATGGCCACCGATTTGGTCGAAAAAGATACTAGAAAAGTGAACAAATCAGCATTCTGTGTTTTCTTTTTTATCAAAAATTTAGTTCCAACAGTTAGTGCTTACGATAACTAAGATTTCTAGATGTGACGATACAGTTAAGAAGGTAGAGAGTAATAAGAAAACAAAAGAGGGGTTATACAATAAAACAAGGGAAATTAGGTGAGATAACCAAACAACAAACTCCAATAACAACAAGAACTAGCGAACTGTTCTTATAATTCTAGTAATTGCTGGAGTTCCTTTGATATTTTATTTTCTTTCAGAGCTATAAGGTACGAACCATTATTTCTCATTGGTGCTAAATTGTTTGATGATACTGTAGTTAATCATCTGTGTGAGACTAATGTCTTTCAAGTCTTTTAACTTCCCAAACATTAATAGATCATGTGATTACCGAACTTAAACCTTAGTTTGATCATTGATGCAGAACCTCTAAGAAATCCAATTCCAAGAAGAGCATATAGTGAAGCTCGATAGCAAAAACAATGGCAAGCTTTATTCATCAAACAAATGGATCGCGAAAGCTTCTATCATTTCCAGTAACATGAACATAAACCTTTATATCCATCTCTACATTCTGTACAATTCGAATCCGTCATTAATTGCATCTCCAAAACAATCCATCAGAACCCCCAAGACTCATAGCGTCTAGATAAAGTTCTTAGAGCATCTCCAACCCCACTCTATTTTTCACTCTAAAATAGAGTTTAGAGTAAGAAATGCTCCAATGGTACTCTATTTCTCACTCTATAATAGAATAAAAAATAGGTTTACTCCAAATATAGAGTAAGTTGTTTTTTATTTGTTCATCACTCTATTTTTTACTTTAAAATAGAGTACCATTGGAGCAAACTCCATCTCTATTATAGAGTCACTCTATTTTAGAGTAAAAAATAGAATGAACCCTTGGAGATGCTCTTAGGCTTTCGATTTCACCGACAGATACAACCTATCCCAACCAATCGATATATGGCAAAGATAATAAAAAATCTTAGATCTGTCTTCATCAATTAGGACCCCAACAGCTCAAGTACATGACTGTCCTGAGAGACTCCTCAGCTTGCTTCGCCTTGTCACCATCCTTACCGGCGGCAAGGGCGGTGGTGGACGAAGAAGAGAACCTGTTCGCCTGAGCAGCGGATCTCACGTTGTTTCGGATACGTTGATTCACAGATCGGATCGTGTAATTCCACCTGCATAGTCCTAGTTGGTCTTTGGAGGCCTCCACAGCTCCAATGGTTGCTGCCACTAACCACGCTTTGCTCCTTGAACTCATCTTTTCTGTTTCTTTTTTGTCTTAACTGGAAAACTCTTAGCTTTGTTTTTTGTTTGTAAAATGGAGGATTGCTTTGTGAAAGTTGTTGATGAAAGAAGAGTGATTCCATGAGTTGTATTTATATAATAGTAGAGAAGAAGAAGAGGATGGGAGTTTTAGCCGCTTGTTAGAGTGCAAAACCAGACGCTGTCTCCCCTGGTTTTCCCAAGTTTTTGTCGTGTAGTTATTACCATTGTGCCTACCTGTTGGCAAATGAGATATCGGCCATGCGCTAGGCGCACTTGGTTTTGCTTACTATATTGGCATTCGTGCCAATCTAAACAAAACAAAAATTGTAGTATCTCCTACGATTGATTCTCCTTTTTTAGGCTAACCATTCGCTAAGATTTGTAACGATAATACCAGGTCTTCTTTCGGCAAACGCATGTTCGTAAAACTTTATTATTTTAAGAAGTTTTTGGAGAAAAGATACAAAGATTTTTCAAAAATTTGTATTCAACTCCAATATTTTTTAATTTATATTTTAATGCAATTTGTTTAGTTTGTCTCTATGTTTTGCGTTAATATGTGTGACCACTTATTTTGGTAAGATATAGAACTTCTAGAATGATTTAATCAGACCATTCACAAAATTGATCTTACTATTTGCATTCTAAGATATTCAGTTAGAAACATGATAATTGGACAATTGGCGCAAAGGAGAGTATGGTATTACTTGAACAGTTGAACTAACCATGTTGAGCTAGGTTATTAGACACATGCGAGAACCGGTTTGTCTGAGCGTTTTTGTTTGTCTAAAGAAATGTCGATAATATTTGTAATTTGCATGCTAGAGATAGATTATACGATTTAGACAGTTGATTAGATTTGTCGCGCTTATTATCAAATCTAAGTATTAGGACTGTACAGCCTGTACCTATCACACCCTTAGCATCTGATTGCATGTATGAAAACCTATGTCTGACTTAATTCCTATATTATATTACAACCGCGATTTGTTATTTTTTTTTATTATTATTTGCCCAGTTTAATTTTTATTTTTTATAGTCTATTGTGCATTCACATTTTATGTAGATTCAATCCGTAAGTATAACAATTAATTTTTTTTTTATTTGAGAGAGTTTGTTATAGGGTATTTAAGCTACATCAATCAAGCATACCGAAAAAAAAGATAAGATAGACGAAAAATGTATCATACTCAAAAGCCAAATATACTATATAATATTTCTAATCTAAGAACAAGATTGGAAATTTACCCTCTCTATCTGAAATATATTAAGTGAGAGAAGAAAGTGAAAGCCCTTAGCCACAATCTATAATTATTTGCGAATTGCATTTGAGATTTTAAGTTAAAAATTAGAGAGATTAATATCGTTTGTACTTTCAATGAACAAAAACGAATTTAAATTTATTTGATTAGATAAGTGAATGAAATTATCAACATGGCATATGTTGGCTTTGATGTTAATTGTTTTCCTTTGGGGATGAACCCGTTTGATACTGATCTGGTCTATCTGTGGAGTAGACAACATAGTTGTGTGGTGTCGGGTAACTTAAGGACACAAGAGTTTACTCTTAGTCAGGGATCGGATACCATGTTGAAATCTTTATGAGAGAACAGAGCTGAGTAGTTTGATCTTCATTACTCTGTTTTTTGCGCAGAAACATTGGTGAGTGAAAGTGTTTTGAGACCAAGTTGTTTTTCTAAAGCTTAACTCATTGATTCCTGATAATCTTACAAGCACACACGATCACAAGAACGGACTTGTTCTAAAAAGTTGGTGTCAAAAAAAACAGTCCTCGCGATGACCAAGATTAGTAGATGTGAGGATGCAATTAAGAACTAGGAGTAATAATACAACTAAACAGAGGCAACAATTTACAATTCTCATAAATACCATTGAATCAAACCCCAATAATAACATGAACTCATCAACTGTTCCGAAGTATTTTCTTTTGTCCAAAAATGCAGGGTACGAACTCCTTGGTAATATACTTCAGATGTTAAACCATTGACCTAGAATTAAAAACCCATTCATGCTAATGTTATTGTAATTTATCTTGTGTGACAAATGTGTGTGTTTTTAACTTCCCGAGCAAGCTATTAACGAATGTAAAGCTTGGCTTGATGGGAAACCTCTAAGGAAATTCAATTTAGGAAGAGCATGTAGTCAAGTTCGAAATCAACAACAGTGGAAAAGCACGATGTGTTAAACGAATGGATAACGAAAAGCTCTATTGCCAAGTAACATGAACATAAACTTTTATATTCATCCCTGAATTCTGTACAAGTATCATTTTGCCATATACAATTCGAATCCAATATTTGATTGCATCCCGAATCAAACCCCCCGACACTCATAACGTCTATTAGGATTTTGATTTCACAGCTCCGCCACATAGATGCAAACATGTCGGATCCAATCGATGGCAAAGAAATAATAAAAATCTCTATTCATCTGTCTTCATCAATTAGGACCCCAACAGCTCAAGAACATGACCGTTCTGAGAGACTCCTCAGCGTGTTTCGCCTTGTCACCATCCTTACCGGCGGCAACGCCGGTGACGGACGAAGAAGAGAACCTGTTCGCCTGAGCAGCGGATCTCACGTTGTTTCGGATACGTTGATTTACCGATCGGATCATGTAGTTCCACCTGCATAGACCTAATTGGTCTTTGGAGGCCTCCACGGCTCCAATGGTTGCTGCCACTAACCATGATTTGCTCCTTGAACTCATCTTCTTTTTCTTCTTAATTGGAAACTCTTAGCTTTGTGTTCTGTTTGTAAATGGAGAATTGCTTTGTGAAAATTGTTGATGAAGGAAGATGGTATTCTACGAGTCTGTTTATATAATAATAGAGAAGAAGAAGAAGAGGATCAGAGTTTTAGCCGCTTGTTAGAGACTTAGAGTGCAAAACCAGACGCTGTCTCCCCTGGTTTTCCCAAGTTTTTGTCACGTTGGTTTGGTGGATTGACTCGTATAGTTAATTACCAATCTATCCGCTTCAGATCATGTTACATAAGGGTCAACTTTGTCTTTTAAGAGAACCTGGATTATCCGCAAGTGCATGCACCTGGTTTTGTTGTACTATATTTGGAAACCGTGTTTAACTTTAAAAAAGTTATTTCTTCTCTTTTAAAAAAAAACTAGATCTTGACCCGTGCGATCGCAAAAGTATTAATTTTCTGTTTTAGTTTTTATTTATTTATATTAAATGATGTATTTGTAATAATTGATCGTTTTACATTGACTATGTTAGGGATGTGTATTTGAATACCCACTAATTCGGTTAAAATCTATTTGGGTTTGAGATTCCCGAGTTTAAAGATTTCAGCAACATTCAAATACATATAAATTTTGGTTTCGATTTGATTCGGGTATTTGCGGATTCAGTTCGGATACGGATAACCCGTTTGAATTATTTTAAAATTTTCAAATTTTATATATACTTTAAATTTCTTAAAACATATAAATTTGAGTAATGTAAACCAAAATACCTAAATTAAAAATTAAAAAACAGGTTGAACTTCAATATTTGGATGGAGAATAAATATATATGTTAAATATTTTTGGTGTTTGATTATTGTTTATCTACTTTATATGTTTATTTTTGACTATTTTTTATATTTTCAAATAGTTTAGACAACTTTAAGTTGACAAAAAGGACAACTTTAAAATATCATTAATTGTTGAAGAATAAAAAACAAAATACATTAATCTAACTAAAAAGACAAACATTAAAATAGGAAAGAAAAAAACACATTAATCTAACTGAAAAGACAAGCATTAAAATAGGAAATAAAAATAAACGCATTAATATAACTGAAATAGACAAGCATTAAAATATGAAATTTAATTTAATTCCCAGTGGCATGCAATTGTAAATAACCCTGAAAACTAAGGGTATTCTATATGTGTACTTCTGTTTTAATAAGATAGATTTCAGTTTTAGATAAGAATATTTCAAATTATATAATTTTATATATTTTACTACATTTTTATTAAGTAATAATTGTAAATTTTGGACTTTTAAAAAAATAGTTGTGATTGTTGTATTATGATTGACTAAAATTATGGAAAAATAATTACTCACAAGAAATAATACACTTATAATTAAAATTTAAAATATTTTTTTTAATATTTTTGAAATTTCTAAAACATGTAACTATTTTGAACGAAAAAAATATCATACGACACTAAATATTTTTTTAAATAAAGAATCAACCATGAGATTTCATGCGCATTGCACATTTATAATAACTTGTAAAATTAGTATTTTTATTATAATCAATATAATTTTAGTCTATAATTTTATTGGTTTAAAAATTAAATCTATAAAACCAATTGTAGTTTGGTTTAACGATTTTAATATTAATTTATTTAGATTTAGTTGAACATTAATAGAAGTTTAATTTGTATTTTATAAAAAATAATTATATTACATTTAGTGGCTGTATTTATTTTGATATCTAAATATAGTAAATCTGATTTTTGTTTGCTTTATATACGATATACATTAAACTGATAGAAATTAATATATTAATTAACCTAATAAACTAGGGTCGACTCGTCCTACAGGCAGAAATGTTATAATAAAACTATTTTATATTAATTTATATTAATTTTATGAAGCAATTAAAATCATTATAGATTGAAAACGATATTATAGACAAATAAATAATGAAAGAAATTTTTATGAAGCAATTAAAATCATTATAAATTGAAAACAATATTATAGACAAATAAATAATGAAAAGAATTCTGAGATCATATTTTTATTTTTAATAAATATTTTTGGTTTGAATTTAAGCCAGTAACCTTTATTATTCTCTATTTTTAGAGAATAAAAAATTAGCAAAAAAAAATAATTTAGAAAAATGTAGTATATATATTATTTTATCAATTTCAATTTGACATAGTAAAAATAGAAATTTTGAAATAAACAATACTAAATTTATTTCAAGAAGATTTAAGTTTTAGAACACTTTTACATGAATTAATTTTTTCATGATAATAAATTAGTCAACCTCCAAACTAAATTTAAAATGTAGAACAATTTGATAAAACAATTAATTCTCAATTTAAAATACTATTTATATAGTTTAATAATATTATAAATTTGTTTCAGATCATAATTATATCTGGAATGAAATATTAATGAAATTTTAGTGTTTTACCGATTATGTTTTCTAAATTATTATAGATTTTGTTGAACGATGTTTAGTAACAAATTATTTTACAGGAACTTTTCTCATGCTATTTTAAAATATTATTAAAAATAGTATTTATTAATTAATGAAATAGTATACTTTAAAGCAGATTTTTACTATAGTTACATACCACTTCATATAAAATAATTCTAGATGTGAGGATGTAATTCAGAAGGTGGAGTAATAAGGAAAAAAAGAAACAGATAATAATTCTCAGAAGAAAAAGAAACGCCAACAATGGCATGAAGTCACCAACTGTTTCTTTAATTCAAAACTCATTGCTGGAGTTCCTACTGATCCTAACTATTCCTTGTGTGTGACTAATGTCTTTGACTACCCAAACATTGTAGAGCATGCTATTACCGAATCTAAAGCTTGGCTTGATGCGAAACCACTTAGAAATCAAATTCAAGAAGAGCATTTAGTCAAGTTTGATAGCAAAAACAAGGGACAAGCTTGATGTGTCAAAAGAATGGATTATGGAAGCTATATGTTGAGATAAACATAACTATCTTTTCCTATCTTTTCCAGTAAGATAAACATAAAACTTTTATATTCATCCCTGAAATCTGTACAATTCGAATGCGTTAAAACCCCAATAACTCATTGCGTTCTGTACAATCCGATTTCACAGCTCCCCGACATAGATACAACCTGTCGGATCCAATCGACGGCAGAAAAAAATCTCTATCCAATTGTCTTCATCAATTAGGACCCCAACAGCTCAAGTACATGACTGTCCTGAGAGACTCCTCGGCTTGCTTGGCCTTGTCACCATCCTTACCGGCGGCAACGGCGGTGACGGACGAAGAAGAGAACCTGCTCGCCTGAGTAGCGGATCTCACGTTGTTTCGGATACGTTGATTCACAGACCGGATCATGTAGTTCCACCTGCATAGTCCCAATTGGTCTTTCGAGGCCTCCACGGCTCCAATGGTTGCTGCCACTAACCACGCTTTGCTCCTTGAACTCATCTTCTTTTTCTTCTTAATTGGAAAACTCTTAGCTTTGTGTTTTGTTTGAAAATGGAGAATTGCTTTGTGAAAGTTGTTGATGAAAGAAAGTGATTCCCTGAGTTGTATTTATATAATAATAGAGAAGAAGAAGAGTATCAAAGTTTTAGCCGCTTGTTAGAGTGCAAAACCAGACACTGTCTCCCCTGGTTTTCCCAAGTTTTTGTCACGTTGCTTTGGTGGATTGACTAGTTATTACCATTGTGCCCACCTGTTGACAAATGGGATAAGGACTAATATTATATGTTAAGAGATCGGGATGGCCGCGAGTGCAGTTAGGCGCATTTGGTTTTGCTTACTATATCGGTATTCGTGCCAGTCTAAACAAAAAAAAATTGTAATATCTCCTCCGATTGATTCTCTTTTTTTGAGCTAAATCCTTGGGAGCTATAGATTTTTTTTCCTTTTTTTGTCAGCAACTTCATAGATTTGTAACGGTAATATCAGGTTTTGTTATTGAACTTTTTCATGGTCTCTGTCTTTAAGTAGAGGATCAACGACATGTATCTCTCATTTGTTACGTTGACTGAGTTTTTGGATTATAAACACAAGCCATTGTATTTTTAGCTCATTGGATTAGTCTGAAGAAATCTAAACCTCTACGAAACTGTTACAGTACACAACTAAATCTATTCCATTAATTCACTTTAATTTGGTATCGTATTTTCAATTTGTTTACGTTATTCAACAATTCTTGTATATATCAGTTAAATTGGGGTAATATTGAACTTTCTACATATTTTTATATATTTTACTATTTTAGTATATGTACATGATTCAAAGAACAAAAAGAATATCCAGTCACATATATATCCTCTAAAAAGAGAAAGGAATTCATGTAAGTTTTGTGTTGTGTTAATGATACTATTCTTGTGATCAGTTTTTTGGAGAGAACAGAGTTCTCTATCTACACAAAGCTAAATATAGAAGTACATAATAAATCGATATGAACATCACATGAATTTTTTTTTTTGCTTCAACATTGGATCAAAAATTATTTTCCTTAATTCTCATTTTGTTTGACTACAATAGTTAGAGACAGAATTATATATCCTCCTTTGTATTAAAAGTATAAACTACAACAATATTAGAGAAAAGAGATAGTTCTTCGAATGAAGATGACAGTGAATTTGATACAGAGCTTGAAAGTGTTGAGACAAAGTGACGTTAAAAGCCATCATGTACCTTTTTTTTTTTGATCGAAAGCCATCATGTACCTTAGAGCCAAACTTAATCTCGATTGCCTCTTCTGATCCTGTATAGACCACTACATAAAAAGATAAACAGTGAGAAAGCTAAAACCAAAACTTAGCAGCAAGTCCGAGGAAGCATCTCCTTTCACAAAAAAAGGATGGTGAGGAGGTACACTCCCTGGGTAGAGGAGGATGATAAAACAGAGACAAAGACCAACCGTAAACCCACCAGTTAATTTTTCATACAAAAATGATATGGCACTTAGCACAAATCTAAGGCCTCAATGAATCCATTGAAAATGTTCTGCAATATAAACACACCATCCAATACCATCTTGTTGTGCTAAATTGAATGCTGAAAAATTCAGCAACTTTAATAGACATTGTCCATGAATAGTAAGCTCTCATTAGTCGGTTACTATAAAAGCATTATCTAGCCCTCATCAGCACTATCTGATATCCAAAATATCCTACCTGAACCGAACTGATACCTAAAATGGCAGGCCTACTTGCGATAACTAAGATTATTACTAGATATGATGATGCAATTACGATAGCTATCATAAATACCATAAAACAAACACCAATAGTAACATGTACTCACTAACTGTTCCTATTTTCATTGCTGGAGTTCCGAACTCCTATAATATTTTCTTTATAGGAGAAAGCTAAGGTACGAACTTAAAGTTGCAAGAACACAAAAAGTATAAGAACTAGCATTTCTTATTAGATTTAGAAACTCTCTCAAAACTAAATCAATATGTTTCTCATGATGTTACATCTTTCTATGAGAACTCTTTATATAGGACGAAGCTACATCTTTTTCCTAATAATAATATGGAAACATTTCTAAAATTGATATGTTTTCCTTTTTCCCTCAACCCATTAAACTTCACTTTAACGAGTTAACTTGCTCCTCAAGTTAATTGAAATTATCCAACATTCTCCTCCTTAATTCCAACTTGAATCTCATGCTCGTTGACCTCTTGAACTATTTGATAAGTTTGAGCGAAGTCCCCATTACAAACAAATCATCGACATAGATATGGCTATGATGAGAAGCTCCCCATTCTCTCTCTTTTGATATACTGCAAGTTCCTTGGTGCATTTCGTGAACTCAATCTCCTTAAGGACACGATCAAGCTTGATGTTCCAAGTTCTCGGAGCTTGACGTAAACTGTATAGTGTTTTTCTTGATGTGAAACCACTCAGAAATCCAATTCCAAGAAGAACATGGAGTCAAGTTTGATCATGTGTAAAACAAATGGAGCATGGACTTGGACGCTTATATCCTGAGATGTAGCAAGATGCATAATATATAATATGATATTTATATACATTTTGAACAATTACCATTTTTGCCTCTACAATTCAATCCTCAAAACGCCAAAACTCATAGAGTCCGTAATTCCTCGAATCTAGAAACCCTTTTTCAAAAAAAAAAAAAATTCCTCCAATCTAGGGTTTCTGGGCTTTCGATTTTAAACTCTGCAACATCGATATAACCTGCCGGATCCAATCTTTTGATCCATTGTCATCAGTTAGGACCCCAGCAGCTCAAGTACATAACAGTCCTGAGAGACTCCTCAGCTTGCTTCGCGTTGTCAGCATCCTTACCGGAGGCAAGGACGGTGGTGGATGAAGAAGACAACCTGCTCGCCTGGGCAGCGGATCTCACGTTGTTTCGGATACGTTGATTCACAGATCTGATCATGTAATTCCACCTGCATAGTCCTAGTTGGTCTTTGGAGGCCTCCACAGCTCCAATGGTTGCTGCCACTAACCATGCTTTGCTCCTTGAACTCATCTTTTTTTTTCTCTTTTTAATTAACTGGAAAAATCAAAGAAACTCTTGTTTTGTTTTTTTTTTGTTTGTAAAATGGAGAATTGCTTTGTGTAAGTTGTTAAGTTGTTGATGAAAGAAGACGAGAGTCCATGAGTTCTATTTATATATTTAGCCACTTGTTAAGAATGCAAAACCAGATGCTATTTCCCCCTGGTTTCTCCAAGTTTTTGTCGTCTGGATTTAGTAAACTTCCTTGTTTACCAATGTGCCACCTGATAACAACTTGGCTACGGACTAATATTGTATTTTAAGAGATCCGGGATGGCACTATGCTATGCGCACTCGGTTTTCTTACTATATCTGGCGCTCGTGCCAACTTTTTTTTTTTTGTAATATCTCCGATTGATTCTTAAAAAAAAAACTAATCTTTCAATTAATTTGTAACGACAATATCATATTTTGTTATTGAATTTTGCCTTCTTATATATTAATAGAAAAATCAATTTAGTGATTTCTGATGACGTGTCACTCATAAATGTATTTTAACCAAAAATTTTATAATTTCATTGGTCAAATTTTTTTTCCATTTATTTTAAAACAATATCACATTAATAACTTACTTTATTTTGAACATGGATTACTTGCAAGTTGATATCATATTTATTATATTGTTTAAATATAATTTACATTAATAATTCTAATTAGTAAATTGATGATATTAATAATTTACCTTATTTTGAATATATGTTACTTGATATCATTTTATTGCAAACTACTTTATGAAAATTGATTAAAAAAATCACTATAAATGATAAGTTCTAAAACTAATAAAATTGAAGATGGAAAATAGAAAATATAGCTTAAACTGAATGTAAAATAAAATTATTTACAAAATGATGATATGTATTTTTTACAGTATAATAAATTTTTACAATGTATGATAACAAAGTTCTGACAAATTTTATACAAATAGAAACATGATATTTTGATATAATAAAACTGTTGAATCTCACATTAATATTAAGTATATATGTCAAAATAATGACATTATGTTGTTTTATAATATTACTTTCTGATATATAGTTAGTTAATTAGATTTAAATAAAATATGATGTATTGAAGTAATTAAAAATGAAAATAAGATTTTTAAAAATATCTAAATTACAATTACTTTTAATGAAAATCTTGATCAAATGAATTATTGTTTGATAAAATAGTGTGATAATAAAGAAAATTTAAAGATGGATTTGTTTGGTTAACCAATTGTGACTTTTTTGTTGAACAGTAAGGAGATGTTAGTGAGATTTAGATTTCTATAGAGTTTTTGATTTGAAAAGTTATGAGATTTGTCAAATTTGGAAAGAGTTATAGAGATTTGTATATTGTGAACATCTATGAAAATAAAGTAATATAATGATTTTATGAATTCTATAGAAACATGAAATACTTTCAAAATCTTGGTTTACGAAGTAAAAATTTAAGAATACAACTCACACTTATTTTAATAGATTTGAAGAACCATTAAAATTTAAATTTTTTTAGTAACAAATAATTTTGTATAGAAATCATCAAACCAGTAATACTAAATTTTAATAATAATGTAAAAATCTATAAACCAATAATACTAAACTTTAAAATTCTAATAATCATTATAAATATAATTCTCATTAACATCTCCTAAATCAAAGATGAAAGTGATCTGTGATTTAAGAAAATTATGGAAGATCTAGATAACTTTTTTTTCTGGAGTGGGATGGTCTTGATCCAAGTGATATATTTAAAATCGATCCAAGTGGGATGGTCTTGATTTAAGACAAACTCCAATAACAACAAGATCTAGCTAACTTTTTTTTTTCTGTTCACCACAAGAACTAGCTAACTGTTCTTATAATTCTAGTCATTGCTGGAGTTCCTTTAATATTTCCTTTTCTTTTAGAGCTATAAGGTACGAACCATTATTTCTCATTGGTGCTAAATTGTTTGATGATACTGTAGTGAAACTTCTGTGTGAGACTAATGTCTTTTAAGTCTTTTAACTTCCCAAACATTAATAGATTATGTGATTACCGAGCTTAAAGCTTCTGTCATTTCCAGTAAACATGAACATAAACCTCTATATTCATCTCTACATTCTGTACAATTCGCATCCGTCATTAATTGCATCCCCAAAACAATCCATCAAAACCCCAAGACTCATAGCGTCTATTAAGGTTCTTAGGCTTTCCGAACCAATCTATATATGGCAAAGATAATAAAAAATCTTAGATCTTCATCAATTAGGACCCCAACAGCTCAAGTACATGACTGTTCTGAGAGACTCCTCAGCTTGCTTTGCCTTGTCACCATCCTTACCGGAAGCAACGACGGTGGTGGACGAGGAAGAGAGCCTGTTCGCCTGAGTAGCGGATCTCACATTGTTTCGGATACGTTGATTCACCGACCGGATCGTGTAGTTCCACCTGCATAGACCTAATTGGTCTTTTGAGGCCTCCACAGCTCCAATGGTTGCTGCCACTAACCACGATTTGCTCCTTGAACTCATCTTTCTCTCTGTTTTTTTTTGCTTAATTGCAGAAACTCTTAGCTTTGTGTTTTGTTTGTAAATGGAGAATTGCTTTGTGAAAGTTGTCGATGAAGAAGATGAGTGTTGATGAGTCCGTTAATATAATAAAGAAGAGGATCAGATTTTGCCGCTTGTTAGTGCAAAACCAGACGCTGTCTTCCCCTGGTTTTCCATGTTTTTGTGGGCCAAGTTTGGTGAATTGATAAGCTAATTACCATTATGCCCACTACAGAACATGTTGGATGAGGGTTAATATTGTCTTTTAAGAGTTCCTGGATTACCGCAAGTGTGGCTATGCACACCTGGGTTTCATGTACTGTATTCGGCGCTCGTGAAAATTTATTCCTTCTATCAATTTTTTTTTGCCCCACGTAATAACTTCACCAAATTGGCATAATAGAGTACAATTTAGGAGCATTATTCTCAAAAGAGAATTTCCTTTACGATTTGACCTTCTGATCTTCACGATATTGAAAGCCTACCTTGTGATCTTCTATATCTAGAAGCTTCTGTCTAATAATATCTTAAATATGGGTACGTAAGGTCGGCAAAAGTACAATATCAAATTTATCAATAAACAACTTTTTTTTTGAAGAAGTGGCATATTATAAATGGCAATACATACTAAATCTTTATAATATTCAAATTGATTCATATAAAAGTGAACTAGATTTTGATCTTCGTTCGAAATTGCGGGCTTTTTCCGATTAATAACAATTTTTATGTAGATTAGTATTTGGCATTTGATGTACATTATTAAGTTAAAAAGTCATATTAATTTATATGGATGTGATCAAGCGTTTGCGTTTTTGAAATTTGTTCGAAATATATTTGAAGATGAAATTTGTGTGTTTAATAGTATAGAAACTATATAATGAAGTAAATCTATTGTTATTAGAAGTTTGTTGCACACATTTATATATATATATATATATATATATATATATATATATTAACTATCAAGCTATACAAATATAAAACAAAGTATATAAAATATTGTTACCGGTAGTTATTATGAACCTATCTTTATTTTCTAAATATAGTCAGTATATTGTAAATCTAAACAAAAATTAAGTTTGAGACATATGAACCAGTAATCTTCTCTCCCTCATTTCTTCTTCATATATAGATAGATAGCTAAACTTTTCCATTCTTAATATAGAGTATTACGGAGATCTAACTTCTGTAAAAATTTCAGGAACAGTTTGCATGTCGTTTCCGACAACGCCTAAGAACATATCAGACATATTGAAATGGATATTGATGTGTTCGAAGAAGTTCTGAAGCACACTCTGACAAAGCATGTAAGGGTTTGGTATTAGATAAATTAGTATAGTTGTTGTTTAACAAAATTTGATTGTTAAATATTTTTGTTTCTTAATTATTTTTTTATATTTTCAGGGATAAGAAATTTTGTAGGTTTCTGAAATTCTTGGTAGAAAGTATAAGTAAATTTGTATTGAAATGTTTGTTGATTGAAATAAGGAAAATTATGTATTTGTGTCATGATAAATAATAAATCAAGTAATTATTTTCTGTTTTGAGAATCATATCTCTAATATATTCTTAAAGAAAAATTAAGAATATACCTATTAAGCATATTAACAATATATTCATTTTTTGTAAACCTTGTTTGTTACGACTTTAAATTGTAAATATTAAAACATTTACAACAGTATATATATGAAATGTTTTAAATAGAATATAAATTTGTAATTAGCAACCAACCTTATCGTTTATATAATATGTACTTGTTTCAATTTAGTGATTTAAACCTTCAACAATTTTCAGATCGATAGAAAACCTCCAACTAAATATTTATGTTTGTAAACCCTCAATTATTAAACCGTTAATACCGTTAAACCTCCGTTAACAAAGTCGCATTTTCTTAACGGAAACCAATTAAATTGAAATGTGGCGTTTCATATAATCACAGAAATTACAAGAAATATTTACAATCAACTTATATTTTAGTGATTTAAACCTTCAACCTTTTTTAAATAAGATGGAAAACTCTCAACTAAAATTAAATCTTATGTTTTTAAATCCTCAGCTATTAAATATTTAATGGCTTTGACCCTCCATAAAAAATCTTATTTTCTAAACAGTGACCCGTAAAATTAAAACACAGTTTTTTATTTAATCACAGAAAACGACCCGAAATACTTAAAATCCCTTTTATCAATAGGCATAGACAATCAAGAAAATGCTAAAATAAACTAGAAAATAAAATTGATAAATTTTGCACTGAAATGTTAAAACAATATTTATTTTGCAACAGATAATTTAATATGAAACGGAGTATTTATCATATTCATTATCTTAGATATCTGCTCATAAAGAACTTATCAACTATTTTCCTAAATCTTATTCTGTTCACGTTAAATTTCTTCTTTTTTTTTTGCTTTTTTTTTGAATGAATGTTAAATTTATTCATCAAAAAAACCCTTATTACATCAAGTGTAGTCCTTATTTCATAAAGTTTATACCAGAAACCCTTTCACCTATACAAGCTTTTTAATTTCGAGTACTGAACCAAAACTGCAGACCATTTTCCCATCCTTTAACTCCACCTGATCGCATAATACTCAACTTGTTTCTAATGCCCTTGTCTATCAACCTTGACACAACTTCAACCGGCAAAGGCTTCTCATCATGTCTTCTCTTATTTCTCTCTCTCCATATAGCATGTATAGCGGCTTGAAATGCATATCTCAAACAGAACACCCTCTTCCTCTCCATGTGATCAGACGAGATAATGGTCAAGATTCTCAACCAGTCTTTCGTGTAATCATTAACCAGAATCCTTTTAGTGAGATGCTCCCAAACCTTTGAGGAATAGCCACATTCAAAAAATAGGTGATTTCTGGACTCCTTCTCACTTTTACACAAAACACAAGTCTCATCAACACCATGATCCCATTTGGAGACTCTGTCCATTGTTGAGAGCCTGTCTTTAACTGCAAGCCAAGCCACAAACGCAAACTTCGGGGTTGCACGCGAAAACCATATACTTTTTGACCAACTACACTTCACCTCTGCTGTTCTCATCATTAACCAAGTTTCCTGAGTAGAGAATTTTGATTTATAACCTGATTAACGTCTCCATAAATCTATATCTTCATTCTCACCTCTCAGCTTCTCCTTAACAGACTTTAGCATTTCCTCCATATCATTTAAAACCATAGAACGATATCTTCTTTTCCTCCTAAACCCCATAATTGCTTCTTCAACTGTAGCTTCTCTTTTGACCCCCATATCCACTACACCTCTCTCCCCCAAATAGGTAATAAGAACACCTTTCTCAGACCAGTTATCATACCAGAAAGAGGTATTCCTACCATTCCCCAACTCTTTTTTTATGAAAACTCCTTGCTATATCCCTCATTTTGATTAGTTTTCTCCACATCCAAGAGCCCATCTGTGTCTTCTCATTTATCTCCCAAAAGCTTCTTTGCTTCAACAAGTTACTGCTTATCCATTTACCCCACAAAGAAGAGCCCGAAACCAGTCTCCAAATGAGCTTAAGCACGTTTACTCTGTTTACAACCTTGAGATCTCTAATTCCCAAGCCTCCTTCATTTTTTAACAAGCACACCGTACTCCACGCAACTTTTGCACCCGTAGTTTTCAACTCCGGCCCCGTCCAAAGAAAAGCACTGCAAATACTTTCTATATCCTCGATGCACTTACTTGGAAGAAGATAAACTGAGGTCCAAAAGTTTACCAGACTCATTATCACTGACTTGATAAGCAAGAGTCTACCTGCATAGGAGAGGAACATGTTTGTCCAGGTACTAATTTGGTTACTGATCTTCTCTACTAGTGGTAGATAGTCTTGTTGCCGCATAGCTTTAGTCATCAAGGGCAGACCAAGATAACGAACAGGCAGCTTCCCCTTTGCAAATGGGAAATTTAAAAGAATACGCTTCTCCTCCTCCTCTGGTACCCCCGCTAAGTACAGAGTAGACTTCTCAATGCTTATCTTCAGACCCGACCATTCAGCAAACTGATCAAAAACAGATAGAGCACCTTGTACTGATTCCTTGGACCCCTCCACAAAGATCATCAAGTCGTCGGCAAAGCAAAGGTGAGTAAGAGCAATCGACTTACATCGAGGGTGATACTTAAACTCCTTTGCTACCCCCGCTTTATCTATCTTCTTCGAGAGAACGTTAATGCATAGGACAAATAAGTAGGGAGAAAGCGAGCAACCTTGCCTCAATCCCTTAGAACTCTGGAAATAACCAGCCAAATCCCCGTTTACTTGTACTGAGAAAGAAGGTGAGGAGATACACAAACTGATCAGACTGATGAACTTCTTCGGAATATCCAACGCTTCTAAACTCTTCAAAACAAAAGAACATTGAACCGAGTCAAACGCCTTTGAGATATCTATCTTCATTATTATTATTATTATTATTATTTTTATAGTAAGGTTTTAACTAGGCCTGGGCATCTGGGTCTTCCGGTCGGGTTCGGGTCGGGTCCTATCGGGTCCGGGTCCTATCGGGTCCGGGTCCTTCGGGTCCTAAAAATTTAGATCCATATAGGTACCTATAATTTTTCGGGTCGGTTCCGGGTCGGGTCTTGTCGGGTCCGGGTCGGTTCGGGTCTATAATTTTAATACCTATAAAATACCCATAATTTTTTGGGTCCATATCGGATCCGGTTCGAGTTCGGATATTTAAGCTCTGAAAAATCTATGACATACTCAAATTCACTTAAATTAATTAATATTTGTCACATATATCTAAATATTTACAAAATAACTTAAATTAAACTATTAATAATTGACATAAAACATTTTTAAACTCTAAATTTTATATTTTAAAACTTCATATTATTTTCAAATGTTACAAACTAATAATTAATATCGTTAATAAAAGATATTTCAACTAAATAAAAAATAATATATATATATATATATATATACAAAAAATCATAGTTTTAAATATACATGTTTTTAAGTCGGGTATAAATCGGTTCTTATCGGGTCAGGTCTATTCGGGTCGGTTCTTTTCGGGTCCGGGTCTATTCGGATCGGTTCTCTTCGGATCCGGGTCTATTCGGGTAAAAGAAATTTAGACCCAAAAGATACTTGTAAACTTTCGGGTCGGGTATTTTTGGACCGGTTCCGGGTCGGGTCTTCGGGTCCAAGTTAAAATGCCTAGGCCTAGTTTTAACTCCCACACTAGTTAAACTTGATTGTGTCTCTATTTTCATCTTGAACTCTAATTAATCTTAGGTCAAAACTCTACGGCATCAGCTTGAGAGAGCAAACAACCTGAAAAAATTGCCTTAGTTTTCAGTTTTTTTGTTGATCTCCACACCGAAAACTATAACTATAAAACTTACCATAGCATTATGCAGTTTATAACTTACAACACAATTAAAGAGATACTTATATGTTTCTTTATGTGCGTGGAGAAATTAAATCAAATATGGCTTTTTGTGTTCAACTTTACAGATATGATGACGAAATATTAATATGATCTCTTGCGAACTAATGACGAAATGTTTTGCTAGTTGACTGACTCGACACTACTAATTCCTCAGATAAAGGGTCTAGCCTGTGCATGCTTCTTGTGAAAAACGCCGGTAATTGAGGCACTGGTAAAGTAATTGTGTTGCTAGTGAGCATTAAGATGATAGTTGATAACATTGGACGGTCTTCTGGATTATCTTGAACACATAAGAGTGCAATGTGGATGCATCTAATGACTTCTTTAGGCTGATAGTTTCTTCCAATTGCAGGATTGACCAGCTCTAATGGTGACCCTTTCCTCCAAAGCCTCCAAGCCTAACAAAATAAACAATCAAGAACCTTGGTCATGTGTTTAAAAAGATGTTAGATTGACGGAAGTTAAGGACTATATGCTCACGTAAGTGACCAAGTTTCCACAAGTACTAGTTTCGTCCATCTTGTAAACGCCACTATTTTTCTTGCCGCTTATAATCTCAAGAACTAATACTCCAAAGCTGTAAATGTCAGATTTCATAGAGTATTGACCATGCATTGCATACTCAGGAGACATATACGCACTGAAAACATAAAACTCTGGTTACTATTAATATGTCATAGAAAAAGGTGTAACAAGTTCTGTGTCTTTGTGAGACTTACTAGGTTCCAGCAACTCTGTGGGTATTGCCTTGAGTTTGCTCCATTCCAAAGATGGTCGACAATCCAAAATCTGATATTTTTGGGTTCATGTTGACATCTAAGAGAATGTTGCTAACTTTGAGGTCACGATGAATGATTGTCAGCTGTGAATCTTGATGAAGATATAAAATCCCTCGAGCAATCCCTCCAATGATCTTGTAACGCCGGTTCCAGTCTAGCTGACTTTGCTTTTCAGGGTCTACAAAATTCCATATAAGATCAATCAGTTAATAAAGCTGAAGAGGAATTATGAAAACTATTGAAAGAGAATCATACCGAATAGGAAATAGTCAAGGCTTTTGTTGGGAACAAACTCATATAATCAGAATCTTTTCCTCTCCTTCCATACAGAATCCAAGAAGCCTAACAAGATTCCTATGTTGAAGTTTTGACACAAGAACAGCCTCGTTTCGGAACTCTCTTGAGCCCTGTCCTGAATTTTTCGACAGTCTCTTCACAGCTACTTCAGTTCCATTTGGTAACTTACCCTGTATAACATTGAATAAAGCAAACTATCGTTGGTTATTTTTATGACCTATATATATTAACTTAGAAAACAGAGACATCCTTACCTTGTAAACCTCACCGAATCCACCTTCCCCGAGCTTATTAGTGCTTAAAAACTTATTTGTTGCAGCTTCAATTGTCTTTAAATCGTATTGAGATGAATTCTCAGTTGAAATATCACTATCATCTGCAAAGCAAGAGTGTACTAGTTATGCCTATTATCTTTTTTTATTTTTTGCTAGAGAAAACTATAAGAGATGGAACAAGTAACTAACATTCTATCTCAGTTCTTTGGTATGATTTTCTCCTCTGGCATAGAACGAAACCAAGAACAAGCAATATCAAGATGGTAACAAGAGTCGCAACCGTAGCCGCCGCCACAATTCCCGCTGAGATTCCTTTGCTACTTTTTTCTAACAAATACAGAAAATAATGTCATGTATTTCAATTGTTTTTTTTTTTTTGACACAAGGCATATTTCAATTGTATTTCAATTGTTATAACACTAATTAATTAAGACTAACCATTGATGGTCGTGTTATCTCCATTGGCTGCAGGTTGTGGAACATTCACAGCAGGAGGAGGAGGAGGAGAAGCCACCGTAATGTTTTCAAAAGAAGCCTTAGAGTATGTATATAAATCCCAACGGAAAAAGCAGCTTCGCCCCATAACAACGCCCCCTCGCTTCTGACCGCAGCACGACTGGTAGTCTCTTGCACTCTGTCGCAGACAATATTCGCAATCAACAGATGAAAGATCCGGTGTGCACTGCATCAACGCATATATATCCTGGAAAGTTTCCAAGGCTGCCCTATTTGCTGTGTAATAGTTATTACTAGAGGAGGTCGTGTTTTTTGTTGTGGAGGCTACAACAATCATACGAAGAACTAAGTCTTCCCATATTTTCGTGAACTCTGTGGGATTCGAGGTTAGATCTCCAGTGTTTGTGAGAACTACACGCGGGTTCACATTTGCAGAACTGGAGATAGATGTGTTGGAGTAATGGACAAGGCAGAGCGTAGGCTCACCTCGCCACCAATATGCTTCTGTTTGGTTAGGACAACTCTGTATCAAACCATCAGACGCGTTCTTGATACAATCAGAACAGTCCTCCGAAGTTGATCCTGGGATGCACATCCCTCTTGCGTACACACGGTTCGGTTCCTGTCCGATCAAACCGTTGTAGAAGAAGCCCTCTTGATCCGTGACATTGAATGGAAGAAAGGAGAGCATGAGACGGCGATTTGCATCATAAGTGCCGTTGGATCTGAAATTCCCATTGTTCATACATGTTTGTGCTGAAACTGATGAACCACCAAAGCTTATGATGACAAACCAGAGTATTGGAAACAAACTCCTCTTCTTCATTTTTCTTAAGAGATTACAGCAAAAGAAAATTATGTCTTACCTGTTTAAACAGGTTATGGAGATATCGCCGTGAATCATCAAACCGAGTGTCAAAAGTCAAAGTCATAAGTCAAAATTCAAAGTTAAATGTCAAAAGATTTTTCTTTGTTCACACTTATAATGTTGAAAGTTTCAAATGTGGGCTCAGAAAATGACACGAAGTCATTATACAGCGAAGCAGTGGCAGTTGGTGGTGGACGAAAAGAGTATTGGAATAAGAATGATTTACACTATGAAATGCTTAGGCTTGGTGGATTGGTGACCACCAGATGAATGGAAAAAGTAACAAGTATAATTTTTTTGTTTTTTGTTCCTCATCAGAATTGCAGAAGAAAAAAGTGAGATCCACCTATTAATAATTTTACCAAATATCCAACTTAATTGGTATAAATTTTGAGGAACAAAGAATTTACTATAATTTTTTTCCTTCAATATGGACAGTCATGTGGTCGTAAAGAAACAACTTCTTAAGTAAAAGTCTTATTGTTTGTCTCTTTTTTTCATCATTGTTATAAAATATCTTCAATAATATACCATCCATGAAAAAGAGTTGAAGCCCTAGCCGCACTGGAGAAAGGCGATCACAATGGCGATTTCGTGCTCTTGACTCCATCGACGCAACCCGGCCATTCGACGATCACGGCATCATCGCAAGGGAGACTACCACACTCCTTGCAACAGCGAGGCGTTCTCTGGTGATCTGCGTTCAGTCGTCCGTCCTTGAATCATCCTTTGGTGATCAGTCTTTCACAACAGATTGATCTTTGTCATCTGTTGTGTCTGATCTTCTGACCTATCATCAATTAACGGATTGAGCCCGATCTCTCTTCAGTTTACAATCGATACTCTCCGATCGAGTGCTCTGCTCTGAGAATTCATCTCTGGTTTTTGATACTCTATTTGAGTGCTCTGTTCCGTGTGCTCCAGTGTTAATGATAGGCTCGTACGACCGTTCTTTGTTTATAGTTCGATGACTTCATACAAAGGCAAAGGTATTCTGGTTGAAGAAGAAGATGAGTGTGGGAACAAAAATTTGCACTGTCAATATATCGTATAAATAAGGAAAGTAAGAAAACCCTAATTTCCCAGAGGTCCCGGATTTCTGCGGAGCCAACGACAAGTGACCAAATAGACACAGAAAATATGAAAAGATAATAAAACGAATTTATAGAAAACAATAAATCTTATTCGAATTCGTGTAAGAGCGTTGCGAGCATTACAAGAGATTATAAGAGCTTTAGCCGCAAGTGCTGTCAGTGAGTTATCTAGCTTTAGCGACCTAAAACCTTAAACCTAGTTGAGTCACAGCTCGATAACAAAATACGAAAAAGATGCAGAAACGGTTTTTGATTGATTTCAGACTGAACATTATTAAAGGCTGCCTACGTACCCCTTTCGAGAATCAAGCCGAAAATAGTTCAATTGATAGAGCTGGACAAGAGATCGAACTGCCTGGACGAGTTCGTCTAGTAATTAAGCGCCAGTCATAGAAACCAAACTTGTCGAGAATAGAGCCTAAGTTTCTAATTGCAGCGAATTGTGAGTCTAAAAGAGTTCTCCTCTTTATGCCTCTCGCCTTGAGCTCCTTATATACTCCCTCCTATGTCGGTTTACGCTTCCCTCTTTTTCCCTTAAGCCGTCATAGTCCGAAAAATGGAAATATTCCATTTTTCCGATCTTCATGATTATCTGCGGAAAGTTTTCATTTATCCACGGAAACATATGTTTTTCCTCCAAGCATAAACCGTCATAAGATTTATGGGATTTTAAAAAATCGTAGGTGGGCCTCGAATCAAGTTTAGGACCCTTTGGGCCGTCTTTTGATTCGAGACGTTTGTTATGATTTCTCCGATAAAGTTAAGTTTCCGCGGTTTCATTGTCAACCGAACGGACGATCCCAATTGATCGAGAAATCAAGAAGTATTTAGCCGTGGCTTGTGGAGGATTGTTATAAGGATACTCGAGAGTGCATAGTCTTACGTCGTATCGTCGTTTCGGAAGACTTTGGACGTTTCGGAAAATGGTTGATGCATGTATGCTCGGTCGCTATAGCGACCGAGCTTCGTATGATTCCTTGGTTGTTCCGTGATTGCCAAGCCGCATCCTCGTGGTTTAACGATATTTTGTTACCTCCGATGATCGTGTTTTAACGAGAACGTCGTTTAGTCGCGGAACCATTTGCAAGGAGACGATTTTTAAGAAACTGTTGATTTAAGAAATCGTTGTTTTAAGAAATCGTTGATTTCTTAAATCGTTGATTAAGAAATCGTTGTTTTAAGAAATCGTTGCTTCGAGCGTTAGCAACGTCTTGCAGTGCCGAAGGTTGAGTTTTCCTTGTGCCGCATTTCGTGTTTGAAATGTTCGCAGCCAAAAAACTGTTGTTTCAGTTTTGGTGCTGAATTTTTTCATTTTTGATCGAGGAACTAGGACCGAAGGGTCGCGTAAATTTGTTCCAGGGAAATAGCGTCTTCCTTCACTATGCTTCGTGAAGTGTTGGCCTCCCAAGGAATTTATTTTGTGTATTTTTAAGAATGACTAGTATAGCTCTAGGAGCTTTGTTACGAGTGTTTCTTTTTATGCCGCGTTTTATGGGGCGTATAGAACTTAATCGATTGATGATAAGTTTAAATCTTCTGTTAGCCATATGGTTGTTAGGACTGAGTTTCGTTACGAAGAATTCATCGTATGATTTCCGATTCTGGGTTATACGACAAATTGCTTGCATAATAGTCACTTGGCGTTTCACGACAAATCGTGGATTGTCGTTTAGTCGTTAGCCGTTAAGCGGTTGGAGCGGTGGTCGCTCAGTAGTTTTGGATTGGCATGGAGGCTAGATGCAGCCGTATAGCCAGGGAAGTTGTTGGTAAAGGATCGTCGTAGAATATGTGCGGATTTGGTTGCAGGGTCATTTCCTGCTTAGACGTAGCAGAGGATAGTTAAAGCGGGAATCAGCAACCTTATGGAGCAAAAATTATCTACGACTGATATCCGTTGGATCCATTATTTTATTTTCCGAAAGAAAATGGGTTAACCGTTCTTTTGAAGGTTTTTCTTTCTTTAGGAAGCAGGACAAGTGTGCCTTAGAATGCGTGTCGATCGTTTCTTGGTTTTTCGAGAGACTAAATCGGTTTGCATGCTCTGCCTGGAAAGTCAAGAAACAATGGAACAAGACTGGAAAATTTGCCTAAGACTTAGCTTGCTAGACTATCCACCTAGTAACTAAGTTCCCTAAATTCTACGGCAGTTTTCAAGACGTTTTCGTTCCTTTTCTACCAAAAAATTGAAACCTTACGGAATTTTTAGTCGGACGTACCTTAGTCTCATTGATGATTCGAGATTGTCCCTTCTTCTTCCTTCTTCTTCTCCTCTTTTCTTCTGACTTTATCGAAAGTTTATTATGCGTTTAGGAATGGCCACTTTTGATTCAACGTCAAAGGACTTCGAAAAGTCAGTTACCGAATTTCATATGAATTGGTTTTCGATGAAATTCTAACGAGAATATCAGAATGAGGAAAGGATATCAATATCCAAGTTCATCCTCGTTTTTTCGTATCTCTGGTTTTACCAAATTGACCAGGTGCGCTTTTTATATTGTTGAAAAGTCTATCAAACGTTATGAATAGATGTTTTCGACTCAACGTGGCAGAATCTGGTAAAATCACATTGTGTTTTATGTATCGAAGGAATTTTACGAAATCGTTGAACCAAATGGAAGAGAAGCAGACAAAGAGAGGCGTTTTGGAAAGACGGGTCAATGGATAAGGCGTCACTCGAGTGAGGCTCTCAGTTCGTCAGGCTGTGAGAGAACTGGTCATGTTCCAGATACGATATTGTTTGGCTTTATGAGTGATGTTTCGTAAAATATGGCCGAACTTGATCTTACGAAAGATGTTTCCTAAAACGCTGTCAAGCTTTTTATTTTTCGAGAGTTATTCCACAACTGTTGCCGAGTTAATTTTACGGGAAGTCGTTTCGTAAAATTGTTGTCGAGTTTAATTGTACAAAATCTTTCTCGTGAAATATTGTCGAGTATTATTTTACGAAAAGTGTTCCGTAAAATGTTATCGAACTTAATATCAGAAGTCCTTGCTGCGGTGAGGCGTAATTTTGGTGACTAAACTTAATTATAAACTTTCTCGTTTCCATAGGATTGACCCGAAGGAGTTTCTAGTAGTTTTTCGAAAGTAAGCTTAGTAGACAACAGTCGAGAGTCCGCAACGAGCGAAATCTTAGGTGTCAGAAAATGTCTTAGCAGTGAGGGATATGATCTCTCATTTTGGCTTTGTTAGTCTTCGTTAACCATTTTAAGTTTCCAGTGATTTTATAGAAATCACTCCATTTTTTCGAAACTGGTTGAGAAGGATGGCGAGCTGGTCGGGACAGAGTCGAGACAAAACTTATTCACAACGGGAGTTGCTCGGAAGAGTTGTTTAGAAGAAGTATGATAATGGTATCGGTCTTTTGAATGAATCCCAATTCCTCGTATAGTTAAGATGATTGGTGTTTTAGAATAACCGTAGTCGTTTTATACGATGAATTGCAATCCATTCGTTAGCCGGACCTTCCGAGCTTTTTCCGTAACTTTTCCGATCGTTCTGATCGAAATTTTTAGATTCACGGTTTTAAGAATTTGCACTATGTGGCTTCGAGGGAGAATGCAAAGTACGTGATTGGACTAGTGTCGGGATGGTTTCACGAGAAATCGGCCGTACTCGCTGAAAGACCCGCAGTCCGGCGGCCAGGACCGTGACGTCGGTCTGGCCGCCCGGCGCCAGCGAGTGACAGTAAGCCGAGACGATCCTACTTATTTTCGTCGTAAAATCTCAACGGAAATTCCGATTGAGACGAAACGAAAAGCGTTTCGAAGAGGAATCAAAGGAGAACACAAAGGAGGACTCCTTTGAGGCCTGACAGGTCGCTATAGCGAGTGAGGATGTCCTTACGGTCGCTATAGCGAGTGGAAGGGAGCCAAGACGAGTCCAACTTGTTTTCGTCGTAAAAGCTCAACGAAAACTCCGATTGAGACGAGATGAAAGGCGTTTTGAAGAGGAATCAAAGGAGAACAGAAAATAGGACTCCTTTGAGGCCTGACAGGTCGCTATAGCGAGTGTGGATGTCATCTCGGTCGATATAGCGAGTGGAAGGGAGCCAAGACGAGTCCAACTTGTTTTCGTCTTAAAATCTCAACGGAAACTCCGATTGAGACGAAACGAAAAGCGTTTCGAAGAGGAATCAAAGGAGAACACAAAGGAGGACTCTTTTGAGGCCTGACAGGTCGCTATAGCGAGTGTGGATGTCATCTCGGTCGCTATAGGGAGTGGAAGAGAGCCAAGACGAGTCCAATTTGTTTTCGTCGTAAAATCTCAACGAAAACTCCGATTGAGACGAAACGAAAGGCGTTTCGAAGAGGAATCAACATAAAGGAGGACTCCTTTGAGGCCTGACAGGTCTCTATAGCGAGTGTAGATGTCATCTCAGTCGCTATAGCGAGTGGAAGGGAGTCAAGACGAGTCCAACTTGTTTTCGTCGTAAAATCTCAACAAAAACTCCGATTGAGACGAAACGAAAGGCGTTTCGAAGAGGATTCAAAGGAGAACGCAGAGGAAAACTCCTCTTGGGGCTGGGTCGCTATAGCGACCAAGCTTGGCTCGCTATAGCGACCAAACTTGTCTTGGTGCTCGGTCGCTATAGCGACCGAGCTTGTCTTCGGGCTCGGTCGCTATAGCGACCGAGGTTGTCTCGTTGCTCGGTTCCTATAGCGACAAAGCTTGGTTCGATGCTCGATCGCTATAGCGACCGAGCTTGGTTCGATGCTCGGTCGCTATAGCGACCTAGCTTGTTTTGGTGTTCGGTCGCTATTGGGACCGAGCTTGTCTTTGAGTTTAACTTTTTGCGAGTAACCTAGGGTTCTTCCGCAGTTATTGGGGGAGCGAATTTTACTTTTCCGAAACATTTTCAGAGAAATCGTATTGGTCGAACTCTTATGCGCTGCGATTTCTCCAACTCGATAATAAGGGAAATTTCACGGGGTTGGAAAGATTTTTATCGTTGCCCTTTGAGTTTGGAGGGAAAATCACCAGCTCGATTTAGTGATCTTCCTGTGACGGAAGGTCACGACTAAGTTTTCGATTTTGTTGAACACTACGGCGTTTGCGTAAGCGTTGCCATAAGGGCGGTTAGTGCTGCGAGTCTGTCTTTTATATATGCGTACGTCTTTTTGATCAAGCGTTTTGTGGCTATGAGTAAAAATAATCCGTGACCCCCCTCCTTCTAGCGCCAAACTGTGGGAACCGAAATTCGCACCGTCAATATATCGTATAAATAAGGAAAGTAGGAAAACCCTAATTTCCTAGAGGTCCCGGATTTTTGCGGAGCCAACGACAAGTGACCAAATAGATGCATAAAATATGAAAAGATAACAAAACGAATTTATAGAAAACAATAAATCTTATTTCGAATTCGTGTAAGAGCGTTGCGAGCATTACAAGAGATTATAAGAGCTTTAGCCGCAAGTGCTGTCAGTGAGTTATCTAGCTTTAGCGACCTAAAACCTTAAACCTAGTTGAATCACAGCTCGATAACAAATTACGAAAAAGATGCGGAAACGTTTTTGATTGATTTCAGACTGAACCTTATTAAAGGCTGCCTACATACCCCTTTCGAGGATCAAGCCGAACGTAGTTCAATTGATAGAGCTGGACAAGAGATCAAACTTCCTGGGTGAGTTCGTCTAGTAATTGAGTGCCAGTCATAGAAACCGAACTTATCGAGAATAAAGCCTATGTTTCTAAGTGCAGCTAATTGTGAGTCTAAAAGAGTTCTCCTCTTTATGCCTCTCGCCTTGAGCTCCTTATATACTCCCTCCTAGGTCGGTTTACGCTTCCCTCTTTTACCCTTAAGCCGTCATAGTCCGAAAAATGGAAATATTCAATTTTTTCCGTTCTTCATGATTATCTGCGGAAAGTTTCCATTTATTCTCAGAAACTGATGTTTATCCTCCAAGCATAAACCGTCATAAGATTTATGGGATTTTAAGAAATTGTAGGTGGGCCTCGAATCAAGTTTAGGACCATTTGGGCCGTCTTTTGATTCGAGACGTTTGTTACGATTTCTCCGATAAAGTTAAGTTTCCGCAACCGAACGGACGATCCCAATTGATCGAGAAATCAAGAAATAGTTAGCCGTGGCTTGCGGAGGATTGTTATAAGGATAGTCGAGAGTGCATAGTTTTACGTCGTATCGTCGTTTCGGAAGACTTTGGACGTTTCGGAAAATGGTTGATGCATGTATGCTCAGCTCGGTCACTATAGCGACCGAGCTTGTGTCTGAGCTCGATTGAGAGAGCGAGATTTGAACTCTGTAAAATTGATCGAGGATCTTAAGTCTAAGGTTGATAATCTCCATTCCGATGATGAAGCAACAACGAAAGAGATAGGAGAAGCCATTAAAGAATTAACTGATGCCCTTAAGGCAGAAGAACAATTCTAGAAACAAAAAAGCAGAGTCCTATGGCTTATGGAAGGCGATCTGAATACCAAGTTTTTCCATTCTATCACCAAACAAAGGCGTGCCAGAAACAAGATTACCAGTCTCATTGACTCAGGAGGTAATCTAGTAGAGGAGCAGGAAAAACTAGTAGCCTTTGCTACGAGTTATTTTAGGGAGCTATTTCAATCATCCAATTCTGAACTTATTGATGAAGCTTTGGCAAATGTTACCTCAACGATAACGGATAGATTGAATGAAGATCTCACGGCTCCGGTATCAGAATGGAAGATAAAGGCAGCTCTCTTTGCGATGCACCCAAAAAAGGCTCCAGGCCCTGATGGGTTCACAGCCTTGTTCTATCAAAAATTCTGGGACATAGTTAAGACAGATTTGACCTGTATGGTTAATGAATTTTTATTTGATGGAATAATGCCAAATGGAATAAACGATGTAAATATATGCCTCATACCAAAGAAGGAGAAACCGAATGAAATGTCTCAATTTCGCCCAATTAGTCTATGTAATGTCAGCTACAAGATTATATCCAAAGTCTTATGCCAGAGATTGAAGAAAGTATTGCCGGATAGGATATCTGAGATCCAGTCAGCCTTTGTTGCTGGAAGACAGATAACGAACAACAATTTGATTGCACAAGAAATATTTCATGCTCTTTGCACAAATCATGGGAGTAGAGAAAAGCGCATGGCAATAAAAACAGACATGAGTAAAGCATACGATAGACTAGAGTGGGATTTCATCAAGGCAGTTATGGAGAAAATGGGATACTCTCAATTATGGATTGGATGGATAATGAGATGTGTATCATTGGTGAAATACCATGTCCTTTTCAATGGTCAGCCAAGAGGAAATATAACCCCGGAACGGGGGCTATGTCATGGAGATCCTATGTCTCCTTTCATTTCATCTTATGCACGGAAGCGCTCGTTAGCCTTCTAAATCACGCTGAGAGTCAATGTAGGATAACAGAGATGCACATCTCACGTGATAGCCCTCCGGTATCACACCTTCTTTTTGCTGATGATAGCTTGTTCCTCTGTAAGACGGAGCCCCGTGAATGTGATGAAGTAATGAAAGCTCTAGGAATCTATGGCAAAGCCTCTGGACAATGTATTAACTTTGATAAATCATCCTTACTCTTTGGTAAGAGGATACCTAGGCATGTGAAGGAAGCGATAAAGAATACCACTGGGATCATAAATGAAGAAGGAATGGGATCATATCTTGGTATTCCAGAGGACATAAGTGGATCAAAAGTGAGGCTTTTTGCATTTTTGAAAGAACGGCTACAAAACCGTGTAAACGGATGGACAGGAAGATTACTATCTAGGGGTGGAAAAGAAGTGCTTATAAAATCGATACTGCTCACACTGCCTACATATGTAATGTCAACCTTATAACTGCCCTTGGAAACTTGCGAGAACTTAGCTAGTGCCATTGCACAGTTCTGGTGGAGCTCAAGCCCTCCAAAAAGAGGCATTCACTAGGTTTAATGGGAGAAGATTTGTAAGCCCAAAGAGGAGGGAGGGATATGAATTCGATTAATCCATGAATTTAACATTGTGTTACTTGGCAAACAGTTATGTGGATTAGTGCAGTTTCCCAATTCACTACTGGCTAGAGTTCTAAAAGGGAGATATTTCCGTTGCAGTACACCATTGCGTCTAAACAAAACTTCGAACCCCTCATATGGGTGGACGAGTATTATGGCTACAAATCCATTAATAGTGATGGGTATTAGACAAAAGGTACACCCAGGGAATGAAATTAGAGCCTGGGAAGATCTTTGGATACCAACGGTTCCAGCAAGACCAGCAAAATCGATAGCCGCGGCTGTGCACCCTATGATGCCAGTATCAGCATTTATAACAGGTAATCCAAAGAGATGGAATACAGAGAGACTTGAGAATTATGTTCATAAGGATGACATTGCATTGATCAAATCTTTGGCCATAGGCCAAGATTACTGCCGAGATGGATATTGTTGGAGCTTCACAAAGAACGGGTTGTACTCTGTTAAATTAGGATATTGGGTAGCGATGAACTTGTTGAGAGAGGGAACACCGGAACTGCCAGAGCTAAGTATCACAAAGCTTCAAGCCTTTGCTTGGAAGCTAAAGACTCCTCCGAAAATCAAACACTTCATTTGGCAAGCTATATCTGGACAATTAGCAGTGACGAGTAATCTAATCCATCACCATATGTGTTGTGATAATCACTACAGACTTGGGCACATACGACAACTCCAACCCCACCAATGTTGTTTCCTAGCTATAGTCATTTTACAAATATGGATTATCTCTTCTGGAGAAAGAATGATATTGAAGACCCAACACTGGATAAAGATCCATACCCTTGGATTCTATGGTACATATGGAAAGGAAGGAACGATAAGCTATTCAGAGGAGTACACAGCAACCCTTTGGAAACTGTCTGACATGCTGAATCTGAATTCCACGCTTGGTATGCATCAAATCTAAAAAGCAAAGGACCGACCTGAATACAGTCTACTAGTCAGCCGATCAATTCAGAAATATGTTTGATTGATGGATCCTGGACACATGACACACTCTTTAGTGGTTATCGGTGGACATGAAAAAATCCATATGGCGGAATCCTGCTAATGGGGGCGAGGAACCAAGATAGGAGGGTATCACCTTTACACTCAGAATTGGAGGCACTGAGCAATGGGATGTATGTTACAGTACTCATCATGTCAGATGTTTGAGACAGACTGCAAAGATCTAATCTCGATGTTACAAGACCCTGCATGGCATGGCCGAGCTTCTCTACTGAACTGAAGGAACTAATGAAGTTGAAGAGTAGATTCGCAGAGTTCTCTATTGTTTTTATTCCTCGCACTGAAAATGTATCTTCTGATTCACTAGCTAAGATAGCGAGATCCTTTCATAGGAGTCTGTACTACATTGGTTGTTCTGTTCTGGTCTGATTTTCCAAATCACCTCAAACTTGAGTAATAGAACAGCCGTTTGGAAAAAAAAATATACCATCCATGGAGAAAATGATGAATCAGAGAATTATGGTGGAATATCTTCGAACTTGAGTTCTAATTCCCTTACGGAATTAAGCTATAGCCCAAGTTTCCACCAAGAAATCGAGCTTCTTGTCACCTTGCTTTACTCTTCCATCATCAAATATCCGTTGTGGCTGAGTTCGTCTCCTCCATGATTATCTCTGCGTTGAACTCCTCAAACAAAAGATTTACTTGTTGTTGCCTCATCCCTCATCAATCAACTACGCATTACTCTTCCGCGCTCAGCTCCACCATTTGTGATTGTCTAGAATCGTTGCCACAAATCCTCTCTATCGCAAACTGAATAATGGTGAAGTTCCTAGTTTTCACGTGTTTGGTCCTTTAAGTTTTCAGTCATTATCAGTTTGACTACAAACTCTCAAATGATAAAGATTTCTCTTCAAATTCTGCCTCAAACTTTCAAATGAGCACTCCAACCCTTGATTTATGAAATTATGTATGTAAATGCAATATTAATATCTGATTGCAACGTAAAATGAGAAATTAAACCCACTGAAATTATGGGATATCTTATAAAATTTATGTTTCATTTTGAGTATCTTAGCTTATCTTCTGTTAAAGCAACATAGATTCAATGTGTTCTAAATTTTTTATTAAAGACTCAGTTATTTAGAATACAAAGACCATGAGCAATCAATCAGGTACACCATTTCAAAACTCCACATCGATATTGCAACAGAAACAAACCAGTTTTATTCAGTTGATAAAACATGATGACTTTTAAAGAGACCTTTAGCCAAAGAACCATGACTCGTGTATATCTTCAATCTAGAACCATGTACAGATAAAGAGACCTTCACCAAACACCATCTTCAAACGATTCTTATGACCGACACGTTAAGAACGAACTCACTGATTTGAGTGTTCTTTCTTTAGTCTCCATTCTTCTGATGATAACAACTACCAGCGAGTTCACTTCCCCATGTTCATATAGTGGTATGATCTAGTTACTGATTCAATATCCCAAATAAAAAAATTTGCTGTTTCCATTGGATTTGACTTCATGTATCTTCTTTCTCCTATTAGACCAAGTGAGCAAAAGACTCTGGTTTCTGCAGAGGCTTTGATATGTGAGACTGGGCCGCGAGTTGAGAATCATCGAGCTGATACGAGGCCCATCAAGCCCACTGCAGAAACGTTACTAGCCGTTAACACCAAACGGTGTTATGGTCAAGAACAGAGCTTGCGCTCTTGTCGTGAAGCGAGTACGGAGAGCAGAGCTGTTTACAACGCCAAGCCAGCTCACTCCAACTTTACCTTTAACAGATTTGGTTGCCTAGATGCTTGCGTATGCTAACGTGAGCATTAGGTCAAGTAGTGTCCTCATGTCTTTGTATATAAAGAAGAGAGTCTCTGTAAATGTTTTTCAAGTTGAATGAAATAGAAAGTTGTTGTTCCTTCATCTTCTATCCTCACATGGACGTTCTTCAACAGCTTTTAAGGAATAAAACCATAGTTAGTAGTAAATCCAGTACCACTTCGGTCTGTGATTCTTGTCAGTTTGGGAAGAGTTGTAAACTCCCTTTTGTTTCTTCTGATTTTGTGTCTACAAGTCCCTTAGAAAGAATACACTGTGACTTATGGGGACCAAGTCCAGTTGTTTCAACTCAAGGCTTCAAATACTATGTTATTTTGATTGATAATTACTCAAGGTTCACCTGGTTTTATCCTTTGCGGCTTAAATCTGAGTTTAGTCTGTCTTTATTCGGTTTCAACAAATGGTAGAGACACAGTTTCAGAGCAAGATTAAACAATTTCAGTGCAACGGTGGTGGAGAGTTTATGAGCACTGCGTTTCTTAATCATCTTGCTCAGTCCGGGATCAAACAACTGATCTCTTGTCCGCACACGCCGCAGCAGAACGGTCTTGCAGAGAGAAAGCATCGTCATCTCACCGAACTGGGATTGACCATGCTCTTCAATGGAAAGGTTCCCCAACATCTCTGGGTTGAAGCTTTCTTTACGTCCACCTTTCTCATTAATCTGCTTCCGTCCTCTGTTTTGCCAAACAACCTTAGTCCTTATGAACTTCTCTACAAGCGAGCTCCATTGTACACTGCCTTACGTGTGTTTGGTTGTAAGTGTTTTCCTCTGCTGCGTCCCTATATGCAGAACAAAATGGATCCAAAGTCTCTCGCTTGCGTGTTCTTGGGATACAATGAAAAGTATAAGGGCTATCGTTGCTTCTACCCTCCTATTGGAAAGGTTTTCATCAGCAGACACGTGCTGTTTGATGAAACTTTGTTTCCCTTCAGTGATGTTTACAGTAGTCATCACACGAGAAGCAACTCTGCTTTGCTTTCTGCTTGGCAAGAGGCTGCTTTAACTCGCTCCTGTGTGTCTGCGTCTTCTTCTTCCTCAAGCGAGGAACCTCTTCCTCGACAGTCTCAAGCTACTGTGCCTCCTCCACTAGCTCAACAAGTCCCACATCTAGTCCAGACTCCAGTAGCTTCTCCTATCTCTCCTCCACTTGCTGGTCAAGACTCTGCAAGTGATAGTTCCGATGATCAACATCAAGATCCTGTAGCAGTTGTGCAGCAACCACCAGCTCATCAAATGACGACGAGAGCAAGGGCTGGGATCGTCAAACCTAATCCTAAGTACGCTCTCTTCACTATCAAAGATGAATTTACGGAGCCAACATCTGTGAAGATGGCTCTCAAACATCCTGGTTGGACAAAGTCTATGGGTACTGAGGTTGATCATATGGTTGAAACTGAGACGTTTGAGCTTGTTCCTCCTGAAGAAGGACAAAACCCTTTGAGCTGTGGTTGGGTCTACAAAACAAAATACAATGCTGATGGTTCTGTTCGAGGTTTGAGATCACGCTTGGTTGCTCGTGGGAATGAACAAGAAGAAGGCGTGGATTATCTCGAAACTTTCAGTCCGGTGGTTCGAACAGCAACCATCAGAACTGTTCTCCATGTCGCTGTTACAAAGAAGTGGTCTCTCCGGCAGCTTGATGTGCAGAATGCGTTTCTCCACGGTGACTTAAAAGAAGTCGTGTACATGAAGCAACCTCCGGGCTTTGCTGATGCTGAGAGACCTGATTATGTGTGGCGTCTGCAGAAAGCAATCTACGGTCTGCGTCAAGCTCCGCGTGCGTGGTTTGACAAGTTCAGCAACTTCTTGTTGGAGTTTGGGTTTCAGTGTAGCTTCCCAGATCCATCTCTCTTCATCTATCATCGCGGCTCTGATGTGATCTATCTCCTACTATATGTGGATGATATGATCCTGACTGGCAATAATGATACTCTGTTGGAAACGCTTCTGCATCATCTCAACAAGCAGTTTCGGATGAAGGACATGGGTGAATTGCATTACTTTCTCGGGATTCAAGTACATCACTATGCATATGGTTTGTTCTTGAATCAAGAGAAGTATGCAGCTGACTTGCTTGTCACTGCAGGCATGAAAGATTGTGCGCCCATGCCTACTCCTCTTCCTCTGAAACTTGACAGAGTTCCTGGTCAAGAAGAAGCCTTCTCAGATCCTTCTCACTTCCGGAGTCTTGCTGGGAAATTGCAGTATCTTACGCTCATGCGTCCTGACATTCAGTTCTCTGTCAACTTTATTTGTCAGAAGATGCATTCACCAAGCCAGTCTGATTACAACTTGTTGAAGCGCATTCTAAGGTATATCAAGGGAACATTGTCTATGGGTATCAGTCTATCAGCAAACTCCGACTCCACTTTGATGTGCTACAGCGACAGCGATTGGGCCGGCTGTAAGGACACACGCCGTTCTACTGGTGGCTTCTGTACCTTGCTTGGCTCCAATGTTATTTCCTGGTGTGCTAAGCGTCATGAAACAGTCTCAAAGTCATCAACTGAGGCTGAGTTCCGGACAATGTCTATGGCAACTTCAGAGATAGTCTGGTTGCAGAATCTTTTGCGTATCATGGGGTTGAAGCAGAGCCGTACACCTCTTCTGCTTTGTGACAATCTCTCTGCTGTTTGCTTGACTGCAAATCCAATGTTTCATAAGCGAACCAAGCATTTTGATGTCGATTACCATTATGTTAGAGAACGGGTTGCGCTCAAGGCTTTGGAGGTCCGTCATATACCTGCTGCACTGCAACTTGCTGATGTTTTCACCAAGTCTCTGAGCCAAGATCCTTTCTTCAAGCTGCGAACCAAACTTGGAGTTACTTGTCCCCCCACTCCAAGTTTGAGGGGGAGTATTAGACCAAGTGAGCAAAAGACTCTGGTTTCTGCAGAGGCTTTGATATGTGAGACTGGGCCGCGAGTTGAGAATCATCGAGCTGATACGAGGCCCATCAGGCCCACTGCAGAAACGTTACTAGCCGTTAACACCAAACAGTGTTATGGTCAAGAACAGAGCTTGCGCTCTTGTCGTGAAGCGAGTACGGAGAGCAGAGCTGTTTACAACGCCAAGCCAGCTCACTCCAACTTTACCTTTAACAGATTTGGTTGCCTAGATGCTTGCGTATGCTAACGTGAGCATTAGGTCAAGTAGTGTCCTCATATCTTTGTATATAAAGAAGAGAGTCTCTGTAAATGTTTTTCAAGTTGAATGAAATAGAAAGTTGTCGTTCCTTCATCTTCTATCTTGCATAGTTTCACATCTCCAACGTTGGTGTCTTCTACCAAGAAAGACCATCATCTTCATATTCCTTGTGTGATGTTGCAATGGCTGAGAATTTTTGCTTCTCCTTCAAATCTGGGAATCCTTGAATTATTGTTGCAATACACCAAGATATCCTATGAGTCTTCTCACCTTGCACTTCCTCTCTCTTCTTCTGTTAAATCAAATAGCCAAGGCCCTGTGAATCCTCTTGTTGTGCCTTTAAGATGGATTATTATGATAATAATTTGTGGGTCCTCTATCTTCTGCCTAGTTAATCATGCTAAGACCAATCTTATGAAAAGGGAGATAATGTTAGAGACAAAGTGCATAAGATCAAAGTCTAATCTAGACATATAGTCAATCCACAAGAAAAAAACTTCAGCCAACAATTAAATAATTTTTGATGTGAAGATAGAATGTAGACATAAAAGAAGAATCTTTAAAGAAATTTCTAACCTACCCTTGACGCTTCAACAAAGCTCCATTGATTCGAGCTTGCATCACTATATGCCACACATACATCAGTGATTCTATATAGATACATCATTGGTGTGCCTCCAATCATCTATGATCAAAATCAAAACTCTATAACTTTAACAGTCTATTCATTAATCAGAAAAGGACTAATCTTTCTATAAGAAAATTTGTGTTTTTGTCCAACAAAGTTAAATCCTTTGGATTAATAAAACTACAATTGGATTCAGTAAAATCAAAATAGCAAAAAGGATATGAAATCGAATTTTAAAAAATCTAATTAGGTTATGGAGAAGAGAAAGTTTATTCAGCATAGAGAGAGGTTGATCCTCAAGTCTAATCTCGTCACAAGGTCTGTTCAGTCAGGGATGGTGGCAACTTACCGTATCGCGAGAGTGGAGATGGGAGCTGGAAAGCTCTAGAATATTATAGGAACCATCAATCTCTATCAATTTTGCTCTTCCCTTTCATTGAACACTGATTCTGCCTTGGGCTCGTAAAAACACATGACTTAAAAAAGCCAAGCAACATGTTTAGTTTGATGATTAGGTCAAATGTATGGTAAAAGACAAAATTACTATTAATGAGTTCAGTGTCATAAGATTGTAATTCTATAGGAAAAATCAGGGTTATTTCAAATTTGTACTCCTGTTTTAATAGCTTAGATTGATATACATATATATGACATTTATTGCGGTGAAACTAATATGTCCAAAGCATATGATCGGATAGAGTGGAGATATTTGAAAAAATTGTTGACTGCTCTGGGTTTCCATAAGAAGTTTGTTGATTGGGTTATGTTCTGTGTATCGTCAGTGACCTTTTCGGTTCTGATCAATGGTGAGGAGAAAGGGAAGATCATTCCACAAAGAGGACTGAGGCAGGGAGATCCTTTATATCCTTTTCTTTTCGATCTATGCACCGAAGGTCTAACCCATATTCTGAACAGAGCAGAGAGTTTGGGGACTATCGAAGGTATTCGTTTTTCTGAGGCAGGCCCAGCGATTCATAATCTTTTTTCGCAGATGATTCTCTGATCTTGGTAAGAGCTTGTGAAACACAATGTATGGAGATTCGGCGTTTATTGAAAGTTTATGAAGAGAACTCTGGCCAGATGATTAATCTTGCTAAATCTTCCATAACCTTTGGGAAGAACATCGAGCTGACAAGGAAAACAAAAATAAAAGAAATCCTAGGTATTGCAGCTGAAGGTGCTGAAGGTGGTACTGGAAAATACCTTGATTTACCTGAATGCTTCAGTGGTTCTAAAGCTGAAATGCTTCGCTATATACATGAGAAGATGAATAGCAGATTCCATGGGTGGTATGGCAGGTTCCTCTCTGCTGGAGGAAAAAAGACATCTTGCTCAAAACTGTGGCAATGGCAATGCTCGTCTACGCCATGTCAGTCTTCAAGCTTCCTAAGAGTACATGCAAAAATCTCACAAGTGCGATGTCGAACTTTTGGTGGAATGTTCAAGAAGGAAAGAATAAGATTCACTGGGTTGCATGGGAGAAGGTATGTCTAGGGAAGGATCAGGGCGGATTGGGGTTTCGAGACATTGAAAAATTTAACCGAGCCTTGCTGGCAAAACAAGGTTGGAGATTGTTGATGAAAAAATTGACCCCAACAGTGTCTGATTTAAATGATATAATTTGACAGTGTCTTGAGTGTATTTTTTGAAATGGTGTACATCTTTTTTTTGACACTAGTGTTAAAATAGTTTACTTAAATACACGATTTGAAGTGGTGTACATCTTGGTTTCCTTTATGGATGAATTTTGAATAATAAAATACTATTCAATTATCTCCTTAATTGTGTGAGTTTTTGTGTAGGAAAAGTTTTAGAGCAATATATGGAGACACAAATAGCTTTGAACAATGACGATGCTTTGAGATGTGAGAGTTTTAAATGTTTTCTACACATTTGTAATATTCACCTTGGTTGATGTCCATGTGTACACCAATCTCACCGTGTACATCCATTTGATTGTGTATATCATGGAATACGTGTACATATTTTTATCGTGTATAAATCCAAGTTTTTAACGTAAAAGCAAACACTGGAATTCTATACACATATTTTCATGTTTGATAGTTATGGATAGCAAATTTAGTATCCACATGTACACATATTTCTCATACATCGTTTAACACATGTACTATATACATGTACACCTTCCGTGTAAAAGGAAAAACAGATTTAGATAAGTTAAATCTCACATGAACTTCACACATATCTTGTTGAGTGATTATACACTAAGTCTTCCTTATTTGTATTATGCTCATTGTTCTTTCATAACCGAGAAATCTCAGCTTTCATGTGTGTACAAGTAAATAACAAAAATCAGCATGCATAACACCGCCGTGTGTACAATTCATATTTTGAGGGCTAAAATTTGTGTCTGCCATATTCACTTTCTCTCATCCTCTTCTGATCCCGCCGCAAACCTTATAGCTCTCTGCAAGAGGAGGAAAAAGTAAGTAACTAATTTTCATGAGATTTTCGATCATGAGTCTGTTGTTTTCAGCAACAGAACTACTACACATTGTTTGAATAGTCCATCATGGCACTTCCATAGGAAAAATATCACATTACTCAAATCATATGCGATAAAATAAATCTTTAAATGCAAGCCAAGAAGATAAGAACTCTAAGTTGAAATTATCCTCTGAGATTACCTGTTTGAAAATGGTGTCAAAGCTAAGTGAACTCTCTGTCACCCTTCGATGAGCTGGCAACGACGGTCAATACATGTACCTCACTTCAACGCGGAGCAATCGTCAAGGGTGATCTGACGGATTATGAGATAACACATCAAGCTGCCGTCTTCTCTGTCCTCGCTGTCATCGCCGTCTTCATTATGAATGCCATCATCGTCTCTGTCCTCATCTTCTTTTCCTATTGGTTCTATATGAGGCCGACTAGGGACTGCAAAACTCGAGCTCCATAGTCATCATGTTTCTCCTCTTCATCTTGTTCTCAACATGTTTTATTTTACAGAAAAATTTGTATGAGGAGGACAAAGTAAAAATTTGAGAGATAAGGAAACAAAAGGAGAAAAATAAATTGATTTGTGGCCACATAAGGTTTCAACTAGAGATAACAGGAAAAATTGTAGCTATGGGTTTTATACGTTGGGAACAAGAAAGAAGGTATTGAAATGAGAGAAAAAGTGTCTTGATAGGGGAAACTGTTTCATAATGAAATAATAAACTAAAAAGTGATTCTGAGTGTAAATCTTTTCTTTCCCTGCCATCATTAATAACTAATTTGGAGCTTTAAAGGCACAAAAATTGAATTTGTGCCTTTTATTTCCTCCTTCTACACCAACTAATTTTTTCTATTTATTTTCATCTAAAAACTTTCATAATTTTTATTTTCAAGAACACTACTTTCATATTTTTTTTGTTCTTTCACTTAGAAATGGTAAAACATCTTTTATTTTGGTAATATTCGAAGTTTAGACGATGGAATAGTCTAAAAACAAACTTACACAAGAAAAAGTAACTAATCACCTGACTTTTCACTGTTTAAATCTGTGTCGCTATAGCTAAATCGCTAGTCAGTCAGTCAACACATGAACATGTTAGGTTTTTCGACTGACCAATTTTAAATTTTTACATTGTAGAGTTCACGAGAAGGTTATCCATCTAATTTTGAAAACACAAAACAAATCTAGTAGACTTACTCTAGAGACTAAAATAAATACTATTGAGACTTTTTGTAAAATCTTTGCGATTAATTTGACTTTTGAGAATTTATAGGTAGTCTTTCTAGATTTTTTTATTGTTTCCACATGTGTGTTAGTTATTTCTTTGATATAATTATGTATTATAATTATGTGGATTCAATATTTTGAACAACTGAACAGCCACCACAAACATGAGTTGAATCGCGTCAACATACTCAGGCAAGGAAACACTAGCTTGTGACAACAACAAAATTTCAACCTTTTTCATACCTGTTACCAACAACTTGAAAGAGACATGACCCCATAAATAAGCAAGAAACTCATCAAGGTCATGAATCATATCGACATGATCAGGGATGATTCTAGGAAAATGAGATGTGGTTAGTAGAACAGATGATGTTATGTCGAAGCATGCGTCTACGCATCGTCGTTGATCTTTCTTTTTTGAGAATTTATATAACATAGTCGACTATGCAAACTTCAAGGATCCAAAGAGTTCCCACAGCAGAGTTTCTCCATTATTGTGTTTTTCGTTTTTCGTTTTGAATTCTTGGAAAGTTTTGCGCAGTCCCTGTTCGGAAACTTGTTACGCGTAACGCGTGCGGCTAACTTGGGCCTAGCGAGTTACTGGAAAATCAGGAAAAAATCGGAGAGTACTCGGGGCCTAGTTTTTAATAAATTAATATTAATAATACTTATATTTATGATATATCAAACTGATATCGATAAATTAAATTAAATAAACGTATGAATTGAATACATAGTGCCATAAACGTCACTGAATAAAGTATATAAGTTGGTCTAGTGGTCTTTACCATTTCCAAGTGCAGCTGTCTGCTTCCACCCAGATTCGAAACTCTATTATGCCAAAGTTAATGTGTTTTTCGTCTTTAATTCTTTGGGTTTAATGAATATCAAATGACGTTTCTGTCCTCATCTCCTTCCTCTTTCCTCTGCAAATAAACAGCCGTCTCTGATTTCTTTTTTCTCCACCATTTTTGTCAATTTCATCTTGTTTTCTTGTAGATTACACATAGATTTGATAGTTTTATAACCCAAAATCCAGTTTTACAGTTTTATACTTATTAAAACTGGATAAAATTGAGATTTTTAATTTCTAAACCTCATACGCCGCATAAAAACAGGCGGTATAACACGGTCGTGTTTCTTATACAATGGTCTACGCGGTCAATACGCGGATGGCCGTATAACGTCACCGCACAGGTCCAATTCGCCACGGTGAAGGTCCGTAGAGCGTTTATTCGGACGCGTATGCGGCAGTTCGCCCGCGTTTTAGAAAGGGTGCGCAGTTAAGACTGGTAGCAGTAGCAAACTCATGTAGCAACATTCTCTCGTGATTCCTGTTGGGGTCGAAATCGGACAAGGCAAAGTTGGCATCCAAATTTCCGTTAAAAATTATTTACTTAAGAATTTCTACTTTTTTCGAGAAAAGAAAAATTATACGAAAAACTTATACGAAAAACTTGCGGAAAAATCTTATTTTATGACAACGATTCTCTAAAACAACGATTTCTTAATCAACGATTTAAGAAATCAACAATTTTTAAAGCAATGATTTCTTAATCAACGACCTAAGAAATCAACGATTTAAAAAAGTAACGATTTCTTAAATCAACGGTACGATGTTATCAAAGGTCCAAACATCCGCAAACAAGCATCCTAAGAGCATCGTAGTCTCGCAATGGTTTCAGACGCTTGGACAGTGGAGTTCAGACCACGGCATAAACCCGATCGCGATGGCGATCGCGTCACGAACAAGAGCTCGGTTGCTATAGTGATCGGATCACGAGACCACGCTCGGTCGCTATAGCGACCGAGCTCCGTATAAGAGCTCAGTCGCTATAGCGACCAAGCTGCGGACAAAGTTCGGTCGCTATAGCGATCGAGCATTCGTACATCAATCATTTTCCGAAATATCCAAAGTCTTCCGAAACGACGATACGACGTAAAACTATGCATTCTCGACTATCCGTATAACAATCCTCTGCAAGCCACAACTAACCATTTCTTGATCTCTCGATCAAATGGAATTGTCCGTTCGGTTTACGATAAAACCGCAGAAACTTTACTTTATCGGAGAAATCGTAAAAACGTCTCAAATCAAAAAGACGCCCCAAAAGGGTCACAATCTTGATTCGAAGCCCACTTACGATTTCTTTAAAACCCATCAACCTTATGACAGTTTATGCTTGGAGGATAAGCATCAGTTACCGCGGATAAATGGAAACTTTCCGCAGATAATCATGAAGATCGGAAAAAAATGGAATATTTCCATTTTTTCGACTATGACGGCTTAAGGGCAAAAGAGGGAAGCGTAAACCGACCTTCGAGGGAGTATATAATGAGTTCAAGGCGAGAGGCATAGGGAGAGACTTTTTTTTCAGAGCAAACTAGCACTTAGAGCGATTTAGGAATTTTTCCGTTTTTGTTATTCGAGCTGCGACTCAATTAGGTTTAGCCACCTTCGGTATTAGACTAGGGATCTCGCCGACAGCTCTCGTAGCCGAAGCACGTTACCTTGTTGTTACGCTCATACGCAGATTCGGAATAAAATCTCTTCTTGCTCTCTTTTTACGATTTCTTATTTTATTTCCCGTTATTATCATGTTCTGATTGCTTAGCGTGTGGTTTCTCAGAAATCCGGGACCTCTGGGAAATTAGGGTTTTCCTACTTTCCTAAAATATACGAAATATTGATGGTGCGATTTTCGGTTTCCACAGTTTGGCGCTAGAAGGAAGGGGGTACGGATCAATCTTACTCACGACCAGCTCACGCTCAACCAGACATGACTAACGACGACTCAGCGAACTTGCAAACTCCTCTAAATGGAGCACCCAAGGACGCCTTGAACACTCCAGCAGCGGATGTTTCCGCGGCCAACGCACCTGCTAACGCCGCGTCGCTCGACGAGTTCAAGAAGCTACATTCCGCCTACGAAAAGAGGTCGGAAGAGCAGGATAAACTCGTGGGAACCCTGACCAAACAGGTTCAAACCCTAACGGCAAGGTCCCGCGCAATCCTCCCTCGCGGAGCCACAAAGCTCCACGGAAGGAGACTCGAGTTCGCGATCCCACACGATAGGCCTGGAACTTCGCAGGAACGTTCTTCCGGACAAAACCTAGTGAAACATCCCCTGTCAAGAAAGGCAACTCGGAAAACCCTCCGCCGTCCGAAAAGGACATCGAGGTGGATGAAGTCGAGCGCATAGATTTGGAGCCCAGATATGACTCCGAGGAAGACGCCGACGTCCATCCTCTCCGTTCGACAAACCCATGACGGAAGAAGAGGAAAACTTCTATTGGGTTGAACAGGAAGAACTTACCGAAAGGAAAACCGAGATTACCCGCCGCGAACGCCGACAGGCTCGGAAACCGCAGGCGAGAATCCGTATATCCGCGATCTCCGTGATTACATCACCAAGACCGCCGTGGTTTAGAGCATCGAGAATGGATTTAATCCTTTTGGGCTTGTAATAGGAGTTAACTCTCTCTCCCTTATCGGTTCTTCACTGGCTGAAAACATGCGGTTGGGGAGTTTGATTCCTTCCCTATGCAGAGGAAAATTGGTGTTAAGAGGGAAAGATAAATTGGTATCTATCAATTTGAGAATATTTTGGATTTTACTTACAGATGAGAAGCAGTTGGGAATCTTGGTTGTGCAAACCCATAACTAGGGGTGGACGTTCAGATATCCGTTCGTATTTTGGCCAGATATTTCATATATTCAGGTATTTCGGTATACGAGTACAGAACCCGTTTGGATATTTTTGACATTTTGGATCGGGTTCAGGTTATTTCACTTCAGATTCGGATATTTCGGATATATCTGATATCCGAACTTCAAACAAATTTTTGAAAAACATGTTTTGACCTGTCTTGAAACCATTCCTGAAATCTTATACAAATATCAAACTGAGCACAAACAAGTAAATCAAACCAAACGTCTAGTGAACACAAAAAAGTAAACCACGTTTCACTCCTCTACTTATAATAAACTTTAAAACCAAACATCAAACAAAATCGACAAACTTCTATGCATCATACAAACATAATCAAACTTCTAATCATCATTCAAGCAAAATCAAAACAAAAGAAAGAAATTGAAAAAAAAACGACAATTACCTTTGTTCGGTTTCTCACGTCACCGAGTAAGAAAAAGAAAAGAGGAGCATTTAATATTTCCAGTTGTTAAATTATGAGATTTGATCTTAAGTACTTAATAAGAATCTAGTAACAAAAATTTTTGGGATGATGCTTGGGTATATTGCACAACACAATTTTGGAAAAGGGAATAAATCATAAATGATAAGATTTTGGTTAAGTTCGGTTATGTAGGATAGGATGAAAACCGATCGGGTATTTGACACTAACCGAACCCGAATCAAACCACTTACTTTGGGTCGGATTTGGATTCCAATATCGGTTAATATGTCCACCCCTACCCATGACTCTTCGTTTTTTTGTTTATATCTTAGAATGGAGTCTCTTAGATTTCTTCTCTCTTTCTTCTTTTTAGTTTTAAAAAGCGTTGGTTAATTAGTGAACAAAAAAACTGCTAAGCGTGTTAATATGTCAAGCTTTGACAAGAAATCTAAACTAAGGATTCAAATGTTACAATCCGCTCCGCACCGAACCGCATTTAACAGTAAAAAGAATCTCTACATATACCATATATCTATACGTTTTTATAACTGTTAGAACCACATTGAAGTTATACCGCTTTTCCCGCAACGCTCAACCCGTTATTGCCATTCAGAACCTAAGATTATGTAGGTGCAGAGGCGGACCCACGTTGATGGGTATGGGGTCACGTGTCTCCATCCAATTATATAACATCTGCATTTATTAAGGTCAAAGTTTACTTAAGTATCTCAGTATGTCCCCTTCTTTAAATTTTTATTAGAATACTAGATTCTAACCCACCTTTTTAAGGGCGGATATATATTTTTTATATTTTTTTAGAAATCTAATTTTCGTATATGTATTTTTAAATCATGTTTTGTTTTTTTAATCATATTTGTGAAAATTATCTATCTTATTAAAACAGAAGTACACATATAGAATACTCCTTAGTTTTCATTGTTATTTACAATTGCATGCCACTGAGAATTAAATTGAATTTCCTATTTTAATGCTTGTCTTTTTCAGTTATATTAATGTGTTTTTTTTACTTTCCTACTTTAATGTTTGTCTTTTTCAGTTAGATTAATGTGTTTTTTTCTTTCCTATTTTAATGTTTGTCTTTTTAGTTAGATTAATGTATTTTATTTTTTTATTTTTCAACAATTAATGATATTTTAAAGTTGTCTTTTTTGTGAACTTAAAATTGTCTAAACTATTTGAAAATATAAAAAAATAGTCAAAAGTAAACACATAAAATAACGGAGAGAGAAGGAAGTGGCAGAGTATATTTTGGCGAGGGATGTGGCGGATAAGGATCTCTTCAAACCCAGTCCAACTTCTGGCTATATGGAGGAGCTTATCGGAGTTTGATAACATCGTGAAGGTCAGGCAAAAGTAGAGAAATAATGGACTTAAACATTGGTTTATAACGAAGGCTATAAGGGAGAGTAATTGGGCTTATTGGGATACTATTTGGACTATATGGCAAAAGTATAATTGTGGTTTCGAAATTGATCAGTGGGGAGGGATTTGGATTATAGGTACGAGATCAGACGGCTCTATACATAGACGGGCTCTGATCGGATGGAGTAAAAGGGTTTTGTTATTCTTCACAAATGTTGGATGCTATTTTATTAGGGTCTCATTACACCCGCTTATATGTTCGAAATAATACTCAAATTAAATGAAAGTGCTAAGTTGGAATTGTAGAGGTGCTGGCAGCAAATGTACAATCAGTTATCTTCGGAAGATATGGCATAATCACAAACCGGAATTTCTTTTTTCTCTCGAAAACAAAGCAAAACTTAGGTTTTCTTCAAGGGTTTCAATCCCATTTTGGCAATGATAATTTGGTTACGGTGGATCCTATTGGAACAAGTGGGGGGGGGGGGTTTAGCTCTATATTATAATAATGAGTATCAAATTCAGGTTTTATATACGAGTAATAGAATGACTGATGTGGAAACAGTAATTGTGGGGAAAAGAGTCTTTATGACTTTTGCATATGGAGATCCAGTACAGAAACTGAGAGATCAAGTATGAGAGAGATTGATTAGATATGGATTGGCAAGATCGGACCCGTGGTTTATTATTGGCGATTTAAATGAAATAACGGGCAATCATGAGAAAGAAGGTGGTAATCTACGAAGTGTAGAATCGTTTGTCTCATTTAATAACATGATTAGGAATGCTGGTTTATTGGAATTCCCAGCTAGAGGAAATAAAATGCCCTGGCAAGGGAGACGAAACAAAAAAAATGGTTAGATGTCGGTTAGATCGTGCTCTAGCGAACGAGGAATGGCACACACTTTTCCCATGCTCTTACACAGAATATTTACGAATGGTGGGTTCTGACCATAGACCAGTCGTGGCATATTTGGACAATAAATTTCAAAAGCGAAAAGGCCAATTTCGGTTTGATAAAAGATGGATTGGTCAGGAAAGTTTATTAGAAACAATTGAGAGAGGTTAGGAGGGAAAGGGCAGGGTCAAACGCGGACAGGTCGGGGGTTTTGGTATCAAAAATCACAAATTGCCGTCATGAAATTTCTACATGGTGAAAGAATAATCCACCCTACGGAAAGGAAAAGATTGGAGAACTTCAAAAGGCGTTAGAAGAGGTACAAATGGATGATAACAGAACTCAGGAAGATATTATAGAGGTTTCACGAAAATTACAAGAAGCTTATAAGGATGAGGAGGAATATTGGCACCAAAAAAATAGGAATATGTGGAACACATCAGGGGATCGGAGTACGGCTTTCTATCATGCCCTTACAAAGCAGCGCAGAACTAGAAATAGGATTGTAGGGCTATATGATAATAATGGTAACTGGATAATGGAGGAACAAGGGGTGGAGAAGGTCGCGGTGGATTACTTTGCAGAATTATTCGACACCAGTTCTCCGAGTGGTTTTGATGACTTTCTAGAGGAAATAACACCCACTATTACGCCACAGATTAATGCTCGTTTGATGAGACTGGCGACTGAAGCAGAAATTAGGGAAGCTCTATTTATGATGCATCCGGAGAAACTCCGGGTCCAGATGGAATGACTGCTCTCTTTTTTCAACACTTTTGGCATATAATTAAGAAGGATTTACTGGATATGGTAAATAATTTATTGACTACCGGGGAATTGGATGAAACGTTAAATGTTACGAACATATGTTTGATTCCTAAAAAGGAGAGACCCACCAAGATGACAGAACTTAGACCCATCAGTCTGTGTAATGTTGGGTACAAGATCATATCGAAGGTCTTATGTCAAAGGTTAAAGGTGTGCCTCCCAGCACTGATTTCGGAGACTCAATCGGCATTCGTACCTGGACGGCTGATTTCAGATAATATTCTTATTGCTCAGGAAATGTTTTATGGACTGAGGACGAATAAATCATGCCAGGGTAATTTTTTGGCTATTAAAACGGATATGAGCAAACATATGACCGAGTGGAATGTAATTTTATTCAAGCGCTCCTTATGAGGATGGGTTTTGCGACTCACTGGGTTGAGTTAATGATGGAGTGTATTTCCTCCGTTCAGTATAGAGTACTCTTGAATGGTCAACCAAAAGGACACATAATTCCAAAAAGGGGGCTTAGACAAGGAGATCCCTTATCTCCCTATTTGTTTATTATGTGTACTGAAGCTTTGGTTGCAAATATTAAGAAGGTGGAAAGGGAAAATTTATTGACGGGTATAAAGGTGGCGCGGTCCTGCCCACCAATTTCTCATCTACTATTTGCAAATGATAGTTTTTTTTTTGTAGAGCACGGAAAGAAGAATGCCAGACAATTCTTAGAATTCTGAAGGAGTATGAAATGGTATCAGGACAACAGATAAATTTTGAGAAATCATCAATTGGACATAAGATTGAAGAGACTATTAGGCAGGAACTTCGGGATATCCTAGGAATTCAAAATTTAGGTGGTATGGGTTCATATTTGGGAATTCCAGAGAACTTGGGTGGATCAAAAACTCAGGTTTTCGGTTTCGTCCAAGAACGAATAAATAATAGGATAAATGGATGGAATTTTAAGTTATTTACTAAAGGGGGCAAGGAGGTGATTATACAGTCAGTGGTAACGGCCTAACCAAATCACGTAATGTCTTGTTTACGTATTCCTAAGACAGTCATAAAGAAGCTCACAAGTACAGTTACTAGATTTTGGTGGAGTCCATCGGGAAATACAAGGGGTATGCACTGGCAATCATGGGATAAAGTCTGCAGACCCAAGGAGGATGGTGGTTTGGGTTTTAAGGACTTCATGGATTTTAATACGGCTATGTTAGGAAAACAATTATGGAGACTAGTAGAGAAACCAAATTCTCTATTCTCTAGGGTGTTTAAGGGACGGTATTTTCGGAAGGCTTCGCCCTTGGAACCCATTAGATCGTACTCGGCGTCCTATGGATGGCGTAGTATTATCTCTGCTAGATCTCTGGTTAGCAAATGACTAATCAAAAGGGTGGAATCCGGATCATCTATCTCGGTATGGAATAATCCGTGGCTCCCATCCACTCGCCCGAGACCAGCAAATAAAAATAATCGTTCTCTTTATCCGGATATTACGGTGGATGCTCTTATTGATGCAACATCGAGAATTTGGAATCTTCAGGCTATACGGACATTGGTGGATCCACAGGATGCAAAAATAATTGAGAGTTTGCCACTGAATAGAACAAGATTGGATGACCGGGATGGATGGCATTTTACGGTGAATGGAAAATATACGGTTAAATCTGGTTATCAGATAGAACGGATTTACCCGGATAGAGATCGAACACTACCAGATTATGGTCCCTCGGTCTCTCCTCTAAAGGCTTTCTGCTGAAAATAAAATGCCCACCAAAGATGAAACATTTCCTATGGCAAATAGTTTCAGGATGTATAGCAGTAAAAAAGAATCTTAAGGCAACAGGAATGAAGGGGGATATAGCTTGTGATAGGTGTGGGGCATCTGAGGAATCAATTAACCATGTGTTTTTTGAGTGTCCACCGGCAACTCAGATATGGGCTTTGTCGAAAATCCCAGCCCACCCGGATATATTTCCGACTCAGGCAATGTTTTCAAATATATATTATTTATTTTGGAGGATCCGGCCGGAGTTGGAAGATCATCACTTTGCGTGGATACTATGGTATATATGGAAAGCAAGAAATAATAAAGTATTTAGTAACTTGGATATGGATCCATTGGATACGCTTAAATTGGCGGAAACGGAGGCGTTGTTATGGGCGGAAGCTCAAATTACCCAGCCTCAGGGAGCAGATCGCCTTAGTCCACGATCACAGGCTATAACGCCTATCATATCCGGAAGGTGGTGCTTCACGGATGGTTCATGGAAAGATCATGAAAATTTTCGGGACAAGGATGGTATAGTGCTTTAGAAGGGTTTGATGGGCTTATGGAAGCGCGGAATACAAGAGCGGCTAGTTCGCCATTACATTCAGAGATAGAGTCTTTAATTTGGGCTATGGAATGCATGAGGAATTTAAGACAATATCCAGTCACTTTTGCAACGGATTGTGCTCAGTTGGTGAAGATGGTTTCGGAACCAGAGGAGTGGCCAGCCTTTACAAGTTATTTAGAAGAAATAGTTTCTTTGAAGAGGAGTTTCACAAGTTCAGAGCTTTGTCATATACCAAGAACACAAAATAAAAGGGCGGACAGCTTAGCACGCAGTGCAAGGAAGCAATCGTTTTTTGTCGTTCATATGGATACGGAGCTACCAGTTTGGTTTACAGAATCTATATGAGTCTGTATGTTGTTGACAAAAAAAGTAGATAAACAATAATCAAACACCAAAAATATTTAAAATATATATTTACTCTCCATCCAAATATTGAAGTTCAACATGTTTTTTAATTTTTTAATTTAGGTATTTTGGCTTACATTATTCAAATTTATATGTTTTGAAAAATTTAAAGTATATATAAATTTTGAAAATTTTAAAATAATTCAAACGGGTAATCCGTATCCGAACCGAACCCGTAAATACCCGAATCAAACAGAAACCAAAATTTATAAATATTTAATTGTTACTAAAATCTTTAAACTCGGGAATCTCAAACCCAAATAGATTTTAACCGAATCAGTAGGTATCTAAATACACATCCCTAACGTAGTCAATGTAAAATGATCAAGTGTTACAAATACATCATTTAATATAAATAAATAAAAATTAAAATAGAAAATTAATACCCGTGCAGTCGCACGGGTCAAGATCTAGTTTCTTAAATGATTAGTGAGAAGTTTTAAAATATTCTACTAGATTTTGACCCGCCCTTCAGAGGGCGGGTTTATTTTTTGTTGAAAAAATTAATTTTATGTCATGAATATTTTTATCCTTGATAAAATATATTTTGTTAAGAATTTTATGAAATTTATCTAAAATTATTGTATGAATTATTTTTTTTTATTTTAAATATGACCAAAATTTTGAAGACTCCAAATAATTCTGAGCCGTATTATGATTTTTGTTTATTAACCTGCTGTTAAACTTGTGAATTATTTCACAGTGATTTTATTTTTAGTATTTTAATTTAAATAAAAAGTTTAATATTTTTAAACTATTGTTTTTTTTGTCATAGACCCGTTATGTATTGATAAAATCTGTTTTTGTGTATTTTAAAAAGTTTATATGAAATGAAACTATTTTTTTAAATATTTGAGAACATTCGAGTCTTCAGAATCTAGATTCTGACCCGCCTTTTCAAAAGGACATGTATATTTTTTTTGTTTAACTTTTTCTAGATATTTAATTATAATACTTGTGGTTTTTCTTAATCATATTTTTTGTAAATGTCTTAAATTATTTTCCCTTAAAAATATATTAAAAGTTAAATAAATACTATGTATTTTTGTTATGATATTAATTCAATAATATCACATAAGCTAACATATGCAATTTCTTAAATTATTAATAATTATTTTTAATATTTGTACTAAAATATTGGAACCAAATCTATATCAATATATCATGTTTATATTTTAGTAGTATTGATGTTGGTGTCATTGTTATATGTATGATTGTGTATCAATAGATGAGTTTTTAATCTGTCTATTTTAGTTTTAGACATTCACGTTAAAAACATACTCTTGTGGTTTCGTTTCTTTGTTGAACATCCAAAAATCAAGAACGCAATATATTTTATGCGTCTGTAGTTCTGTTGATCTTTTATATGCATGAAGAAAAATATGATTTGTTTTGAATGGAATAGATTTTGTACCCTACCATATTATTGCGGTTATTGAGGTCCACGTAATTGGTTTTCGTTTTGTGCATTTATTTTGTTATGCATGATTTTTTTTTGTTTCTTATTCTTTGAAACTAGTTCATAGTTCATACGTTCATTCATTTTTTATATTAGAGCCTGTTAAAAAAATTCTAAAACATCTAAGAATTTTCTTATGAACAAAAAACATATAGTATAGTATTTTAAAATATATATGTAGTTATTATTTAGCTAATATACAACATTATATATAAATCAGTATTTTAATTATGAATACATTTATAATATTGTGCTTCTGGCTAAAAAAGTTTATAGATCCGCCGTTACGTAGGTAGGTAGATAGATAAATTTTATCCCCTATATATTAAAGAAGAAACATTTAAAAAGTTATAATATATAGTTTGTACTAATTATAAAGATGTCTTGTTGGGTTGTCACGTGATTGAAATGCTGCTTTTGTATACGTGGCGGTTTGAGAATCAATTGAGAATTTTGTTAGTCCAAAATTAAATTACTAGGGAATGTCATATTATATAGTATATCCATTATAGACCATTCATTTATCAAATTGAAATTTATTATTTATTATTTCTTTAAATAAAATCTATGGAATTACCTAATGTGATTAATATATATATATATAACAATTAATTATTTTAAATAATTAAGATTTGCTAACAATCTGTATACTTTATATCATTTTATAATTATTTATTTAAAACAAACTACATAATTACATTAATCATATTATAAAAACTTAATTTTTTGTATATGTTGCATTTTGAATTTTTCAAAACGAGTATAAATTACTAAAACTATTAAAAGTTTCACATAAACTTTTGTAATCAAGGTTTAAATGTTTTTATGTGATAAGATACAATGATTATAAAACCATATGACTAAATAATTTTATTTTAATAAGTGTTTATGTTAATATATATATTTCATATCGTTTAAATTAAACTATACATCATATAAAAATACATACTTATATTTTGATATTTGAATTGAACATATATTGAAAAGTTAATATTTTAATTTTGAAATCTTTATTGTTTATTTAAATAATTACAAATTATTGAAACCACTAAACATCCACATTAAAAACAATTCATTGGTGTAAATTTTTGTTACACAAATATGCAAATAATCATAAAATCATATGAGTAGAAACCTCATTTAATAAATATCCATGTTAAAATTATACTATTAGATATATAATTAATATCATATAAATTTAATTATACATCATATACATAGATAAAATTGACTGTTTTGATGTATTTACCCTAAATGATTGCGAACAAACAAGAGTGATCGTTTAATTTATATGTGCACGTCAATTTGTTACATAATAGTAATTGATTTCTTAGTTATTTTAATATATAATTATTATTTTATTATTTCATAATATGCAGAAAAACATAAAATACGTTATAAATATAAAATATTTATTTTGCACAAAACGCAGATCTTAACCTAAGTATGCATTTTTTAACAATTTAAATCTTAAACATTTCTAAATCTTAGGTCAAAACAAAAGAATAAAATGAAAATAAACTCCAAAATTAATATTTATATCGAGCAATAACCAAAATAAAAAAACGACATAAAAAGAGAAAAAATATTAAAGATAGATATGATTGACACGTGAACGTAAACTTCTTATAACCATAATTAACTTTTAAATTGCTAAACCATGATATAAAACCGAGTTAATATAGTTTCATTGTAACCAAATAGTAGACCTGTTCAGCCTAAACGTTAGGTTCATAAGTGATTTTTTACCTAAAATATTTTAAAAAATAAGATCAATTCACCAGTAAATAAATTTATGTAATTAACAAAAAGGGTTTTAAAAAATTGTTTAAGAGCCAAAAAATTCAATTTGATCAAGAATATAAATTTTATTTTTCATACAATATTTTTTAAATAATTTTATATATATTCATCATTGCACAAGACGCATATCTTATCCTAGTAATTAATTAATTCGGCATACGATAAATTTCCAAACATGTCATTATAGCGTCAATATATCTCTACTAAACTCTAGCCATGACAAGAACCAACCACTGAAATGCAATTTTCACCATTGATTAAACAGACTAAATACTTACACAATGCTCTATAATCTATTCCTTCCAAAATGTACCTGTTTTCCTTTTTCCTTTTTTTTTTGAAAAAATGGCGTTTTCCCTTTTTTCTTCTTCTGTGTTTCCTAACGATTGGTGTGATACATATACCAGAATTAACCTTTAAACGAAACCTAGATTTAAACAAAGTTTGGTTCTTGAAATTAAACCCACAGGTTATTATTTTCCACTATATGGAAACTAACAAAAAAAAATTAACGCTTGATATATTATGCCAGTGGCAGAACCGGAAAATTTTGTTACCGGGGTCAATATTTTTTTGAGCTCAAAAATATAATCTTTATAATATATATATACTATATAATCTAATATTTTATTATTATACATTTAAAACCCTTGTAGTTTTAATGCTAGTGAACCAATTTCTAAACTAAATTATAATTTGTTCTTCATAATTTAATTGGATTATTAAATACAAATAGATATTATGTAGTAATTTATATATGTTATTGTATCCAATTTTTAGTATTAATATTTAAACCTTTTATTATGATAATATAAAATCAATTGAAATTTAATAAATAAATATAGTGAAATGAATTTATCCTAAGAGGAAGATAAATACTTTATTCAGGAAAAATAAACATTCACAGAAAAGAAACTGTTTTTTTTTCTGCAATCATTTTTAACTTTTCTAACATGTACATGATTACTTTAGCAATAAACCCTCACGCGGCCTAATTTACTCATAGGGATTTGGTGGGGAGAAAATAATGTACGTGGGTTTGGGTTAGATTTAAAATGCTTCTTTTTTTTTTTGAAACTGATTTTTTAGATTTAAAATGTTACAGTAATTGTTTTGGTTGAAGTAAGGTGGGTTTAGATTGTAGGGGTGGGCGTTCGGATACCCGTTCGGGTTCGGGTCGGATATTTTGGATTTTCGGGTATTTCGGTATAGGGATCTAGAACCCGTTTGGGTATTTCTGTACTTCGGGTCGGGTTCGGGTATTTTTAGTTCGGGTTCGGTTATTTCAGATCGGGTTCGGATATTTAGATTTTAGCAGAAATAAAAATAAAATTTTCAATTTTTTAAGTTTCTTGTATTTAAAATTATAGATTTCACTTAACTGATTTTTCTATTTTTTATAGATTGAATGGTTAATAAATTTGGAGATAAAATTTCAAAAAATAAAAATATTAATTTGGCTATTGTTTTTAAACTTTGGATGTAACTTTTATTAATACATGAAACAAAAAGTTTGACATGCATTTTAAATAAATATCAAATTATTTTCTTCATAATTATATATATACTATATGATCTTAAAGTATGTGTAACATCAATATAAATATTTTAAATAAAATGAGAGATGTAAACTAGAAAAATAAGGGTAAGTATACATAAGTTCGGTTACCTTCGGATATCCATTCGGGTTCGGGTATTACCCGTTCGGGTTCGGATATCCATTTTCTCCTAACTTAATATCCGTTCGGGTATTTTGCTACTTCGGTTCGGATTTCGGTTCGGGTTTTTCGGGTCGGGTTCGGATGCCACTTCGGGTATCGGGTAAAGTGCCCACCCCTATTAGATTGTATAGGGGTCGTTAAAAAACTTTAATTGGGGTCAGGTATTACAAATTTACAGAAACTATAGTAAATAATTAAATTCTATAGGGGTCAGCTGACCCCACTAGCTCTCAATTGCCTCCGATCATGTATTATGCTATTACAAACTATGATAAATATTACAAACGATTATACAGCCGACAATTCTACATGCCTGATGAGGATTCACGTCTGACTGCATCACCTGAGCCGTCTTATCGGATCCATGCTAACTGATACTCTTTGTGCTATGCTGCAGATCTCTTGTAAACCGTGTCTCCATTGATTCGTATAATTTCACATTTTCTGAAAATTGAAATCCATATCTCTACTGTAAAAGTATTAATGAACTTTTGGTCAAACCACTGGACCAAAAGAAATTCCACCGGAAACTATTGGATAGTGTTTAAGAATTAGTTCAAAATTTATTTGGTGTAGAAATCGTAACTGGTTACGTCAGATGTGACTCCTTTATCGTTTTTAACATTTTCATAAACCGAGTTTGCGTAGTTTCAAACCAAATCGGAAATAGACCGGACCGAAACTGAAATGTGCTTGTAGGATCTGGTCAGGCAATCTAAGTATGTTTTTTTTTTGCAACTTTTTTTCATCAATCTGAGTATGTTACAATTTTTGAACGTAAAAACCATTCATTAAAATTCAAGTCAAGTCGACCGAGTCAATCCATTTAAATCCTTAAACTAGACAAATAAAATTAATTTTTAACTACTTGTAGTTATTATACATTTTTTAGTAACAGATTCATCATAGTTCGTTGGCAATCAACGACTTCGAACATTTACGACATATATAAAAGAGAGCAACTTTGAGCATGTCAAACATATTAATAATCGAGCTATACATCTGTAATATGAACCTGGTCAATACGTAAACATATGAATTATGAATCACAGAAGTCAAAGTCAATATAATCTTTAGGTTCACTCAACCAGTAAGATTTCAGTATTTTATATTCAGTATCTTTTCCAAAGGAAATAAAATATTGTCAAATTATATTATATTTTTAAACTAAAAATAAATAAAAAATAATATTAATTGCAAACAAAAAAACGTTAAAAATATATATTTTAATACCGTCAATCAAAAAAACTAAACCCTAAACCCTAAATCCTAAACCCTAAACCTTTGGATAAACCCTTGGTAAATCCAAAACACTTGGATAAATTCTAAATCCTAGGGTTTAGGATTTATCCAAAGGTTTAGGATTTATCCAAGGGTTTAGGGTTTAGGGCTTAGTATTTAGAGTTTAGGGTTTAGTGTTTTGCTGACTGTGTTAAAAATATTTTAAAAAATCCAAAGATTTAGGATTTATCCAAGGGTTTACCATGGGTTTACCATGGGTTTAGGGTTTATGATTTATGATTTAGGGTTTAGGGTTTAGTGTTTTGGTGACGGTATCTTCTTTTTTTGTCGCTGGATTGTATTATTAAGCTTTTCAAGGCAAAGAGTTCTAAACAATGTGAACCAACAAAACAACATAGAAAAAGAATACACGAGTAGGGATCCAAAATAAACTAACACATCTATTTTCCGTATGGATGACTAAAGATTTTTCATATAAAAGCTTCATATTTGCTTCTAGAATAGATGAAACTCAAAAGAGATAATCTTCGTATTAATCCAAAAACACCATGCTTCAGAGTGAGTTGAAAACGAATTGTCATTCTCTTTTTATTACTCCAGTAGGAGCCACCGAGATAAAACAACTTCTTTATTTTACTCTATTAGCAGAGTCAAAGTAACCATAGTTTGCAGTAAGAACTCCATCACCATCGAATGAAGAACCATCAACTGATTGAAGCCAGTAAGACCCGTCGCCACCATCCGCAGTAGATCTGTCAATTATCTTTTCTAAACAGTTCAACTGAACCGAAAGTTTTGTCTTTCCAAACCATAGAAGAAGCATACATAAGAACAAAAAACATTGCCAGATTCAAAATAAATTGGCAATAAAACAGCGACTGGAAACAAAATAGATCAAAGAAAGAGAAGCAAAATGAATTAAACAAGCCGATGTCGGAGCTGGAGAAGCCTCCGATCATCGGCTTGAAATTATGAAAAATCTCTCTTTTTCTTTCTTGACGGCTAGGGTTTTTTCTAGTGATGGTATCTTAAATATATTTTTTTTTCTTGCGATTACTATTATTTCTATTTATTTTTTATTTTAAAAACATAATAAAATTTGACAATATTGTGTTTCCTTTTTTAAAAGATACTGAATATGAAATACTGAAATCCTATTGGTTGGATGAACTTAAAGATTCACTCTAGGGGTGTACCAAAGAATTTCTCATATTTGTATGGGGAAACCTCGGTAAGGCAAGAAAACTATATATACATGTTTAGTGGGAATAACTGCATGTAGATATTTTGCTTAAGATGGAGATCTGGGTAATACTCATCATAGCTGCTGGTTCTTTTGTTGGTGTTTTGATATTTTTTGTGGCCTTAGCTGGGGGTGGTGATGGCAGAGAAGGAAAGGGTGGTGATGGCAGAGAAGGAGAGGGTGGCGGAGGCGGAATGGGAGATCTAAGAGGTAGTGATTATTCTGGGGGTCATAGAGGATTTTCGAATAGTGGTGGCGGAGTTGGCGGAGTTGGCGGCTGGTTTGGTGGTGGGGGTGGAGGTTTTGATGGCGGCTGTGGTGATGGTGGTGGTGGTGGTGGCGGCGGCGGTGGTGGTGGTGGTGGTGGTGGTGGTGGTGGTGGAGGTGGTGGGGGTGGTGGAGATGGAGGTGGTGGAGGTGGTGGCGGCGGTGGTGGCGGTGGTGGTGGAGGTGATGGAGGTGGGGGTGGGGGTGGAGGAGGCGGAGGTGGAGGTGGAGGAGGATGCTGAGATTCGGTGTTTCAGATCATTTTAGAAAAAGCTTATGTTCTGAAAACTCCTATATTTATCTCTGTGAAAGTTCTTAGCTTTGTGAACTGTGAAGTAAATGAAATTTGGATGGTGTATTTGTTGATTATTATTTATGTGTATAACATGGTAACTTTGTGATAAGGCGGGGCATTTTATACGTGAAATTTGATTCGATTTGTTATCTGTTGCGATTGATCCGAAAATTTCGGATATCCATATTAAAATTCATTATCCGTTAAAATCGAAGTAAATCACAAAAATTAAAATTTTGGGAAGTGGATATCCGATCCGATCCGTCAATATATAAATACATGTATATCTTATTATATTTAAACTTTTAAATGTATAAAATTATATAATTATTATTCTAACATATGATCTGATAGATTCTATTCACACTATTACTTATATAAAAATATTATATAAAAAACATTTATGACAATTGTAATTTTTTTTCTTAAGTTTTGTGTTATTATAAATGTTAATTAAGTTTAAAAAAATTACAAAATATATAGATTTAGTGTTTCTTTTAATTTTTATCTTTTATATCATGCAAAAAAGTATTTTATTGTATCTAACTTTTAAGATTATTTGTATTGATCAAAACAAATGAAATATCCGTAAGTATTCGTAAATATCCGCAAATATCTATTTATTTTCAGGATATCAATTTTTCCAAATATCTGTATTTTTACGAAACAAAGCAAATCGGAAAATTAAATATCCATAACATTCGAAACAAAATAACAAATATCTTCAAAAACCCGGATATTTGATCCATGCCTACACCTACATTGTAATAGCACTATCAGTCTATCAGTAACGCAGTTTAGATGAATATTTTAAACCCAAACTAAACCATAGAACGGTGAAATTATTGATCATTTCGGTGAAAGAGAACTTCACCTATATTTTTATATGCATACATATGATAATGACTACATCTTACCTGATGATGACTTACCAAATCATCACTTGGTGCAATATCCTATTTTTTGCCTTATCTATAGCTATTAAAGCAGATGACTGTTTATGAATCTGCCCCTGAAATAAATAAAATCATATTACGGGTTAGAATTATTTAGAGTTTTCTAAAATATAGTCATATTGAAAATAAAAAAATAAGTCATATAAGTAAATTTAGGACTAAATTTCATAAAAAAATTAAAATATATAATTTATCAAAAATCATAATTTTTATTATGTAAAATAATTTTCCAACAAAAAATATACATGTTCTTTTTAGGACGGATCAAAATCTAGTCTATTATATTAAAAGAGAAGTCATGACTTCTCATCCATGTGTGATATTTAATAAAATAGATCCCTTACTAAAAATCAAAATTCATTCATTCATTAATGATATACATAGACATATTTGTTTTCTTACTAAATTATAAATAGATATTCCTAGATTTTCTCTTAATTACATCCAAACAAAATCTTTTCAAATCTATTTATTTACTATATAAATATATATTCGTATTTATTTAAAATATTAATGTTATAATTCATTTTTCACTTTACAAATCTTTTAAATATTTAATTAATTTCGTAATTAATAATAGACTAGATGTATATTTATTTTTATTAAAATAAACATTTTAAGTATCTAATTAATTTTGTAATTATATTAAACTCATGTACAACTTTGTATTAGTTTGTGATATAAATTAATATAATATTTTCAATTAAATCTTTGATCTCTAACAATTAAGATTTGTTAATATTTGTATCACATGATTGAAAAATATGTCATCAATATGAACAATAGGTCTACAAATGCTATTTTTAAAAGTGCATTCAGTTTCTATTTTAAGTGCTATTTTAAATGTTATTAACTATAATAGATGGTTTTATTTCATATTTCGATAATAGAAGTATTTGACTGTTTCGTTTACAAAAATATAATCAAGTTTATTTTTATATAAATCATATTCATATACTATTCATTAATGTGATTGTTTTGTATCTTTTATCTTGTGCAATTTTGAAAATACAATAGATATTATACCAATTTTTGTCATTAGCATAAATTACATTTATTCAGTCAAATATTTAAATCATACAAATAATTCGATTAACATATATGTATGATCAAAACCTAAAATACAAGTATACTTTAAAAAAATTAATATATAAGTTAATATTAATTTGAATGGATTTTACCGTAAATATCAAAGAATGTAATATCTTAATTAGTGTTCATGTTTTAATAAGGGAAATATCACTAATAATTTGAAACAAAAATAAATAAATTACTGTATGCAAGCTATAAAATTGTTATATTTTAAAATGCTATAAAAATATTAATAATTTGGTAAATATTAAAATTATATATCACTAATGTAAACTAGATAGTTACATGTATAAAAATGAAAATAATCATTCGTGCGGGTCGAAATCTAGTCAATACCATTAAATTAGAATCATTCCTAAATTATATCCTTAATGAATGTTTTAAGTTTTCCAAAAATACCCTTATTTTTACAAAGGATTAATAAAATTCATTAATGGCATTTGAGTCTTTTAGTTTTGGGCTTGTAGAAATATATTTAAATAGATCAACAATTAATGGGCTTACACATATTTATAAAATATGTTACTTTTATTTAATATAAATCTTTTATGCTCAAATATTAGATATATATATGAAACTAAATTAATAAAAAAACATAATGACATTATAATGTTATTTTCTTAAATCTATGTATCATAAAATTAATTTTAAATCAAAAATAAGAAATAGAAAAATACAAACTTATAATAGGTCATTAATAACAAAAATAAACTAATATTGTCTTATTAATAAGTTTTTATATTATCTTTTTTTTTTAATTTGGATGACATAATAAAAGTTGAGTCTAAGTTTAAAGACCACACATTTATGTAGTATTAAAAAGTATGTGATTAATTTAATAAAAAATAAAAATACTATCAGATATTTTATGTTTTATTCGATCATTGGTATTAGATCACAGGTTAATAATGAATTTTGGGGTTTTTATCGGGTTCTATCGGATTTTTAATTAACGATTTTTTCACTAAATCTGAACTAGATTATATACATGGTACGGGTCTACCAGTTCAGCAGATCTGGGTCGAATATGAAAACACTTTTTAAAATTCAAACATTATTTTCAAAAAAAAAACTAATTATATGTTCTTTAGTAAAAAGTTATAAATTCATGCAAATCACTCTTGACCAAATATTTGTTCTATTTATTTTTATTTTGAAGAAAAAAATCCGATATTGACCACTTTATATGTTTAGCAATAATTTATATAATTATAAATCTTTAAAATTATATAATAGCCCAAGTAAGATTTTTGGATAAAACATTGTTTAACTTATTTACAAACATAAAACGGTTGTATGACGCATTTTAAATTTCGCCATACTGTATATACTATTACAAACCCGCATAATTGAAACTTGATCATGTTATGGTTTATATAATAAAACACATAATAGTTAATCTTTTTTTTTTGTCAATGGTCACTTTGGACCGAAATCCTCAAACTGAGGTAAGGAGAGATCGAATCCCTAATGTCAGGACCCAAAGGCAAAGCTCAGTTGCCACTTGGCTACGAACAACCCGACAAATAATAGTTAATCTTTATACTGAAAAACAACAAAAAAAACCCCGCCCTTTCAAGGGCGGGTCACAATTTAGTATTCTATTAAAACAACAACCTGATCTATTAATATAGATTTGGTCTAATTATTTTAATGCAATTATTAAAATATTTTATTAATTATTTAAAAAATATTTTATGCAAATATGAAAATTAAGTTTCCAAAACAATGTAAACAAAAAAATATATCTGCTTTTTGAATAGCGGATCAAAATCTAGTTTTGATATTAAAACAAAATGCACAATTCATGCTATAGTGATCGGGTAGTTGGCCAATTATGGTTGCAAATGTGTATATAAACTTTAATTTCTCTAAATCTATTGTAAATATGGCCTACTTAGCTAATATTAGGCCTGGGCATTCGGATACCCTTTCGGGTTCGGGTCGGGTAATTCGGGTATCGGGTTTTTCGGATTCTGAAAAAAGGACCCATTCGGATATTATAAAAACTCGGGTCGGGTTCGAGTCGGATCCTCCCGGTTCCGGGTCAGTTTGGATCCTAATAAAAAAACCCGAAAATTATCGGTTATCCGTTATAAACGGATCGGATCCGGATAAAACGATCAAAAGTAACCAAACCTGCATGTTTTGGATCCAAATATCCAAAGTTATATGATTACACAACTAGCTAAATAACTTGAAAATGAAAAACATGAGTAAAAAATGAAGAAGATTAGTTTAAAATAAAGAACAGAATAAGCAAGTTAATACAAAGATGTGATTATAAAATGAAAAACAAACCATATTCCATTCATAAAGCCGAGATGATGTTTTCCCATAACATAAATTGAAAACAACAACTTGAGAAACAAACACAGAAATAAAGCAGAGATCATGTGTTCAACAATGACACAAAACAAACACAGAAACAAAGAGAACTAATGTCTCAGCCGAACATAAAAGAAAAACAAAAGCCTTCACCATCCAAACTTCATCAGAAAAAACTTCACCATCCAACCAACTTCTGCAGAAAAACCTTCACCACACTCCGAGTATCCTAGAACAAAGTAAACAAACTTGTGTAAGCAGTGGTCAACTTCAAAGTTAATAACAGAAACTGAGAATTTGAATTTACCTTGAAACCAAAGAAGCAAACACAAGGACCACGCACTTGCTTAATCTTCATGCAAGTTCAGATTACCATACTCTGAGTCAGAGAAGAAATGATAGATTAATATAGTTAGTAAACAGGGAAAAAAAATTAACATAGAAGATTAGAGAAGAAATGATACCTCTGCTAAGCTTATCTTCATATTCAAAGTCACTGAGAATTTCTTCCATTGTCACCACTCTTGCATCACCAAATCGAATGTCTGCCCTTAGCCATTGCTCTGAGCACATCAAAACTTCAACCATGTAATGAGTGAGACAGCTCCTGTATGAATCAATGATACGGCCAGAAGTGCTAAAAGCACTCTCAGAAGCAACTGAGGAGACTTGCATTGCAAGAACATCTTTTGCAATTTCTGCAAGAACCGGGAACTTTATGGCATTGAACTTCCACCAAGACAAAACATCATACTCAACTCCAAGCATGGTTCTCGGATTGACAACACTCTCCCTTAGATAAGTATCCAACTCATCCTTGGATTCTCGATCTTCTATTTCCCCAACCAACTCCTCATACTCCAAATCCATCCTTTCATACCCCATCTGGTCATTGATCAAAGTGATTCTTTCGAAAGAGGCTTCTTGGCTACCAAAAGATGCAGCTGGAGTGGTTTGAGACGCTTGAACTGTTTCAGCTCTGTCAAACCGAGCACTGTACTCCTTGAACATGAAGCGCAAAACATCAACCAGTGACTGATACATCTCCTTAGCATCTAAACTGTCTTTCCCGTAGAGCTTCTCAAAACACATTTTTGCAAACTGCATCTTCTTCCTAGGATCGAAAACCGTTGCTACAATCAACATCTTATTGATGTTCTTCATGCCAGCCCAATACTTATCAAACTTCAGAAGCATATCATCAGCCTTCGACTTCAATTCTGAGTCCATAGAATTACTCAACCCCATCAGATTCTTCTGGATTGTAACAATCTCGCCATAGCACTTGTAGGAGTTCAGAGAAGAGCTGGCAGACACTACCAGTGTGGAGTTGTAGAAGATAATCAGAAACCTTACCAGCCTCTCAATTGCATGCCAGTCAACCATAGCAGGAGGTCCAACCCGTGGTGCTCCACCGTCAAACTCCATGAAATAGTCGTTGTAAAGCCTATCCTCTGCCTCCATCTTGTCGAAGGCTAACCTGAACTCAAGTGCTCTCGACAGCATCAAGTAAGTAGAATTCCATCTAGTTTTAACATCCAGTGGCAAACTACCCCTAGTCATCTTTCCCGAGTCAACCCTAAGCTCAAATGACCTTAATCTAGCCGTACTAGACCTAACATACCCAACTGCATTACGAATTGCAGAGACATTGTTATCCACCTCAGCCAAGCCATCTTTAACGATCAGGTTTATTATATGAGCTGCACATCTCATATGCACAAACTCTCCATTCAGAACAAACGCTTCAGGTGAAAGTAGAGAGAAACTAGCCTGAAACTTCCTAAGCGCAGAGGTATTTGCTGTGGCATTATCAACTGTGATGCAGAATATCTTCTCTATGCCCCAGTCAGCCAAACATTCGAGAAGCACCGTTGCAATGGTTTGGCCTTTGTGGTCTGTGATATACTTGAACCCGATGATCAACTTCTTTAGCTGCCAGGAAGCATCCACAAAGTGAAGGGTGATCACCATATAAGAAGCTCCTACATTTCCAAAAACAAGTTAGTAAAATATAAGAAGCTCACATATTGAAAAGAAAAAAAAAACAGTGACATTACCTGTTGTTGGAGCAACCCATATGTCAGTTGTAAGAGAGACTCGTTGCTTATTAGCCTTGAACCAAGCCTTCAAAGCTGCTTTCCTTTTGACATACAACTCAACAATATCCCTTGTTGCGGTCCTCCTAGAGTGTGGCTTCAGACCAATTACTTTGTTGCAGAAGTGCTTCCAAGCAATACTTTCAACAAATGAAAGCGGCATCTCTCCAATCACGAGCATCTCATTTGTTGCCTCTCTGACTTGAGCTTCAGAAACCTTTGTATCCCTCACTGTTCCATCGTCGGCAAGTTCTGTCTGATTCTTCTTTCGTGCAGCTTCCCACGCCAGGTACCTTTTGCAGGTTGTCAGATGCTTTCCAAGGTTCGAAGTACCAGACTTTGAAGCACAAGCAAAACTCTTCTTGCAGTGGTGACAGTAGCATCTGTCTCGGTTTTCTTGAGTACGAGTGTAATGCTCCCAGACACGAGACCTTGGGCTCAAGATCTTAGGTTCCTTTGCCGGCTCCGAAGCAGCTCCACTTGAACTTCCAAAAGTCTTCCTCTTTCCTCTTGAGTCAGGAGTGACAAGTTCGTCCTGTGTTTCTTCATGATCATCAGTGACTTTGTCTTTCCCATTGTTCTTTGGATTCACCGATGCTGAAGAATCCATCTGTGAGAAAAAATAAAATTGATTTAGAACAATCAATCGATTAAACGTATTAACAAGAACTTTGCTTAAGAACAATCAATCGATTAAAGTTTATAAATCTATTAAACTACTTTAGAAAAATCGATTAAGCTATGAAAATAAGAACTTTGCTTAGGGTTTACTTTACCTTTGAGAAGGTTTTCGATTGATATGAACTCATGCAATCTTCACTCTCCATATTTATAGAGAATCAAGAGCAACTCTCGATACAAGCATGCAGAGAGACAGAGACTCTTCGATTGAAGAATAACGGCAAGAAAAAGTAGAGTAGAGAGTAGAGACTCTTCGTTCTTCGTCTCTTCGCCGGCTGAACTCGACACTCGTGTTGAGTAATGAAGATGAATAGTGTTATTCACGAGGTTTATGTCGGATACTCAATTGGATACCGGTTTAAATCCGAACCGAACCGTTACCCATGAGTACCAAAGAAATGGCTCCATTCGGTTTTTATCTCATAACCGAAACCGGACCGAACCGGTTTTTTCGGGTCGGTACCGGTTCGGTTCCGCGGGTACGGTTTTAATGCCCAACCCTAGCTAATATTTTATGTTTTAAATAGGTTAGAAAAATAAAACCGGTTAATTCGAATCCCGGTTCAGCGTCTCTATCTCTCGTCATATGTGAATAATTTAATAGACTGTTTATTTGTGTTCAAAAAACAAAAAAAAAAAAAAACACTCCCGATCGTACTTGGTAGAAACTTTTTCTCAAGGATGATGGATTTGACGAACCTTAGTGAAATCAGAAGCTTCATCGATGAGTGCAAGTCAGACCCTTCCCTTCTCTCTACACCTTCGCTATCATTTTTCCGGGAATATCTCAAGAGGTACTTCCCTTTTTACTTTATTTTCTCCTCTCTTTCTTCACTTTGATCTCTACTCGTTTACTTATGCTTTAAGTTTCTTATATGTGGTGGTTGAGATTCAGAATCTTTGAGTCTCTGTTGCTCTTTTAGAACACAGTTCCCATCTTTGGTTTCAACCTTTTTATTTCTGCTTGCTTTGTTCTTGTGTGATCGTTTTTGGGATTCTCCATGATTTCAGTCTTGGTGCTAAACTACCTAATGCTGCTTATGAAGAAGACGACAAAGCGGTATATACCACTTCTACGTTTGATTGAATTCATTTTTAGGTGTTACATATATTTCGATTGATTTGTTTCTGTTGAACAGAAGGGTTTTGTAGTGGAAGAAAGTGAAGATAGTGTAGAGGGAACTGAAGAACCGAACCCGAAACTGGAGGAAGACGAAGAGCAGTGTCTGATTGTAAAATTGGAGAACGTAGATCTTCAAGGAGAGACTGTGGAACCTAATTGCGATCCTATTCATAAGGTATGATGACCGAGCAGAGCAAAACGTAAGTCTCTTTCCTCTCTTAACTCCCTTGGGTTTTGGCACAGGAGAGGGATCTATCAGACGAGAATAGAGAAGCTGCTCAAGAATTAAAGGGCAAAGCCATTGATGCCGTTTCTGAAGGAAAGTTTTATAAAGCAATTCTTCATTTAACTCGGGCAATTTCGATGAATCCTACATCAGCTATTTTGTATGGAAACAGAGGTGAAATACAAGTTGACTCTATTTTGTTTCACTTCCATTATTAGGACATTTTTTGTAACCTAATTGTTTGTATATTGTGTTTCACAGCTTGTGTTCTACATTAAATTGAAGAATCCAAAAGCTGCTTTTCGAGATGCAGTCACTGCATTGAAGGTACATTTGATCTATAAATTTTTCCAAGGAGTTTTGTTTTCTAGTTTTAAAATTCAGTCTCTTTTTTTTTGTTTTGGGCTTGCAGATTAATCCTGATTCTGCCAAGGGATACAAGGCACGTGGCATGGCTCGTGCCATGTTTGGAGAATGGGCAGAGGCTGAAAAAGATCTCCACCTTGCTTCTATGATAGACTACGATGCGGAAATTAGTGATGTTCTCAAGGAGGTTTAGCACGGATTTATTCATAAGTTTAATCCCCCTTTTTTTGTTCATAAACATTGCATTAGAGTTGATCAAGTTACATTTTTTTCTTGAAATATGTAAATTGGCCCTCACATTAATAAGATCGAGGAGCGCCGGAGACAACGCAGCCATGCTGAAGCTCAGGTATAGCTTTTGATAACGTTAGCCTCAAGTCTATAAACACTATCACTTAGCTAACTATATACATATGTGGTTTACTTGAGAGTCGTTTTAAAATTTGGTTTTAAAATTTGGTTGGGCTTATCCATGTCTCTTTTGTGCAAGGCTGCCTATGTTAAAGCTAAGAAAAAGGAACAGTCATCATCAAGTAGACAAGTGCCTAAGAAACAAGAACATTCATCATCAAAGAGCCACATGCAAGAACCTAGGAGACAAGAACAGTCATCATCGAGCAGACAATCAAGAGGCGGTTTTCTTGGCAGTTTCCCCGGTGGCCTCCAGGGTGGTTTCCCCGGTATGTTCCCAGATGGGTTTCTTGGAGGTTTCCCAGGCAGTTTCCCTCCTGGCGATGATCAACGCCACCAGAGTGGTTTCCTCGGCGGTTCCCCCTTCGGTTCCTTCGATTCCTTCGATTCACTCTTCGGGTATAAAAACTAGGCTTACAGACTACTAAAACAGATTAATTGGTATATCCTATGAGGATGCTTGCTTGAGGCTTTTACTTCTAACTGTTGTAATATTATAAATAAAAACAATATACTGCTGGCTTTAGGGGGAAAGATGATAGAGATAACGAATTGTTCTCTCTATGATCAAGCTACCGTTCGTAAAACAATAGCTTGTAGTTCACAAGTATAGATTCTGATTTAGAAGAAAGAATCTAAAACTCCATGAACACTCAAACTCTCAGAATGTTACAAGATTCAAGAAGAAAACTCTCACAATTTTGGATAAACTTTGCAAATGACTCGGAAACAGATTATATAACTCTGTTTCCGTTACAACAAACTCAACGACTTAACACGTGTAACTTCTCCACTTGTTTAACAGCTCCCGCGTAACTAACTTCTCCTCCACGTCATCTTCACTCTTCTTTATCTGTAACAAATCTGCCCTCTCCGAAGAAACTTGTCCACAAGATTCAGAAAGTCATCTCAGAAAACTTCTTCTGGAGATCAAAAAGATACTCCCACGTTGCCTCCTCTGCATTCTGACCTTCCCATTGCACTAACACCATCGTTACTGCTCTGTTCTGGCGCTGCACCATCTTACGCTGCAAAATACTCTCTGGTTTCTTCACTTGTTCCTCATTTAGCACAGATGGCAATAATGTTGAAGTCGTCACATCTCCCACAGCACGTTTCAACTGAGAGACATGAAAGACTGAGTGAATTCTTGACTCCACAGGAAACTTCAACTTATACGCCACCTCGCCAACTTTGTCACCGATGCGGTAAGGACCAAAGTACTTCGGCGTCAGCTTCTCATTTGATCGACGCACTACTGACTGCTGCCTATAGGGCTGAAGCTTCACATAAACCCACTCACCAATCTCAAAGCTTCTCTCAGACCTATGCATATCAGCCTGCTGTTTCATCCTGTGTTGAGCTCTCATCAAGTGAAACTTGAGCAACAACAGCATCTTCTCACGATCCTCCAAACATTTGGCAACCACTTGTACTTTAGATTCACCTTGCAGATAAGGTAAGTGAATCAGAGGTGCTTGGCCATAGACCACTTCATACGGAGTAACTTGTGTTGCCGTATGGAAGTTGGTATTGTACTAAAACTCAGTAAGTGGTAACCATTTACTCCACATCGCAGGTCTATCACTCGTCATACACCTCAAGTATGTCTCCACACATCTGTTCACCACTTCCGTTTGACCGTCACTCTGCAGATGATAAGCAGTAGACATGTTGAGAGAGCATCCTTGTAGCTTGAACAACTCTTGCCAAAAGTCACTGAGAAAGACAGCATCTCAGTCACTGACTATTGATCTTGGAAACCCATGTAGCTTATAGATATTGTCAAGGAATGCTTGCGCTACTGAAGCTGCTGTATATGGGTGAGCTAAAGCAATGAAGTGAGCTGCTTTACTTAAACGATCCACCACCACTAAGATAACCGTTTTCCCAAAAGATTGTGGCAGCCCATCGATAAAATCCATGGATGCATCTGTCCATACAGCTTCAGGTATTGGTAAGGGTTGTAGCAGACCTGGAGATGCAGCAACATCATATTTGCATTGCTGACAGACACTGCAGCTCCTCAAGTAAGCTTGAATATCTTTGATTAGCCCTTTCCAATAGAATAATCCCTTCACTTCCTGTCTCGTAACTTCCCTTCCAGAGTGACCCCCTTGACTAGAACAGTGTAGCCATTGTAAGATCATATCTTTTATCTCTACCACATCAGGAATCACTATCTTACTTCCTCTTCTCAAAACGCCTTGAACCCATGAATACTTCTTCACTGCGTTTGGATCTTTCTTTAACTTCTCAATCATCTCTGTAATCTTATCGTCTGCAGCATACGCTTTTTGTATCTTTGCCAACAGATCACAATCGAGAACTGACATAGCCATATGTAGTATCTCTGCACCCTCCACTCTTGATAATGCATCAGCTGCGATATTATCCTTTCCCTGTTTATACTGAATCTCATAATCAAACTCCAACAGTTTTGGGAGCCACTGTTGTTGTATTGGAGTGTTCAGGCTTTGCTCCAACAAGTACTTCAAGCTTCTCTGGTCTGCTTTAATCACAAAGTGATTTGTGTGAAGGTAATGCCTCCATTTTTGTACTGCAAACACCACTGCTAGCAACTCTTTCTCGTATATTGAGAGATTCAGTTGTTTCCCTTTCAAATGCCTGCTAATATAGGCTAGAGGCTTTCCTTCTTGCATTAAAACCGCTCCAATACCCTCTTTGCAAGCATCCGTTTCGACTACAAAAGGGAGATCAAATCTTGGCAAGGCTAATACCGGTGCCGTGCACAATGCTCTCTTCAGACTTATGAATGCTTCCTGAGCTTCTTCATTCCAACAGTAAGCATCTTTCTTTGTCAATGATGTCAAAGGACGAGCTATGATACCGTAGCCTTGCACATACCTCCTGTAATAACCCGACAGACCCAAAAACCCTCTCAATGCCTTCAAGTTCTTCGGTACAGGCCATTCTTGTACTGCCTTGACTTTACTTGGGTCTGTAGATATACCCTCAGCGCTAATGAAGTGTCCCAAATACTCCACTCTTCTCGTTATGAATGCACATTTGCTTCTCTTTGCAAACAGATTATTCATCCTCATCACTCCAAAAACGATCTTCAGATGTATCAAATGCTCCTCCACAGACTCACTATAGATGAGTATATCATCAAAGAAAATGAGTACAAACTTTCGTAGATAATCTCTGAATACATGATTCATCAATCCCTGAAAAGTTGCAGGCGCATTAGTTAGGCCAAATGGCATAACCAAGTACTCGTAGTGGCCACTGTGGGTTCTAAAAGCTGTCTTATGAATGTCTTGAGGATCCATACGCACTTGATGATAGCCAGCTATCAGATCAATCTTTGAATACACCTTTGATCCACCCAACTCATCCATAAGATCTTCTATCAACGGAATAGGGAAGCGGTCTTTTACAGTCATCCCATTTAACTTCCTGTAGTCAACACACAAGCGCCATGTATTATCTTTTTTCTTGACCAAAACCACAGGAGATGCATAAGGGCTCGAACTTGGCTGGACTGTTCCTGCTTTTAGTAGTTCGCTCACCATTTTATCTATCTCATTCTTCTGATAAACCGCATATCTATATGGTCTTTGGTTCACTGGGTTAGACCCCTCCATTAACGTAATCTTGTGGTTATGGTTATCACGAAATGGAGGTAACTGAGTAGGTTCTTCAAATATCATCCCATACTCCTCAGTTAACCGCTCTAACTCCTCCTTCTCTGCATCATTTGTCTCTTCACCCTCCTCTGTTTTCAAATTCCATAACTCCATTTCTTCTTCATCACAAGCATAAATCAAGTGAAGTTGTATATCTTCTTCTTTAGAGTTCTCCAACCTCTTTGCTTTAACCTCTCTCACTGACCCCGGTTTAATTCCATGTAGCATCACTCTCTTGTTATTCCATTTAAAGGACATCTCAAGCTCCTTGAAATCCCAAGTGATAGGACCGAGAGTTGACAGCCACTGAACTCCCAAAACTATATCATGACCGCCCAATGGAATCACCATAAAGTCTGCTTTGAACTCATAGTTCAGAAACTTCCATTTCAAGTTACTGACTTTACCACACACTCCGATCTTGCTACCATCTGCTACCGCCACTTGCTTGCGTCCTGCAGATTCAATTTTACACCCCAGTAACTCTGCAATCTTGGCGTCAATGAAGTTGTGGGTAGATCCTGAATCCAAGAGAACATATAATGTATTCTTCCCTTGTGTTCCTCTGACTCTCATCGTAATGTAATATGTACTATCCACTACTGCATTGATTGATATTTGAGTTACCTATCGTTCTTCACTCTCTTCTTCTCCCCACTCTTCTTCCTCTACTTCTTCCACATCCATCGAGTACAGCTGTGTTTTCCTGTGTTTGAGTGCATGTTCCTGTGAAAACTTCTCATCACAGTAGTAACACAACCCTTTTGCTCTCCTCTCACTCATTTCTACTTGCGTTAAGAAAGGACGAAGCTTACCCACTGTCTCCTTTGGTTTCACTCCTTCATCCTTCTTATACGTTAACAACCCCTTCTGTTGAGTGTTAACTGGATGTTTCTGGTTTGACCAAGAGTTGTTAGTCTTCTTAGGATGAGTCATTTCATATAGTCGACCCAAGACTAAGCATTGACGCGTTGTCTGAGGTTGAAACATACGTATATGCATTTGAGTATCTAGGCGAAGACCTGCAAGATAAGCACTCAACAAATACTCTTCTGACATTCGCAGTCTCGCTCTGATCAGCTCAAAACGTTTATGATACTCAGTGATTCCCTCTGTTTCTTTCAACTCCTTTAACTCAGCCATCGGATCATCCAAAACCTCTTCAAAACGTTCTTTCATTCGGTTCTTATACAATCTCCAACTCCTCAAGATCATCACATTCTCATCTTCCTGTTTCAACGCCAAATGCCAAGTCGATGCTTCACCATCAAAGTGTATAGAAGCAATACCTACTTTTGTTTCCTCTGGCGTGTTGGCGATGTCAAAGAACTCCTCTACTTTGCTCAACCATTCTTTCAACTTAGAACCATCGAATCTCGGAAAGTCGATCTTCGCCATCCTCGTTATACCAGAGTTGTGATTCTGATGATAACGATGATGTTGATCATTCCTATCATTGATGATTCCGTCGCCGTTTCTTTGACTCGTTTCACCCGTCTGTGTAGCGTTTCTTTGCATTTGCGCCGTCATGACATTAACGGCCTCGAGCAGCGTCTGTATACGATCATCCATTTGTGACGATCTCTCGCTCTGCAAAGTCAACGCCTTTTGATCGCTTCAAACCGACTCGCCGTCGCGTTCTCCGTCTCCTTCGCCGAACCACTCAATCGTGTTTCCACCATCTCTGATCACTAACTCCGAGGATGCCAAGCTCTGATACCACTGATAGAGATAACGAATTGTTCTCTCTATGATCAAGCTACCGTTCGTAAAACAATAGCTTGTAGTTCACAAGTATAGATTCTGATTTAGAAGAAAGAATCTAAAACTCCATGAACACTCAAACTCTCAGAATGTTACAAGATTCAAGAAGAAAACTCTCACAATTTTGGATAAACTTTGCAAATGACTCGGAAACAGATTATATAACTCTGTTTCCGTTACAACAAACTCAACGACTTAACACGTGTAACTTCTCCACTTGTTTAACAGCTCCCGCGTAACTAACTTCTCCTCCACGTCATCTTCACTCTTCTTTATCTGTAACAAAAGAAAACACAAGGCAAATCGTGGTGGTGCTGAGTGTGATTTTATGACATAAAAGTGTCTTTGCAAACGTTTCTTTTTTGACCAACAGAGATAATACTACTATCTACATACAAGGGACGATTCAATTAGTCAAACTGATGGCATACATTTAACGTTTAGTTGTACCTGCGCAACCTAGGTCCATTACTAAAGTAGAGAGATTCAGCATTGTTTGTTGTTGTAGTTGTCATTGTGTTCCTATAACAGGAATACGTTCGATGACAATAGTGATGAAAACTCTTAGCATCGCCCATAGCTTCTACAGGCGATGAAACCTCCCTATTGACTTGGCAGTCGATCCCGAGAATGAGATCAGTCTAGATGGAATTCATTATCGTTGTATTTGCTGATGGTGATGAAGATAAAGATAGTAACACCAATACGATTAGGTAGAGTATAGATACCTCATAGGCTCATACCTATATGAACTGGCTACTATTACTCCTTGTTCTAAAACGGGGGCGCGTTACCGAAAACTCGGACGCAAAATCGTTGATCGGTGGGTCACCGTGGCGAAAAGGTGCTAGGCGGAGTAGTTAAGCGGTGAAGCGAATTTGTCCCGGATTAGCCGCGTAATTGAGTAAATCGGCGCTTAAATGTGTAAAACGTTCATCTGTTTCCTAAAAAAATTTCGAAGCCCAGAATTTTCTTTTCCTAGAACGTTAACCTTTCATTCTCAACCTCAAATCAAATGAATCTAAACTGAATATAATCTAGTTTGTGAATTCGAGTGAGTAAGTAATCCAAAATTTTCTTGCAGAAATCAGTCGCAAACCATAAAAGAATGGGGGAAGAAGATGATTTTAATCACAACTTTGCCATTAATTATAAATAATAAATAAATAAAATAAAAAAGACGCTCACTCTAGTGTCGAACACGTGAACTATAAGTTAATAACATGGCTCATATTCCGGGAAAACAGTTTATTCATACCCGAACTATGAGTTTTTGGGAAAAACATACCTATATTTTTTTCTTGTGCGAATACATACCCAAACTCTACAAACTTTGAATTACATACCCGGACTTATAAAGTCCATGTTAATTTATACATCGACATTAACGCTATTTAATTGTAGTTAATGGCACTGACTAGGATGATTATGTGGCTGATTAATCAGCTTCACATACAAATATCCGTATAAAAGAACATAATATAATAGGCTAAATTTTAAATTTTATGGACCAAATATGATAATTATTGTGGGTAAAAAGAGACATATCAGACTTAAAAGGTGAAGTAGTTGGATTTGCTAAACTAGATATTTTTCTTCCTTAATTGTGTAACCCTATTTTTTCTCTGTCTCGTCGATTTTACAAGAGGAAGATGAATATCAGTTTTCAAAACGACGCCATATAACAATGGCGGGAACAATTTAATATTTTATCCACAGTAATTATTATATTCGGCCCATAAGATTTAAAATTTAACCCATTGTATTATGTTCTTTTATACGACGCGTTTGTATATAAAGCTGACTAATCAGCCACATAATCATCACAGTCAGCACCGTTAACTACAATTAAATAGTGTTAATGTCAAGATGTATGAATTAGCGTGGACTTCATAAGTTCGGATATGTAATTCAAATTTTGTATATTTCGAGTATGTATTCGCACAAAGGAAAAGTGTAGGTATGTTTTTCCCAAAGATTCATAGTTCGGGCATGAATATACCGTTTTCCCCTCATATTCCACTAAACTAAAATATTATAATGGTAAAAAGCAATAACCATGATATATATATATATATTATTCATAACCTATTTGTTGTTAACTATTAAGAATTTATTAGTTTTGTTTGGACTGTAATTTTGTTATGGTAATCTAATTGACATGTATTTATAAATCTATAAATGATGTGTCTTTCATAAATATATATTAATCAAATTTTTGTATTATATGTATATTTTTGTATTATATGTATAAAATGTGACGTTAGTACAAAAAATTCTTCTCCGCGTACTCCCCGATTTTATTCCGTTTTTTCAATAAATCGCTAGGTCCGTGTGTGCCGCACGCGTAGCGCCTAGCAAATTTCCGAACAAGGCTATTACTGTATATATTGTTTGAAAAACAAAAGTTACCTAGAGAAGCATATCTCAATAGAAATTTAGATTTACAACTTTTTTCTTTCTTTTCCCTTGCTCTTTTATTATCTTCTTCAACCTAAGCTCGACTAGTGTTGAATCTGTGAATTTTCCTCCAAGAATCTCTGGAGGCAAGATAAATATAATGATATATGCATTAATATTCCAAATGATGTATGCATCTCCAAGTTGCACATACTGTATTAGTCACTCATACAAAAGTTTTTCAATCCTTTGCGAATATCTTTGTTCACAAGAAAGACAGAGATTGTGGACATAACGACGATTAAAATAATGATATATGCACTAACATTCCAAATGATATATGCATCTCCAAGTTGCATATACTGTATTAGACACTCATACAAATGTTTGTCAATCCTGGCGAACATCTTGTTCACAAGAAAGCCAGAGATTGTGGACACAACGATTAAAAGGAACACTCAGATGCCTTGTCCGTCGTATGACTTCCATCTTTCTATCACTACTCTAAACTCCTCATCTCTTCTCCTTACCTGTAAATTAAAAACTACAAGTTATAAATTAGTCCACACAAGTCAAATCAGTACCTTTTAGCACATCATTAAGTACCTCAACCATGGGGTTCCTTCCTCGAAGCAACATATCAACACTCTTTTCAGTCTGCACAACAAGAGTAAGGCGAAATAAAGTCCACAAGAATAGTGACTGCAGATGCAAGAACGGAGATTTATGAGAAAAGATACAAGTAGGAAGCATACCTGATGTGCAATCCAATAATCTCTTTCTCTCATCTCGATCAAGAAATAAAAAGTAGGGGGAGCTTTTCTCTCAAGAATGCTCTTCTGGCTTCTTCTCGCCCGCGCTTCTTCATCTCCAAGAGTGACAGGTCTCAATACCACCAATCTACAAACCACCAATAAGAAAAATCTTTGTGGAAACCAGACGCAAAGGACAACATATCATCCCAGACAAGTGATCGTTTGTACCAAGTCCGAAAGAGTAGGGTTCTTTATGATGTTCTGGAGCTGCTCTCCATGAGCAGTGCCAATCAACATGACTCCCCTTTCAGCAATGGAACGACACTGCAAGCGCTTCAGCTTCTGTGCCGATCTCATCAACTAATGATCACCTGAGGCATATGGTTCTCCACTGCCTCGATCATCACTTTATGCTGCAAAGACGGCTTAGGCACTTGCATTCTACGCGCACCTCCAATAGCTGAGTGCGGAATATCATCCATCTCCTCCAATTTCATTGCTCGTATCGAATTATCACCTAAACACACATTTCACAATAACCAAGTCACTTTTAAAGACAGAAACTTTCCTTACTAAGAAACAAAAGTTAACAAAACCAGGGACAGAGGACCGACAAGTAGTAACAGGTGACTAGTCTGGACCACTTATGTGGGGTCCATGATACCTCTGTATAATTCAAAAAAAAAAAAAAGTTAACAAAACCCACCACTCTTTTCTGGAACTCATCAGACAAGACACGAGCCATCTCTCGCAACACAGTGGTCTTTCCAACACCAGGCCTATGGGTTATTAACTGGATCAAAGACAGAGCAAGGCAAGGGAGTGTGATATCATAAGAGAAGGGGAAAAAAAGGTACCGTCCAACGAACAAGATGCTTTTGCCGTAGTGAAGAAGATCATAGAGCATGTCAATGTGACCACTCACAGCTCTGCCAACACGACAAGTAAGACCAACGACGAAGCCTTTCCTGTTGCGAATGGCTGATATCCTGTGCAGTGTACCTTCAATTCCAGCTCTGTTATCAGCCCCAAACTCACCTACCAGCTCTTGAGCATCCTCTAGCTCTTCCATGGATACCTAAGCTAAGTATTTTCATGGACACAAGAATCAATCACACAATAACAGTAACAGAAAATGAAATGTGAAGAGATTGGTTTTACCTCGATGTTCCTAAGATACTGGCCTCCTCGTTCTCCGAGATAACGTGCTTCAGGTGGTCTCCCCAAGTCCATTATCACCTTAAACCGATTAAACAAAATCATCATCTGATTGAGAAGAAGAAGAAGAAGTGAAGAGTTAACAAACCTCTACGAGCTGGTTTCTGCGGGGATCGTTGAGAAGACGGTGACGCAGATCTCTGGGGAGAATCTACAGCCAGAGATGAAAGCGTTTTTAGGCAAAAATAATAATATGAAAGAGATTAAAAGAGGTGGATTTTAGTAGACCTCCAGGAATGCGCTGAGATTGTCGTTGACGATCATAGATGATGAGGACTTGTGGAGAGCGAAGGAAACTGGAAGTTGACGGCGGATTGGGAGAAGTAGGCGGCATGCTTCGCCGCTCCATGGGACGCACACTCCGGCCATCTTTCACTTGCAACCACCGAGTGGATAAGGAAAGAAATCCCAAGAAAAAAAAAAACAGAGAAAGAAATTTTTTATTAAAATTATGGGCCTTTGGGCTATCGGAAACTCTTACGAAATTGGGTTTTTCTTCAAATAAAAGCCATTTTATCTAATCTATTAAAATAGAAGTACAAATATAAATTACCCCTTAGTTTTTATTTTTATTTACAAAGACATGCCACTGAAGTAATTAAATGAACCTATATTTAAGTAATCATTGTCTTTTCCTATTTATTAAACAATTTCCTAAATCACTTTCAACTTAATTTTCGTGTTTAGTATATTTCCTAAAATAAATGAATTGATTTTTAGGAATATTCATATTTGAAATCGATTTTAACAATATTAAAATTGGATAACATTACTATTAATTATTTTGAACAAAATTCAAGTTTAATTTCGATATTAAATAATATTATGAATATTCCTAAAATATATGTTTAACTTACCATTAATTATTTTGAAAAATAAAATCTATATATGCTAATATTTAAAATATATTTAAAGTACTTATAGAACAAGATGGAATATTTGTAACTCAATATTATTTTAATATAATTAAATCTATCTAAGATTATATATTTTTCAAGAAATTCTAAAATAAATGTTTAACCAATTTGGTTGCTATTAATTATTTTCAACAAGAAAATTTAATACTGAAATTTAAATATCTTTGAATTACTTGTAAAACAATGTTTAATGTTTATGCAAATATCTTTTTCTAACGTATCTAAATCTTACCATATTATCCATATATGATCAAAATATTTAAATTCTTTTTACATTTGGCAAACAATTTCATGTTACAAGAAGTATTACTCAAACTATCAATAGGTCAATATTAATTTGTCAAATGTTTAGTAACGGGTACGGATCACTATTTTTACACCACATAACCTATTTGATTGTTGTGTTTATAAATTTTAGAAATATGATAAATATTTAAAAATATAAACCGATAGATATTTAAATAATATTCATTTATATAAAAAATGAAAATAAGTACTCGTCCGGTCGGACGGGTCCAGCTCTAGTTTGTATATTAAAAGATCTGTTCTCTTGTCCTATTTTTTACAAAGTAAGGGTTTGGAAACGTAATGCAAATTTTTTTTTTTAATCGTCTGCATTGATTTATATCAAAGAAATGGGAAACAGAGTATGTTACAACAAAGAAGGATCAAAACGCTCAATCTAAAATAAAGATCTACGAGCGAACAGAAACAGCTTCCTTGTTGATCAAATGATGGAGCCAAGCTGGTCCTCCCATGGCTAAGTACGACTGAAATCGACCATCTCGAAGGACACTCTTTGCAATCTCTCTTGCGACTTGGTTTGAAGAAACAGATTCTGTCTCAAAGGCAACTGCAGTGAAATGAGAACAGAGACCTTCTATCCGTTGAAGTAGAATACGAAATCTAGGCCAATCTGTAGGACGCTTGACTGCACTGAATAAATCCACCAAATCTGAAGCAATTATAACTTCCTTGTAGCCCAAGTCTTTCATACTTCGCAAAGCCCATTCCACACCTCGCAACTCAGCTATCAGGCGGTTTGGGAGAAAGTAAAAGCATCTCTTGCATGATGAAGCACATTACCCGTTGAATCTCGAAGAATAAAGGCGCCTCCACTGTGTAGTGATGCATTTCTCCAATTTGCATGTATATTGCACTTAACAAATCCATAGATTGGAGGTTCCCACACTTTATCTTCAAACTTCTGAGCGTTGGCAATCTCTTGACTTCTCCGATCTCTATCCAAATCATTCCAAACTCTAGCCTCCTCACATGCGTTTTGTATCTGAATGTGGATGGAAGTCTGGGTCTCAGCATATAGAATAGAGTTCCGATTCTTCCAAATAGTCCATAAAATCCACGGTATCGACCGTCTTATAGGTTCAGGGATCGAAGTATCAGACATTTTTCCCAAATATAAGGACAGCAGGTCCACCAAATTGAAGTTAAGATAGCTCACATCTATATGAAGACCCACCTGAGCCCATATATCAACAGCCACCGGACAGTGAAACAGCACATGACTAATGGATTCTTGAGCTGATGCGCACAACTTACATGTTGTATCCAGATTCATACCTCTAGTGTTCAAACGCTCTGCGACGGCTAAAGCTCCAGAAGCTGCTCTCCATAAGAAACTCCGAATTTTTGGAAGGGTAGGGACCTTCCATATAAGGCGTTTTAGCTCTAAGGTCTGTTGACTTGGTGGATTCTCCTGGAGAATTTCAGTTTCTTTCGTTTTAGAAGCCAGAAGGTAACCACCTTTAACCGTGTAAGCTCCGTTAGATGAAAATGCCCATATATATCTATCTGAAGCTTCCCCCACTTGTAGTTGTGTGATCCGATGAACTTCAGCATCTGGGAACACCTCGTGCAGTTTAGCGATGTTCCACTCCCCGTTAGCTTGAATAAGGGCCTCTACTCGTAAATTCACATCAAAGGACCTCTGCTTGTTAATAGGACGTCTAGGCTGACCATCCATAATCCACTTCTCCGACCAAACATAAGTAGCTTTGCCATCTCCTATAGACTTGATCAGTCATTTCTCTAGAAGATCACGACCAAACAAAATGCTACGCCAAGCGTAGGAAGGTCTTGTGCCTTTGCCACAGTCCAGGAAGGATTTATTTGCATAATAGCGGCCCTTGTAAATCCTCGCGATTAAACTGTCGGGGTTATTGAGAAGTCGCCAAGCCTGTTTAGCTAGAAGTGCTTGGTTGAAATCTTCAATGTCACGAAAGCCTAAACCTCCATTCTCTTTAGACACACATAGTTTTTTCCAAGAAATCCAGTGAATCTTCCTCTTCTCATCACTTTCATCCCACCAAAAACTAGCCATTGCACTCATGATCTTCTGACATTGGTACTTCGTTAGTCTGAAACAAGACATAGCGTAGACTGGAAGAGCCATTGCTACAGACTTCAGCAGTATCTCTTTGCCTCCTAGCGACAACTTCTTAGCAAACCAGCCTCTCAACCGTTTATTTAATTTCTCTCCAATAAAAGCAAGAAGCTTCTGTTTGGAGCCACTGAAGCATTCAGGGAATCCCAAGTACTTGCCATCGCCACCTTCATTCTCAATTCCTAAGAACTCAGCCAGTAACCTTTTAGTGATCGGATCAATCCCTGCTCCAAAGGTAATAGCAGATTTAGGAAAACTGATCACCTGTCCTGATGACTTTCCATACAAGTCAAGACGTCTCAAGAACTCACTACACTCCGCCAGAGTCGCTCGACACAAGAAGAAACTGTCATCAGCGAAAAGCAAATGCTGAACTGATGGACAAGTAGGTGAGATTTTCATCCCTGTAATCTGACCTCTCTCCTCTGCCTGATTCATAGTGTGGATGAGAGCCTCTGCACATAGTATAAAGAGAAAAGGAGAAAGAGGGTCTCCCTGCCTTATTCCACGCTGAGGCACTAAATGACCATATGCTTGTCCATTCAATAAGACAGAGTATGACACTGACCGGACACAACTCATAATCCAGTAGATCCATGTATCATGAAAACCCATCTTTCTGAAAATAGCCTCCAAAAAGTTCCATTCGACTCTGTCATATGCCTTAGACATGTCAGTTTTGATGGCTATGTAATCTGTCTTACAAGCAGCATTAGTCTTCAAACCATTGATCATTTCATGCGCAATTAGAAGGTTATCTGAAATCAGCCTATCTCCAACAAAAGCTCCTTGCGCAGGTGAGATGATACTAGGTAAAATAACTTTTAGTCGATCACACAAAACCTTGGAGATGATTTTGTAGACAACCGAACACAGACTGATTGGCCTCAGGTCTTTCATCTGATTAGGATTAGGAACCTTAGGCAGAAGACACAGCTCCGTGAAATTCCAGTCAGTAGGCATTTGTCCTGTATCAAAGAACTTGCGCACTTCTTTAGTAACATCAGGCCCAGTAACTCTCCAAAATTTCTGAAAAAACTGTCCTGTCATGCCATCAACCCCCGGTGCACTGTCACTTTTAATTGCCTTCACTGCCTTTGTAATTTCAGCATCAGATATCGGCTTGATAAGGGCTCTATTCATTCTCTCCGTCACTCGTGGCGCCATTCCGTCTAGCAATTCAGTCGAGGCAGCAGAACCATTTGTTTGAAAGAGGTCCATGAAATAATCAACCGCAATCTTCCCTTTCATCTCCTCAGAGAAATGTTCTACTCCAGCTGTATCAACTAACGAGTGCACTTTGTTCTTCATTCTTCTAGTCTCCACCCAACCATGGAACACTTTCGTATTCTTGTCACCCACGCATAACCAAGAATTCTTACTCTTAACTTTCCAGTACGTCTCTTCTTCCTGATATGCCTTCTCTAACTCTGTGCGCATCATAGGCAGCCTTGACAAATTAGGCCGCACCTTGCTCTCTTCCACTTCCAGCTCACGCCGAAGACGCATAATGTTTACATTTGAATTCACATTAGCCGTCCTCTTCCATTTTGAGAGCTCATGACGACATGCCTTTATACGCTCCGTCACTGATGCTTGAAAAGGGGAGTTATTAAGTGACCATCCTCTGCGCACAACGTCAATGATTCCAGGTTTCTCACACCATCGCTTATCAAACATGAACCTCCCTGTCCTAGTCTGCACAGAGGAGTCGAGACTAGTAAAAATCGGACGATGGTCAGAGCCAGTCTTCTCCAGATAAAAGGTATGAGAATTTGGAAATAGCCTGAACCATTCTGCATTCCCAAAGGCCCTGTCTAACCTGCACTGGACCCACACCGTCTCCTTAACTCCATTAGTCATTATCTCTCTAGCACCCGCCCAAGATAATCGGTTACCAGAGCTAGGAGTCTCTTTTAGACGACAGTCTCTTGCAAAAGCTCGAAACGCATAGAAAGAGCTCTCCTGACGCCTAGGGCCTCCCACCTTCTCTGAGTTATTCATCAACTCATTAAAATCTCCAACGAGGAACCATCCACCATTTCTCTGCAAGCCAATATTCTTAAGAGAGTTCCAGACAGTCGATCTTCTCTGCTGGACAGGGTCTCCATAGACAAAGGACATGAAAAAGTTCCTTGCTCCACACTTCACTTTTGTATCTATAATTCTGTTCGAAGCCGACAGAACCTCTACTTCAAAACTATTCTTCCAGAACAAAGCCAAACCTCCACTGGGTCCACCAAATAACAATGATCATAACCCAACGAACTCTGTAACTTCACCACCTGAGCACTAGAGTTTTTAGTCTCTAGGAGAAACAAAAAATCCGGGAGATGTACACGACACAACTCCTCAAGGTGTCGAACTGTCAAGTTGCCTCTCAAGCCTTGACAGTTCCAACTGAGCGTCGTCATTGAGAAATGGATGGTTTCTGGTGAACCATCAAACCTTTGATCGACTTACCCACTTTTGCAGAACCTTCTCCTTCCTCTTCTGCCTTTCTCTTCCCCTGAGTCTCCACAGTATCCTTACTCAGATTTCCTTTACTCTATTGTGAGGGTTTCTTCCCGCGTCTGCTCCATGTGGACGCTTTCTTATAGGAACCTCGAAGCGGTCCTCCCTTACAGGCTGCAGCTGGATCATTATATCCCATCTCAAAACGACCCTGACCAGACTCTGTTGAGATAGCAAAGTTATCCCCTTCTTCTTGCTCTGACCTTTTAAGCAGTACCTCATTGTTCTCAGTGTCACTTGCAGCCTCCGCTACCTGAACTCTGTCGAAACGAGTCTCAGAACTCGCTTTCCTATTTGGAACAGCAACCATTGCCAAACTGTTCTGACTCGTAGAACGTCTTAGTGGAGCGTCTGATCTCAGAGTAGGCTCTCTCCAAACCTGCTTAGCCAGCTCACGTTCTTCATCATATCCAAAGACTAAACCCTTATCCATGTGTCGTGATGTAGACACTACAGAAGGTACCTCCATCCTCAAATTTGCTCTTTGTGCAATAGAGTCCTTAGATAAATCATCTAGCGCCTTCTTCATACGAAATTCTCTGATCCTCCTCTCCTCTGGATCAAGACAATTCATGTACAGCTGCATCTGTTCAAAAACTTCTGGAGCTAGCAGACCAGACGGAGGGGTGAAACCCGGAGGGACGGTCGGTGCTAACAGAGGCATGATGTCCTTTGCCAGAGTAGTGTTGTGTTGACGTTGAGATAACCGTACCATAGATGGATGAGGCTGATTCTTTCTTTCTCCCTCGCTCCTACCCAGATCAGTTTTCAACAATGGACACACCTTTTTCTCATGAGACAGGCGAAAGCAGTGGAAACACTTCTTTCTGATACGCTCATACTCTATCTCCACAATAGCCGAGCCTCCATTCTTCGGTAAAGTGATACTCTTCTTCTCTCTGAAAGGAAGATTCAAATCCAGTATGACTAATACCCTCACATAGTCGTTCAGTAATGGTTTCTCTGGGTCCCATTCAATATGCTTCACATATCCTACTGCCCCTGCCACCGAATCGATGGTTTTAATCGTGAAGTAATTGACTGGGATATTGTGAATTCTAATCCAGATCGCAGCATTCTGAAGAAAATTGCTTGGAGGCACTTCAACCCATCTCTCCATAGCCAAACCCCAGTCATCAAAGGTCCAGAAACCTTGCTTAATAACCATCTGTAAGTCTGTCTCCAATTCAAAGATGAACTGGAAAGTAGTTTTGGTAAGTGCTATCCCCCGGACCCTCTCATAAACCTTCCAGATTTTTGGCATCGTACGTAGCATACGAGCCATATTCTGACAAGCGGGATTGAGTAGTCTACCCAGCAAACTTCTACTACTCCTCTCCACAGCACTGTAATCATCGTCATCTGGAAGAACTATCGGCACATCCTCATCCTCAAGTGACATCCCTTGTAAGACTCCAACTAAGCTTTCGTCCATCAGAAGCAAGAAAAGTTCTTCTTTTGCAGGCAAAAAGAAAAGTGTGGATGAGTCTTTTAGAACAAAAGAAGGCGGCGCAGGGAAGAACCCTAGATAAACACCAATTCTTGTTGAAGATTTTGGAAAATATTTCGAATTTCCATAAAATCTGACTGTGATTCCAAAAATATTTTGTAAAATATTTGTATTGATCTCAGTACCAGCAAGGAAATTTTCTCTCTGAAGGTTTGCTCTCCTCTGATTGGATGAGGCAAAATCGCCCACAGAGAGAGAAAAATCGCACATTCTTTTCTACGTAATGCAATTTCGTAAGAGTATTTGGAAGCATACAGTATTTGGATAATGCAAAATCTGGTGTAGTACTGGATGATTATTTTTTCTTACTCTATAAATTTTTTGGAACAGCAGATACAATTAATACACGCGACAAGATTGGCATTAGGAAATTGAGAAATTGTTACATACCACAAGTTAAATATCACTTTTCAAACATACCCCAAAATAAAAATAAAAAAATATTAACATTTGGGTTTAGAACTTTTTTTTTTTGTAAATTAAGGGTTTATAATCTAGTGATATTGTTTAGGGTTTAGTATTGAGAGGTTGGGGTTGGGTTCATAAATGTTCTAGAAATATTTTATAAATTAGTTTAGTGTTATTGTTTTAACAAATTTAGGTATTTGTGAAAATACTCATTCAATAATGGTAAATTTAAAAAGTGATATGAAATATGTGGTAAAATTGAAATTTTGACCTACACTAGAGGAGAGGTACTTGTTATTGACGATCAATGATAATACAACACAGCATTGATCAAACATTTTCAAGCGACCACCAAAATGCTTTCCTGCATAAGAGCATTTCCAAAAATACATTCTATTATACAGTTTCTAAAATTCTATATTTGAAGTTTGAAAGTATTCTTCTCTAAAAGCAAAATTTTAGACTTAATTTCAAACTATTTGTATTTTATACTATAATCCTTATATTTTTATAATTAATTTAAACTCATAAAACTTTTGTAAATAACTAGCACATACATAAACATATTTTAACAATATTAATTAATAAAATGTTATATTAAAATATAAATTTTCAATAGAAATCACATAATTAATATTAAACTTCAAGCAAAATACTATATTATTCCACAACATTATTTTAAGTAATGCATATATGATCAACTAGTACATTTCGAAGTAAAAATGATTTAAATTATTTTAATTTGTAGATTACAAACTAAAAATTGTTGAAATCGGGTGATCTTAAACTTGTAAATACACTAGATCTGAACAAGAAGGTAAAAGAGGAAAATAAAAATTTCTAAAAGACTTAGCTTATATCAACGATATTAATACTCGTGAATACAGATCTGAATAAGAAAGAATAGTATGAAAAAGACATCAAAACAACAACAACAACAACCATATTCGGTTACACAAAATTTGTTTGGACAAGATTTTAAAGATTTTGAAGGTTTTGAATCAAATTTACCTGACTATTAGTGTTTCTGTAATATTTAAATTTGTGTAATAGTTATGTCTTCATGTAAATTTTTAAAAGTTTTTTGTGTTGTTAAGTTTCTTTTGTATTGTTGTTGTCTAAATCTGTATTAAATATATTTCAAATCTTATTTCAAAGTTTTATTTAATTTTATGTATAAAAACTAAATTTATAAAAAAATGAATTTCTATGAGATATAAATTTTTTAAAGAATAATTTGATAAACGAAAAAAATATTTTAGAATTATAAATGTGATGTATAATTGTATGAACCAAAATGTAAACAAAAATATGAAATTTCAAATTTAAAGTTTTGAAATTCTTTTTTGCAAAAGAAAAAAGAATTCATATTTAAAGCTATAGAATATCTTTTAGAAATGTTATAATATGAATGAAGAAGACAGGCTTCAGTCACTAATGGCGATGATTCAGAAAATCAAACATGGCATTCTCCATAAAGGATGAATCTCTTTAAGGGAATATCATGGATTGAGAGTGTCCAAGATTAGAGTGATGAAAAATGATATTTCACATACCCCTGAACAATCCAAACCTACAAAATATGCCTTGCTTCATCACATAGACATCCCATCTTAATAAAACCAAAATGAAACTAAGACACAAAGAAGATTAACCTGCAAACATAAGCTCTATAGCTGGTTATAAAACATAAAACCTTAACGAGAAAAAGAGAATGAAAGTTCAAAAAGAAAGCTAAGCCTTAAAAAGGGAAGCACAAAACAATAATCATAGACTAAGCCATGTCGTGGAAGCACCGTAGTCTAGTGGTTATGGTTTAAAGGCTTCTACACCCATGTCTGGGGTTCGAACCCCAGACTATGTAGTTTCTTGCAGATAAATCCAGGTTTTAAGTCCTGGAGAAAGCGGTTTATTGAACAATTATGCAGATTACGGAAGAAAGGTTTACAAGAGATCTACAACATAGTGCAAGTTAATCTGGTCAGGCGTGGATCTTCATAGGACGGCTCAGGGGATGCAGTTAGGCATAGATCTCATAAGGCAGGTAGTATTGTCGGTTGTCGAATCGTCTATGTAATCTTTCTCATATCATAATTGTAATATCATAATGAATCAGCGTAAAAAAAAAACTAAGCCATGTAAAGGGAAGTAACAATTACACTCAATAGCAGTATTCAAGTTTTTAGTGTGAGTATTCAAGTTTTTATTACACTAAAGAGCAGTTTATGCTATTAGAGTAGTTTTTGTTAACTAATCTCATTTTCCATCTAAATATCTAACTTAACTAAAAATAATATCTAACTATATTTAATATATATTTTCTTTTTTAACGAAATTTAAATACAATCACAATAAAGGCATATAAGTCATTTTACCAATTAATGAAGGTTATTTAGTTGATTTTCAGCTTGAAAGACTATTTTAAGATATAAACTTAAAAGATCTAAAATTACCCCTAAAAAATAAAGATAGAAATTTTTTTTATTTTCTAATAAAATTTATTAGGGCAATTCTCTATAAATGAAGATAAAAATAAAGCAGTTTATGGTCATTTTTTTTCCTTGTGCTGTCTTGATAAAAAAAAAGATCTTTTAAAAAAAATTGAGAGAAGAAAATTGTCTATATATATTTATTTATATAAGCCTCGGGACTTAGCGAACACGAAACCATAGTCTCATCTTCATGACTGTTTTGTGAGCTGCGATGATCGTGTGAATCAAAACCTCCAACTTTGGAAATCGTATGTGTGTGACCCTTTGCTCCATGGCGATCTCTCTTTTCTCCCGACCTTTCATCTCGCTCCGTACAACTAAAATCTTCAACCTTCAACCGAGGGTTTTCGCCCTTAGGCTATCATGCTCTTTTTCATCTGATGGGTCCACCGGAAATCCATCTTTCTATGCTGCCACTGGTGACATGTTCATCCATATGGCCTCGAGGCTCTTAAAGAGATCCAACCAACGCTCGCCTCTGGTTGATGATGGAGATAGAATAGGAACAGTAGTAACTGCAGATGAGACTGAGCCAGGGATGATATGGGAAGAGAGCGTCAAAGATGTAGAGGCTGATGAGAAAGAGAGGAGGGCAATAATCACAAGCCCTGGGTTTAGCTTCTCTGCTGCTGGTCTTTTGTTCCCTTATCATCTTGGTGTTGCTCAGCTACTCATCGAGAAGGGTTACATTACGGTGCTTCTTGACACTTTTCTATGTTTATATTTTGATGAATCAAGAAAATGTTCAAAGGTGTGAGAACATGCTTTTTGTTCTTGTTTGATTCATTCAGGACACTACCCCTTTGGCAGGAGCTTCTGCGGGTGCTATTGTATGTGCCACAATAACCTCAGGAGCATCTATGCAAGAAGCCCTTGAAGCTACCAAGGTTCTTGCTCATGATTGCCGACGCAATGGCACTGCTTTTCGTCTTGGGGTAAGGAGCCTTTTTTTTCTTCTCAATATGCCTCTTAAACCATGGTGTTGTATAAGTTTCTAGGTGCTTCTCTTCTTTTTTTTTTGTTTTTTTAAACACTCTAGGTGCTTCTCTTCTTTAATGTAAAACCCATTCATCAACATTGCTTTAATGTTAATGAGTGAAACACATGACCCACTATAAACAAATGTTGTGGTTTTTTAGGCTGTGCTTAGAGATTCTATGGAGAGATTACTGCCGGATGATATTCATATTAGGTCCAACGGCAGAGTTCGTGGTGAGAAACAACAAGTTTACTCCTCAATATGGTTTACTTTTGCCAAAGGACATTTTTTTGCTCTGATGTCTCTGATCACTCTATGTATTGTAGTTGCCATCACACAGGTGTCCTGGAAACTCAGAGGTTTACTGGTGGATCAGTTCGACTCCAAAAGCGACCTTATTAACGCAGTTATTGCATCTTCCTTTGTTCCTGGGTAAAATAATACTCAACTTGCTTTTTGAAACTTTATAGTTTCTCTAGAAAATTAAAAAAAAAAAAGACTTCTAATTATAATATTTAAAAAAGTGAAGATATCTTGCACCAATGCCTGCAACAATGTTCCGTAATCGAGTTTGTGTTGATGGAGGCTTGACATTGTTTATGCCACCAACCGCTGCTGCTAAAACAGTATGTACATGAAGATGCTTCTTGTCAAATATTTTGGAAGGCCTTTCATATGTGAATATCCATGTCCCACGGAGCTTAATGAACTTCATATATTCCAAATCTTTAACAGGTTCGAGTTTGTGCATTTTCCGCGAGTAATTTCGAACTAAAGGATATTGGGATCAACCCGGATTGCAACCCTCTAAACAGGGCAACCTCAAGACAAGTATATGTTCAGTTTTTTCTTATAGCGAGATCATTCTCCTGAGTGTTATTAAGTGTGCTAATCTTGGTTGTTTTTATGATGTACTTAGCTATTGAATTGGGCAATGGAGCCAGCAGAGGACGAAGTGTTGGAGAAGTTGTTTGAGCTTGGATACGCGGATGCAGCTGCCTGGTCTGAGATGAATCCAGTCGAGGAACTGGTCTGTGATGATACTACTTCAGCACAAGAGATTCAAGCCAGTTTTACTAACACATAATAACTGCACTCTTACATTTCTTCTAAACCATATATAGTCTGTTCATTGTCCTATGATAATGGATTCTGATTGATTTATAATCCAATGGTACATCACTGAATCTTGAGCTCCATATACATGTGCTTCAAAGAGAGACTTGTGTAATTCGAAAAAAGTTGGTCACATAAATATTCAACATTCTCTTATTCAGCAGCATAGATCATTCAAGTTCAAAAAGCTACAAACATTATCCATTCTCACAAAGCTTTTGCGCTACTTATTGGGTGTGTGGGCAAAAGCAAAACAGTTCTTTGAATTCAAACATTTGAGAACTTTCCTACTTGGTTAAAAGCCCATGCTCTCTCATCAAGGCTAAGGTAGAGGTAACGCATCTGGTACTGGTACTGGTACAGCCACAGGTAAACTGTCGTGCATATACGCCATTACAAAGAAGGACAACATGGCGATAGAGAGAAGTAGTAGCGGGCCTGATGGGACCGGTTTCCGGGAGGACGCCAAACGAAACCCTGCAAGAAAGAACATGAAAAAATCACGTCCAATGAGAAGATATTTCGTCACGCATTTGGACATATATAGATATAGCACACATCTACTTGTCCAAGAGGAGCTTACCAAAGACAGAAGAGAAGAGGAAGGCAGAGCCAAGTCCTATGGTATCGCCGAGGACTCTTGTCTCAGGAGACTTGGTAAGGAAGTAGGCCTATATAGAAATTTTCGAACAATGGAATGCTCAACGAGTCTATAATGATTTCAACAGCTAAACAAAGAAGATGATGTGTGTGCTTAACTTGCTCAACAGAAAGCACAAAGAGAAAAAAAAAAAGTTATGTAGATTACAAACTTTAGAAAAACAGCATCAAGAAGATACTATACACCACATAACATTTATTTTTTTAAAAGACCCATGTAGGTGAAATCAGTCACGCCATCAAATCTAACACTTACAAAAGGGAGGAATGAAGTAACAATCTAACCATATGCCACCGATGCAAAAACAATCACTGGACAGTGCACTTGGTTCCTCACTTGGTTCAGATTTAAAAGGCTATACAGGAACAGGAAAGTAACGAGAGAGGAGAAGGATCTTACAGAAGCCATAAGGACAGAGCCAGTCAAACCCCCAAAGAGAGAACCCTTGCTTCCAGATTTGCTATCTGAAGGAGACAGAATATATAAAATTAAAAAAGTCAAACTTGTAGTGAAAGTGAGCGAAACAAATCCAAAGAAAAAACGTCAGTAACTTACAGGCGAAGAGACCGCCTCCTAGAAGAAGAACACCATAACCAGCAGAGACGGCGGGAGCTAGCTCCGACAGCTCCGCCTTACAACATAAACCATACCCTCGTCTGCTCCTCGATTTAGGAAGTCCCGACCAATTCCGGCAGGAGTCGCTGACACTCCGCCCCAGTAGTTTAGTGTTCCGCACCGACACCACCGAAGGAATGTGTAACGTTAGCGCAAAAGACGACATTGCTTCAGCCGAATGTTTCGTCAGAGAAGAGAAAGGGATCACAGTTATTATTATTATTGACGCAACAAGAATTTGGTTCAAAAGACTCATTTGTCCTTGAAATCTATTAGTCAAAAAAGTAGACTCATTTGTCCTTTCTATAGTGTTTTTTATTTTATTTTCGATAGTTAGAACAAGTTACGAACTCGGCCTAGTAGCCATATCATATTCAATCACATTCTAGAATTGATGACGTTGATCTTTATATCGGATAGGGGGCAGGCAAAAAACCGAATCAATCAAACCAAAATCGATTTAAACCTAACCAAAATCGATTATCAGATAGTTTGGTTTAATAGTATTCCAACCCGAATCAACCGAACTAAAATTAGGCATGAGCGCTCGGATTACATGTTCGGATCTGGGTCAGATTTTTTGAATTTCGGATATTTCGGAATTAGAAAAAATGTACCGATCGGATAATTTGAATTTCTGGTTCGGATACGGTTCGACACTTGTCGGATCCAGTACAGATCCGGTTACATCCGAATTAACCATAATAAAGTCGGTTTTAGTTCGGATTTAGCTGTTTTTATCCGAAAAAGATTCGAAATGGGTGTTTTACCCGAATTATCCGAATAAGCGAATCAATTGTAAAGAGTAAGACCTATAAATATTAGGACTCTGAAACTAAATAAAAATAGACTTGAACTACTTCACAAAAAAAAAAAAAAACAGTATTAAACAAACTAAAATCTACCTATAATAAATGAGTCGGTGAATTAAGAATCAGATATTTTTGGATAGTTGTTCGGATCCGGATAAATCTGATCCGACCTGGTACCCGAAACATAAATGAAAGCATACTCAATCGGGTATTTCACCATATTCGGATCCGATCTGAAACCCGATTTTTCGGATCGGTACCGGTTCAGATCTTTGGATCCGGGAAAAAATGTTCAGGCCTAACTAAAACCGATCCGGATTGAGTTAAAAAACACCAAGAAATCAATATATTTGTGTTATTATTTGAATTAAACATACTACCAATATACAATGTACTAAAATCGTAAGACTATAGTCACTATTAAATTTATTAACAATGTTTTATTTTTAGGTTTCTATTAACTTTAGTTAACTTTGGTCTAATTTTGTTTTTATAAACGTTTTGTGGTTTTTAAAGATTGTTTCAGTTTTATATTGAATTTAATTTAGTTTATTTTTAAAAAGCATTTAACGATGTTTTTTTAATTTTCTATTTAGTTTAGTTAACATTCATTTTCTTGTGTTTTTATAAACTTTTTGTGTGTTTTTAAAAAAAATCAATCACTTTTATATTGGATTTAGTTTATATAATTTATTTTTCGTTGTCACCAATATGATGATTTCAATTTTCATGATTATACATTTATGTTTTAAAACATTCTCTTCAAAAGAAAAACTAAATTAAGGGAACCCGTTAAACCAAACCAAAACACAAACTAAACCGAATACAAACCAAACTAATTATAATTCACTTCAGTTGGAAAATTATAGAGCCAATCCCAAACCGAACCGACAAAATAACTGAAGTGTCCACCTTAATATTGAATACAGATGGACATAAATGGCCACTTTCTTCTTGTAACTTGTAAGAGTGAATGGAAATTTCATATACATTTCAAGAGTGTAAGTATAACGCTCTGATCATCCTCGGCCAAGGGATCTTATCATGTGGGTTCTATCCTATTTGATCGACGGTGCATTAATTTTTTGCAGGTTTGAATGTCATATTTACCGATCCTGCAATCACCACATGATTTTTTCCCGTGATTTGGTCTCACTTATACGGTATCATTAGCTACTTCCTGATAGATCACCATCCTTCTACTACTCCAGCGCAAGCATGCTTAACTATGGAATTCTAAATGGATGTGTGTCGGAAAAGGTAAGCGTACTTTGATGATATAGGTAGCCAAATCAATTCTCGTAAGTCTTTCCATATATCACAACCTAGGATGCTACAATTCATCCTCATTCACAAAGCACAACGCCCCCGTTGTGCACCACGACAGTTTTCAAAACGCCTCTTGAATCAGAACATAGACGTCATGCATAGGAATAAAGAGAGAAGTCCCCGTTTACTATAATAGGAATGTGCCCACGGGAGAGAGCAGAGTTCATTGCTTTAAACCAGGTTTCTAAAGAACCAATCTTGTCTTCTTCCCTTGCAACCTCTAGAGACGGCTAACCATCTCTAATACCACTTATAACGTCTCAATCGTCAACAGTTAATGGGTCTCTCATGCCCGCTCACTAGGCCCATGGGCCTCATCCTATCCAACGGGTGGTGCGTTAAGTTTTTGGAGGCTCGAAAGTCATGCTTATTGATCCTGCAATCACCACATGACATATCCATGTCTTTTGGCCTCACTTACACCGTATCACGAATCACTTTCCTATAGGTCATTCATCCTTCCACTACTCCAGTGCAAACATCTTAACTCTGGAGCTCTAAACGGATGTGTGCCAAAAAAGTAAGCGCACTTTGATAAAATATATAGTCAAATTAATTTTCTTAAGCCTTTTCATAAATCACAACCCAGAATGTTACAGTAAAGGAGTTCATAATGTGTAATTACTTGTAAGGTATCCTAAACCTTTCCAAAAATTTAAACCCAAAATCCTACTCTATTTGGCTAAATAAATTAGGGTAGGAAACAAGAATATCATAGCGCACGTGTTTCGCAGATCGAAGATCAGATGATTCAAATACTGATCGGCTTAAACCAGCAGATAAATCAACCAGGTCGGATAATACTGAAAAGAGTTTGCCATAATTGAATGGATCGAGCATAAGTGGAAGTAGAATCATATCAATGTCTGATAGAATCAGACCGGATGAACCCATGGCTGAAAAATTAGGTTTTATTTTAGTTTCTTGTTAACAAGTAGTGTCTCACATATATTTTGTTGACATAGGTGGTGATTCTTGCAACCTTATATAATTTTTATTGAATGTGTTCTTTGATTTTTGTTGTAGTGCTGCTTCTAGATGAACCATCATGAATGATTCTGTCTTTGGAACACTCACACTCGGATTCGAAATAAAGTATTTAGCTCTGCAGCTTGTTTTTCATTTTGTCTTGTTACTTTCTGCATCTTTTTATTATTTGTCGTTGGCTCTGCAGAACATCCAAACCTCCGTTAAAATTCTTCGTTTTCTTTACTACAAATTTGATTATATTTTTTAATTATATTTTAATATGTATATATTATAATGTTTAAGATAATTAATAAACATTAACATATTCCACCAAATATATACTATTATTTTTTTTAAATATGTATTGTAATATGTATATACTTATCATGTTATTTAGGACATTTAATTAACAAATACATATTAACAATTGATATTAATTAACAATATTTACCGATAATATCATAATTTCGTTTATATTATTTTACTTTATGATTCTATTGATTAATATTATTACCAGCTTCTCTAATTCTTATTGGAAATATTGAACCAAATACATTTATTACAATATCAAAGTTAAGATTAATGGTAAAGCATCACAGAAAATATATCGTAAATATAAATTATATTATTATGTTAAATATTTTATATATATATTTAATATTAAACAATCATATTTCTAACCTATGATAAATTAATTTTTATTTGTACATGACGAATAAAATTAAATGTGAATTTACATTACTAACTAATTTATCCACAAAATCACAACATATTATCAAAAATATATATTTAAAAAAGAGTACTGAATATTTTATAAACAGAAAATGAAAATTTATGAATAATATTAAGAAAATATAGAAGCATGAAAACCTAAGATTATAACATTAAATAACACTTAAATTTTGTAAAAATAATACAAAATATATAAATATAAGAAAAAATACACTTTTTTTTTGACAGCAGACACAGACTCATATAGACTCTGTAAACCAAATTGGTAGCTCCGCATCCATATGGACGACAAAAGACGCTTGCTTCCTTGCACTACGTGCTAAGCTATCCGCCCTTATATTTTGTGTCCGAGGTATATGAACGAGCTCTGAGCTGTTGAAACTTCTTCTCAAGACTCTAATATCTTCTAAATAACTTGCAAAGGCTGGCCACTCTTCTGGAGAAGGGTCTTTATGACTTTTGTATACGGAGAGCCGGTTCAAAAGCTGAGAGAGCAAGTATGGGAGAGATTGACTAGATATGGCTTGGCAAGATCGGAACCGTGGTTTATTATCGGGGATTTAAATGAAATAACCGGTAATCATGAGAAGGACGGGGGAAATTTACGGAGTGCAGAATCATTTATTCCGTTTAATAATATGATTAGGAATACCGGATTATTGGAATTCCCAGCAAGAGGTAATAAACTATCTTGGCAAGGGAGGAGGAATAAAAAGATGGTTCGATGCCGTTTAGATAGAGCACTAGCGAATGAGGATTGGCATACTCTATTCCCGTGCTCATATACAGAATATTTACGATTGGTGGGGTCTGATCATAGGCCAGTGGTGGCTTATATGGATAATAAATTTAAAAAGAAGAGGGGCCAGTTTCGGTTCGACAAAAGATGGCTTGGTCAGGAAGGATTACTAGACACAATTGAGAGGGGCTGGCGGGGAAGGGCAGGGGAAAGCACGGATGGGACTGGGACCGGGGATTTTGTATCAAAAATAACCAATTGTAGACATGAAATTTCTACATGGCGAAAGAATAATCCACCCTATGGAAAGGAAATAATTGGAGAACTGCAAAAGGCTTTAGAGGAGGTACAAATGGATGATAATAGGACGCATGAGGACATCATAGAAGTCTCACAGAAATTACAAGAGGCTTATAAGGATGAGGAGGAATACTGGCACCAAAAGAGTCGAAATATGTGGAATACAGCAGGGGACCGAAGCACGGCATTCTATCATGCTCTCACAAAACAGCGTCGAACTCGCAATAGGATAGTCGGGCTTTATGATAATAATGGCAATTGGGTAGTTGAGGAACAAAGGGTGGAGAAGGTGGCCGTGGACTATTTTGGAGAATTATTTGAAACTAGTTCTCCAATTGAGTTTGATGATTTTTTTAGAGGAAATAGCACCCACAATTACGCCGCAGATGAACCAACGGCTGCTACGATTGGCAACGGAAGAGGAAGTGAGGCAAGCTTTATTTATGATGCATCCAGAGAAAGCTCCTGGACCAGATGGAATGACAGCCCTCTTTTTCAACACTCTTGGCATATTATAAAGAAGGATATTTTGGACATGGTTAATAATTTTTTGACCACAGGAGAGTTGGATGAACGATTAAACATTACGAATATATGTTTGATCCCTAAAAAGGAGAGACCGACAAGGATGACGGAACTTAGACCCATCAGCCTTTGTAATGTTGGGTACAAGATTATATCGAAGGTCTTATGTCAGAGATTAAAGGCGTGTCTTCCGGCACTGGTTTCGGAAACTCAATCGGCTTTTGTACCTGGACGGTTGATTTCGGATAACATTCTTATTGCTCAAGAAATGTTCCATGGACTAAGGACAAATAAATCATGTCAGGGAAATTTTATGGCGATCAAAACGGATATGAGTAAAGCCTATGATAGAGTGGAGTGGAATTTCATTCAAGCGCTCCTCTCTAAATTGGGTTTTGCTCCTCATTGGGTTCACTTAATGATGGGTTGTATTTCTACAGTTCAGTACAGAGTATTATTGAATGGGCAACCAAAAGGTCATATTGTTCCACAGCGGGGCCTTAGGCAAGGGGACCCATTATCTCCATATCTGTTCATTATGTGCACTGAGGCTTTGGTGGCAAATATTAAGAAGGCGGAAAAGGGGAAATTATTGACGGGTATAAAGGTTGCGCGAGCTTGTCCACCGATTTCTCATTTGCTGTTTGCAGATGATAGCCTTTTTTTCTGTCGCGCACAAAAAGAGGAGTGCCAGGTTATTCTTCGGATCCTGAAAGAATATGAAGGGGTGTCAGGACAGCAGATAAATTTTGAAAAATCATCAATTCAGTTTGGACATAAGATTGAGGAATCTAAGAGACAAGAACTGCGGGATGTTCTGGGGATACAAAATTTAGGTGGTATGTGATCATATTTAGGATTTCCAAAAAATCTGGGCGGACCAAAAACACAGGTATTTGGATTTGTCCAGGACCGTTTAAATAATAGGATTAATGTATGGACGTTTAAATTTTTCACCAAGGGAGGAAAGGAAGTTATTATAAAATCAGTAGCCACGGCTTTACCTAATCATGTAATGTCCTGTTTTCGTATTCCGAAAACGATTATCAAGAAGCTTACAAGTGCAGTGGCTCAATTTTGGTGGAGTCCTTCAGGTAATACAAGAGGAATGCACTGGCAATCATGGGACAAAGTGTGTAGCCCTAAGGAGGATGGTGGCTTGGGCTTTAAGGATTTTACGGATTTTAACACGGCTATGTTGGGGAAACAATTATGGAGATTAATTGAGAAACCAAACTCTTTATTCTCCCGAGTTTTCAAGGGACGGTATTTTCGGAATGCCTCGCCCCTGGAACCAATCAGATCGTACTCAGCGTCTTACGGATGGCGTAGTATTGTCTCTGCTAGATCTCTGGTTAGCAAAGGACTAATTAAAAGGGTGGGAACAGGGTCTTCTATTTCGGTATGGAATGATCCATGGCTTCCATCCACTCGCCCGAGACCAGCAAATAAAAATAATCACACTCTTTTTCCAGACCTCACGGTGGATGCTCTTATTGATGCAACATCGAGAACCTTGAATCTTCAGGCTATAAGGACAATGGTAAATCCACTTGATGCAAAAATTATTGAGAGCTTGCCACTAGATGCAAAAATTACTCTAAATAACTAGAGTCATATTGCACTTATAACACTTTTTAGCTGTTATTTGTCCATTTTGTTCTCAACTAAACTTTCACTATCTCACCATTTTTTCTTGACTAAATGGTAACAAGATAAAATTAAAAATTAATAATATAAAAACTGTAAATCATGTTCTATCTCTTTCGTAAAGAATATTCAAACATCACACTACAAAAATAAAACAAAAATTGATAGTTACATATAATAAAAAAAAGTCACCATTCTTTCACCACCATCAACCTTTTTCTTTTTTCAAAACTGTTAAACATGTGTTCACTTCTCTCTTAACTCAAACTATCCAAGGCCATCATTTTTTATTTACTTTCAAATAGAATTTCGAGTTATGTATTCATTGGTTATGTCACGTTATTTATAAATAGATAACTAAATAAAATATTTAGCTTAATATATACTCCATCCGTTTCGATTTAATTGTCGTTATACGAAAAAAAATTTGTTTCAAAATAAGTGTTGTTTCAGAGTTTTAATGCAAAATTTATTAAAAAGATTCTATGTTTTATTTTTCTATTGATTGAAATGTGGTTAAATGTATAGGTAATTGTGTTTTTATCTTGAAAATATACAAAATCATATGTTTTCTTAATCTGAGTGCATAACTTATAACGAAAATTAAAATGAAACGGAGAGAATATATTATTAGTTGGTCAAATATTAAAGTTTGGAGAATTTTCAAAAATACCACTTTCAAGGTACCATTATTCATCTTTACCACTACTAAAGACACATTTTCAAAAATACCTTATTTATTAAAATGGTAAAGACTCTTATATCTTTGTTTTTATATGCTTTTCAAAATTCTAATCCCAAATTCTAAATCATAAACCTCCAATTCTAAACTCTAAACCCAAAATCTTCAACTCTAAACCCTAAACCCTAAACTATATACCCTAAATTCAATATCCTAAACCCTAAACCCTAAAGTCTAAACTATAAACCCTAAATCCTCAACTCTAAACCCTAAATCCTCAAACTCTAAACCCTAAACTATATACCTTAAACCCTAAAACATCAAATCTAAACCCTAAATCCTAAACCTTCAAATCTAAACCCTTCATTAAAAGTAGTGGTAAAAGTGGTTAGTATAAACATGAAAAGTGGTACTATGAAAATGGTATTTTTGGCAATTTCTCTTAAAGTTTTTATGTTTTGACTTTGCATTTAAAACTTGGTTATGAATAAAAACTTGTGAAGTTTAAACAACGCTGCTTATTTTTTAAGGATGAATAATATTTGCTATATATGTTTGGAACAATGAGTCAAATACCCCTAATAAGAACTAAAATTAGCCACTTACCTATAACGTGAAATAAGTGATTAACACAATGTCTTTTTTACACTGAATTACCGCAAATGCCCTTTCTTTGACTAACACATAACCTACCACAGTACTGACACAACAGTGTGAGCAGGTTTAGGTGGGTCTCATGCGACTCTGCATTGCTTTTTTATATATGAACAGTTTTTTTTCACAATTTCTTTTCTTCTTTTTGCTTTTTCTTTCTTATTTTTTAAAAAATATTTTTTAATAGATACCATACTTTTCTTTCCCCACTTTTTGTAGTAATCAATGCAATTTCATCTGAATACACTAAAAAGTGACAACAACATTAAACATGAAAACATACATATTTAGAAAAATGATTAAAGAAGTCTCACCGAAGCTCCAAGTTTTCTTGTGGAAAATAGCAAAAGGGGCTCTGCCTCTAGGAGAAAATTTAGCAAAGAGGGGACTTTTGTTAAACAATGCTTGTAGCCACTGTGGAGAATTGGAAACAGCAGACCACCTATTCCTACACTGCAGCTTCACACGACAGATTTGGAAGCGCGACCTATGGAAACAGGACTTCAACCCTTTGGAGATGACATCATTCGGATCAGCCCTTTCAGCCTCTGTTAAGCTCGTTAATCTCCCACCACTAGGAGTAAGTGGAACCTTGTTCCCTTGGATCTGTTGGGGATTATGGACAGCCAGAAACAATCTCCTATTTGAGAATAGGAGATTCACTCCGTCTGAGATCGTGACACGAGCTATTATCAACGCCCGAAACTGGAACCAAGCCCAGATTAGTACTCCGGGGAGACACGAGGACAGGACAAGAACTACCTACAGTCCGCCTATACACCCGTTGAGCATCACATGTTTCACAGACGCTGCTTGGCTTGCATCTGCGAGCAGAGCAGGATGTGGATGGCACTTCCCCAACATACAGACTTCTCCTACTTTGCAGGGTACCAGGATCTTTGAGTCCGTCTCCTCCCCACTAATGGCCGAAGCGCTCGCAGTTCGTTCGGCTCTCCTCCATGCCCGTCAAACGGGAATCACAAGAATCTGTATAAAAACAGATTTTCAAGCACTAGTTGCTATCCTATCTTCGAATCGTCATCTAGCAGATCTCTACGGAATCTCTCGGGACATCGAATCTCTATCTTCTTGTTTTTCTTGCATTTCGTTTATCTACATCTCAAGAAATCTGAACTTTGTTGCAGATTCTCTGGCTAAGAATGTATTGTACTCTACACCCATCAACTAGTTTGGTGGGGAAGTTTTCTTCTTATAAGTATTATTCAGTGTTCAAAAAAAAAAAAGATTAAAGAAGAAAAGAGAAAACTCATTTTCTTGTATCAAATTATTTAGCAGTCACACTTAAGAAAACTATTTAACAGCTAAAACAATATGTATTCAGATAACAAATTATGTATCATATAACATACTATTTATCTAACAATGTATTGATTCATAAATCATATATGAATACATTCACGAACTAACATACTAAGTATCAAACATGTAGAATTTATTTATCAGCTAACAAAACATGTAACATGTAACAAATTATTTACCAGATAAAAAGTTATTTATCCACGCAATATATCAGTTCACAAGCCCATGTGCCAAGTCATTTATCGCTAATAGATTTCCTATCAAACAAAATATCAATTAACAAACCATGTATCGAACCATTTACAATCTGATAAAATCATGCATCAACCAATACATAAGCATTATTAGTAATAGCAAGATAATATTGTTAAATTAAAATGTACTCGTTAAATGAATTGTTAATGTGTACAAATATAGTTATCAATTAACAAATATGTTTAACCAACAATGTACTTGGGTTGGGTTGTAAGACAAGTCGTGGTTGAAAAAATAAGAAACATATATAATTTAAATACAATCAAAAGATTTTTTCACTCAAAAATTAAGTTAGCGATTAAAGAAGATGCTTAGTGATACATATATACTGTACACATACTTTGCAAAGACCTGATAAAATTGTTAGAGACAAAATAATTATGAAGAAAGTTCACCGTAATTTAGCTACATTTTAAAATAATCAAAATACATTGATTTACACACATCAATGCCATGCAAAGCATGAGCTTCAAGATAACAAACACTACTACATATTTTGTGAACGGATAATAGTTATGTCTAGCGTGTTAAATAAATCATTAACATACCTAATAGAAAACAATGTATCTACTTCAAAATATATATTGGATAACAAAAATATATCATCTAATAATTATATATCAGGCAGAATATAACAACTAACAAATATCAACTAACAAAACATGTAGAATTTATTTATCAGCTAACAAAACATGTAACATGTAACAAATTATTTACCAGATAAAAAGTTATTTATCCACGCAATATATCAGTTCACAAGCCCATGTGCCAAGTCATTTATCGCTAATAAATTTCCTATCAAACAAAATATCAATTAACAAATCATGTATCGAACCATTTACCATCTGATAAAATCATGCATCAAACAATACATAAGCATTATTAGTAATAGTAAAATAATATTTTTAAATTAAAATATACTCGTTAAATAAAATGTTAACGTGTACAAATATAGTTATCAATTAACAAATGTGGTTAACAAACAACTAATTTTAATTGTAAAGTCTCTCGAATAACGGTTAAGTGTATTAATCAATTTAGATCTGATTTCATAGATGGGTGTTAATGATTTAGTATTAATAAGATGTGTTAAAATTTGAAGTTGTGTACTGGTAAGACATATTGTTACCACCTAACAATTTGAGTTAACAGTTATGTGATGCATTCATATTTTGTATGGGTTATGAGATGATAAATAATTTATTAACTGATAACATTAGTAATATTTGTTAGCGGTTAACTAGAAGACTCTAAGTTTCTTATCTATTCCATAAATGAAAAAAGTAGATGTTAACTGTTAATATAAAATTTAGAGTAAAACATATAAACTCACAAGAACAGCAAAAGATCTGATAAAACTGAAGATCCCCAAGAACATTTTGGAATTACTCCGAATAAAGTATTAAAAATCATTTTAAATAGTCAAATGCAGAAAAAAACAGTGTAAGACTCAAAATTCAAAATCGAGTATAGTGAGAAAAAATCATTTTAAATTGTCACAAGTTTTTCTTCAGATCCATCTTTGTCGAACTCTTGTGAATTTGAAGATGGATGAAAAAAAAGAGTCATAAAATTTAAAGTGAGAGGAAAAGAAAGAGATGCCGTGACAAAAAAAAAGAGAGAAAAAAGATGCTGATACACAATTTGTAAGAGATTAGATTGCTTTTGGAAAATTGTCTAGACATTGTATTATCCAATGAGTAGACCAGTGTCTCCTGCCAAAATACAGAGTTTGTGCAGTGTAGGAAAGATAGCTCATAGGGATAAAATGGTCATGAAAAATGGATTCACTACTTAAAGGTATACACTACAAGAAAACAGTCATATTGCAATAGTGTTATATTGTTGCAATATGCTCATATACGGTTGCAAATATAAAATTGCAATAAAAATGTGAGAAATTTTAACTTCTTGCTGTTTTTTTTTTTTTTTTGTCAGCTGCCCATTTTAGCTAGATCAAGTGGTGGTCCGACGAGTCGAGTCTCCGTGAAGTCTCTCCATCTGACCGGGTCTGATCTATATGGGAAAAAATGTATCCTCTCCTTCTTGCTTCTTTAGCTAGAGCATCGGACCTTCCATTCATGTTTCGAGGAATATGAGACAATCTTACATCCTCAAAATCTCCATGGAGACCCTGAAAAATCCCGATCTCTGTCGCGAATGTTGCAAATTCATGTTTGTTGCATATACGTAGCAAAATTAACAACGAATTGAGTTGTTGCTAAATATGTCGTATTATTGCAACAATTTTTTATGACAATTTTGTTGTATATTTACAACGTAATTTTGTAACCACAAAAGGTGGCAAGTCATTGCTACATAAAATATATAGCAAAAAACATTGCAAATTTGCAAAAAAATTAAATGTAGTAATATCAATAAAAAAAGAAGCTACATAGCAATTGTTTTTGCAAACTTTTCTGTAATTACTTTAAAATAATATTGATGCAAATATTTTTTGACAGTGATTACCATATGGTTAACAATTAATAATTTTAATATAATTATTAGAAATCAACTGTGTTGCATAGATTAATCATTTTAGTATCCTTTTGTAGCAATATTAGATGTGATATTTATTTTTAGATTATATATATTTTATAATAGAAAAAATTCAGATAGCCAACTTTATTAAATAAACTAAAATATTAAAAATTTCAAAAATGCATTAATAAAGAAAACCCAACGATAGTTTAAAACTAAACAAAAACTAATAAAACCTTAGAAAAATAACTAAAGCAGCCAATTAAAACTCAGTTGTTGACACCCCTTGATACAATAGCTGGACAAAGGATCACTATCATTTTTTTCAAGCCTTCAAGTTTGTTCAGCCTTTCTTTGATATCTGCATTTTCTTCAGAAATATCTTGTATCTGTTTTTTTTTTCTGAATACTTTACCACAATGATCTATTCATATGGGAAAGATTAAGAACACCTAAGACATTCATTGGCTGGGCTGCTTCTTGATTATGAGTCTATGACTATCATTTACCATCTGATTCATCTGGAAAAAAAATACCAGATCAAAGTTAACACTTGAAAGCAATTCATGAAGGATATAAAACGCACAAGAAAAAAAAATTATGTAGATGATTTACTTTGGAAGAACCACGGTGTGCAGAAGTCAGAATTATTAAAAACACTCGTATAAACTCTCCCTATATATATGGAAACAATAAAATCTAAGTGAATCTTGATAATGAGTTATCCATTTCTGTTAATATATTATTCTCAAAACAAACTAAAAGTCAAAACGGTAAATGAGGACCAACATTTGACACAATAAAATATTCTAATAGTTGCCAAAGAATTACGTAACAAGATAGATTACGTAAAAATCCTTTTTGAACTTAGTAACAACAATGACGCAAAAGAAATTTGAGAAGTTTTTTTCAAAAAAAAAAAAAAAATTTGAGAAGTTACCTGTGATTGTTCTGCATCTTATCTTCCTCATGTGATCTACGATCTATCCCATGTTGTAAAACATGAACTTTGGCAGAGAAGAAACAAAAAGTACACTAAAACTTTATCAGTTCAAAAATAAATGTATCTCTGTATAAGAAAGATTTTTAGAGAGAAGCGGACAAGTTAATTAAGATACCATATTAGACCAAAACAAAATAAAATTCATAAAATAAAACTGTTAACAAATCTCAAGAATCTGAAACTTTTAAAATACAGTGTACATAATAAATATACAATATAAATATATATTATATATTTCTTGTAATTAATTTATGAAAACCATTTAAGTTTTTCTACAAAGACATATAATTAAAAATATAATTACTGCCACATTTTTTGCCGCATTTTTGTTTTTTTGCAAATTAGCAATGATCCAAGAGTGTTGAATGTTTCTTGAAAATTTTGTAAGATATTTGTTTATGCTGCAAAAGATTGCAATTTAGTAACAAAAACATGCAATGTCTATTATGGTTGTTATTTTGCAATAAATTTATAATGAAAATGTAACAAATATTCTTTATTGCAAAAATATTGCAATAATCATAGCAAATTATTAACGAAAATTAACGTCGCAATATTTCTGTTGCAATAGAGCTATTTTCTTGTAGTGATATGGCAAATATGATGTTGAATTGGGTGAATTCACGCCAATTACTCTATATGTTTATTGAATTATTAGTTACTAATTTTAAATTGTTTATGTTTTTTTCTTCTGAACTATCATTTGTAGTATAAATTGTTGACAAATTGTAAACAAAAATGTGTACTTTCGATTCATAAACAAGTATACATAAGTGTTTGATGTCAAAAAAAAATACAATCTTACTTTACTCTCCACTTAGAGCATCTTTATCCCTAGGTGCTTAGGGAGAAGAGCTTAAAATTAATAAAATAGTGGGATGGGTCCCACTAAATTGGAAAAATCTGAGAAAATTGAGCTTAAATAAGCGCCCAAGTCTGCTATTGTTTGCACTGTTTTGCGGACCTCATTGACACGTGGCTGCCCATAATTGATACTTTTATTTATTTATTTATTTTTTTTAAATCTGAAAAAAAATTAAAAAAAAAAAGTTTTAAGCACCTCATTTTAAACATCATATGGTTAATGATGCTCCTACGAGCTAACATAATTTATACATGTGGTATACTTTTTGGCAATGTCAATTACCTAAATGACCTTGTATAAATTTAACACTGCACATTTCTTTCTCATCTCTCTTATGCGTCTCTTGTTGCTTTTTCACTATTTTTTCAACGAATCAACAACAATAGCACATTAACAAAAACTATTGTAGTTGGAAGCAAATCACCTATTAGTGTACATACCGGTTTATATTGGTTTAGATGTAATCTTATTTAGTGGTTTAGTGTTGGTTATTGTACAGCTGACTATATATTTGAATTGTACAGTTAACTTCTTTAATAAGAAAGAGATTTTCTATAACAAACTTCTTCTTCTCTCTCGATGGCTTGATCGTAATATGGTATCAGAGCTAAAATCGAGCTTGATCTGGGCTCAATCTACCTAGATTCAACTCGTTTTGTTCTCATTCTCAAGCTTCGATGGTGTCTGTGAAGAAGATTCCCCGTCGATCGAACCGTAACGCAGCTTCTTCGTCGCGAAATGCTCCGATCGCTTCTCCGGCGTCTTCTGGTCCGGATCTTCAGGCTATGCGAGCTCCGACGAGTGTTGATAACACGGATTCGATCCATTCACCGTACTTTATGCATACTTCTGATCATCCAGGTCTACAACTTGTTTCTCTCAAACTCGATGGAACGAACTTTGATGATTGGGAAGCTGCTTTGAAAATTGCTCTAGATGCGAAGAATAAGATTGGATTTGTCGATGGATCGTTAGCACGTCCTCCGGAATCTGATATAAACTTTCGTATATGGTCTAGATGCAATAGTCTAGTTGAGTCTTGGATTCTTAACTCTGTATCGACTCAAATCTATCGTAGTATTCTTAGGCTGAATGATGCTACAGAGATTTGGCGTGATCTGCATAGCAGGTTTCATATGACGAATCTGCCCCGTACTTACAATCTTACTCAAGAAATTCAGGATTTGCGTCAAGGTTCTTTGACACTCTCTGACTACTTCACCAAACTCAAGACACTTTGGAGTAACTTGGAGAACTGTGAAGAACCTGATGATCCGTGTACTTGTGGTAAAGCACAAAGGCTTCAACAGAAAGCGGAACGTGCCAAGATTGTTAAGTTTCTAGCTGGTCTAAATGAATCTTATGCTGTGATTAGGCGCCAGATCATCATGAAGAAGACTCTTCCTTCCCTTACTGAAGTGTACAACATTCTCGATCAAGATGACAGTCAAAAGAGTTTTACTACTGCTATTACTCCGGCTGCATTTCAGGTATCTCAGAGTGTTCCTTCAACTCAACCTCCTTCGGCTATTTGTTATGTTCAATCTGGTGCACATAAAGGCAAACCGATTTGCTAATTCTGCAACAAAGTTGGACATATTGCTGAAAGATGTTACAAGAAACATGGATTCCCACCAGGCTATCTCTCTAAAGGCAAGACCTCTGATAAGCTTCAGAAACCACCCTCTGTTTCTGCTCAGTCAACCATGTCTTCTCAGCCTGATGCGAAGTCCACTGGACTTGATGGATTGATTGGTAACCTTACTAAAGATCAAATCCAAAAGTTCATTACCTTATTCAGCGCCCAACTTCAGCACACTGCAGTTTCGAATCAAAATGAAGCATCTACATCACAGACTCAGGATGAGATCTCTGGTATCACCTTCTCTCCATCTACATTTTGCTTCATTGGTATTCTTAATGTATCTCAAACTATATTGGGAAGTGAAACTTGGGTGTTGGATTCAGGCGCCACTCATCATGTTTCTCATGATAGGCGACTTTTTACTACTCTGGATACATCTATTCAGAGTTCTGTAAATTTGCCAAATGGATCTTTAATCAAAATAAGTGGAGTAGGCAATATTCGGTTAAACAAGCACATTCTTCTCAGAAATGTTTTGTTTATACCTGAATTCCGCCTCCATCTCATCAGTATCAGCTCACTAACAACTGATAGTGGTTCTCGTGTGATATTTGATCCTTCTTCTTGATGAAATATAGGATCGTACCAAGGCTGTGATGATTGGTCAGGGTAGACGACTTGGTAACCTGTATGTGCTCGAGGTTGAAGACATTTCTACAAGAGTGAATGCAGTTGTAGACATGACAACTTGGCACAACAAGCTTGGTCATGCATCGTTTTCTCGGCTTAGTTTAATCTCTGAAGCTTTGGGTACCACAAGACAGAAGAATAAAGAACCTGCTTACTGCCATATCTGTCATTTGGCTAAGCAGAAGAAGTTATCTTTCCCTTCTTCCAATAATATGTGTAATTCCATCTTTGAGTTGTTACACATTGATGTTTGGGGACCATTTTCAGTTGATACAGTTGATGGTTATAGATATTTTCTGACAATTGTGGATGATTATTCTCGAGCAACATGGGTTTATTTGATGCGTACAAAGAATGAGGTGTTAACAATCTTTCCTACATTCCTTGCACAAGTTGAGAATCAATACAATGTGAAGGTAAAATCTGTTCGATCTGATAACGCACAGGAGCTCAAGTTTACATCGTTGTTCCAAGAGAAATGTATCATACCTTATCACTCTTGTCCAGAGACTCCAGAGCAGAACTCAGTTGTCGAACGGAAGCATCAACATATCTTAAACGTTGCTCGGGCCTTCATGTTTCAGTCACAAGTTCCACTGGTTTATTGGGGAGATTGTGTCTTAACGGTAGTGTTTGTTATAAACATAATACCATCTCCTCTGCTTCATAACAAAACCCCTCATGAGCTTCTCACTGGCATGAAACCTTCTTATGAGCAGATCAGGACTTTTGGCTGTCTCTGTTATGGAATTACTTCTCCTAAACAGCGGCATAAATTTCAACCTAGATCAAGAGCTTGCTTATTTTTGGGTTATCCTGCTGGCTACAAAGGTTACAAGCTATTAGATTTAGAGACTCATCAAGTTTCTATCTCTCGGAATGTAATCTTTCATGAGGATGTGTTTCCTATGGCGTCAACTCTTTTATCTGAAGATGGTCTGCAACTCTTCACACCACCACAATTATCTTCAGGTACTTCATCATCATCACCCTCTTCACCAAATATTTCTTCATCTTCTCATCTACCACCACAAATTTCTTCACGAAACAGGAAAATACCTGCTCATCTCCAAGATTATCATTGTTATAACTTGGATTCTACACTTACACATCCCATTTCTTCTTCGCTATCTTACTCTAAAATCTCCTCTAATCATTTATCATACATCAATACCATCACCAAAATACCTATTCCTCAATCATATTCTGAGGCAAAAGATGATAAAGAGTAGTGTGAAGCTGTTGATAAAGAATTTGGAGCAATGGAAGATACGAATACATGGACTGTGACTACTTTACCTACTCGGAAGAAAGCTATTGGGTGCAAAATGCTTTACTCACTTAAGTTCCACGCCAATGGTACTCTATAGCGACGAAAGGTTCGCTTGGTAGCCAAAGGTTTTACTCAGAAAGAAGGATTGGACTATACTGAGACTTTTTCACCTGTGGCTAAGTTAACAACTGTCCGTTTTCTGCTCAAAGTGGCTGCATCTCGACATTGGTTTCTTCATCAATTGGATATATCTAATGCATTTCTAAATGGAGAATTGAATGAAGAAATTTATATGAAGATCCCGGAGGAGTATGCAGAGAGGAAAGGAATCACATTGCCTAAGGGTTCTGTTTTTCGCCTAAATAAATCTATCTATGGTCTTAAACAAGCCTCCCGGCAATGGTTTATTAAGCTCTCTGCAGCTCTCTTGCGTTTGGGTTACTCGAGAGGCACTGGTGATCATACCTTGTTTATCAAGTCTTGTGATGATGGTCATTTTCTTGCAGTATTGGTATATGTGGACGATATCATTGTGGCAAGTACGAATGAATTCAAATCTAAAGCTTTGATTCGTGACTTGTCACAGCAGTTCAAGCTCCGAGACTTTGGCGTTCTTAAGTACTTCTTGGGTTTGGAGGTGGCGAGAAGTAGTGAAGGTATCTCTATTTGTCAGCGCAAGTATGCTTTGGAGACACTCACTTCATCAGGTATGCTTGGTTGCAAGCCAGTTTCTACTCCTATGGTTCCAAATGTGCATCTATCAATTGATGAGGGAACTCCTATTGAGAATCCGGAGATGTATCGAAGACTTGTTGGCCGTTTGATGTATCTTACTATCACAAGACCAGATATCACATATGCTGACAACAAGCTTTGTCAATACTCCTCTGCTCCGAAGTTACCTCATCTTCAAGCGGTTTATCGAGTTTTGCAGTACATAAAAGGAACCGTTGGACAGGGATTATTCTACTCTTCTTCTGCTGATTTGACCTTAACAGGTTTTGCTGATGCTGATTGGAATACTTGTCGTGACAGTAGACGATCTACGACTGGTATTTCTATGTTTCTTGGCGACTCATTGATCTCATGGCGTTCCAAGAAACAGGACACCGTCTCTTGTTCTTCAGCTGAGGCTGAGTATCGTGCTCTTTCTCAGGCTTCAAAGGAGATGGTTTGGTTGATGAAACTCCTTACTGATTTGAAGGTTCAATCACCGACTCCTATCTTGTTCTCAGACAGCACTGCAGCGATATATATTGCCACGAATCCAGTCTTCCACGAACGGACTAAACACGTTGAAAATGATTGTCATTTTGTTCGTGAGAGACTTGATCGTGGTGTTCTCAAGACTTTACATGTTCGTTCTGCTGATCAGATAGCAGATATCATGACTAAACCACTGTTTCCACATCAGTTTCATCATTTAAAGTCCAAGATGAGTCTTCATAACATCTTTGAAGTCACATCTTGAGGGGGCCTATTAGTGTACATACCGGTTTATATTGGTTTAGATGTAATCTTATTTAGTGGTTTAGTGTTGGTTATTATACAGCTGACTATATATTTGAATTGTACCGTTAACTTTTTAATAAGAAAGATATTTTCTATAACAAACTTCTTCTTCTCTCTCGATGGCTTGATCGTAATATCACCCTGTCCACAACCACACCATCATGTGTTCTTAGATCTGACGACATCTACTGTGGTTGGATGCATATTGTTGTGGTTGAGAGTAGATAACCTTGTCCATAACCACACCATAGTGTGTGGTTTTCTCAGATCTGACGGCAGCTGTTGTGGTTAAACGCGTGGTTTGAAGTAGATACCTTTGTCCATGACCACACCATTTGTGGTGTTATTAGATCGAGTCTCGAGTGATCAAAGGAGAGGGTTAATGATTCTAAGCGAAATGGCGGCGCTTCCGGTGTAGTGGTAATGTTGAACCTGAAGCAGTTGTGGATGAAGAAACAGATGACAGCAGTTGCTGTGGTTGGATATGTAATTGTTTTTTTTTTTTGGTAATCGGATATGTAATTGTTCTGGTTGGAGATGAATAATTCTGTCCACAACTACACCATCAATGGATGGTTAAGAAAATAGTAGTGGTGAAGGAAGGTGGTTATGTCAGTACAAAAGAGGGATGGATGGTTAAGAAAATAGTAGAGGTGAAGGAAGGTGGTTATGTCAGTACAAAAGAGGGATATAACAGTGGTGGTGAAAGAATTGACTATTGATAATCCATAGTTTAGAATCGACGACCATAACTTTGCTAACCACGTGAATGAAATTAAACGAAGGTTATAATAGATACTAGATTCTAACCCGCCCGACTGGGCGGGTGTTATTTTTTTCAACAATATACCATTTATAATTTCTTCTGCTTTAGATATGTCGTAAAACTATTTTGTACGTGTTCCTATATGTTAGAGTGTGTTCCTTTTTTAAACGGATCATCTATTCTATTAAATTTATTAATACAATTTATAAACTTGTATGATTATCTAAATGACCACAATAAAAATATATGTAAAATACAAATTTATATTAGTTTTTGGATTTTCATTTTAATCACATTATATTGGGTTATCTTATTGACATTCTTTTATAAATGTTATTTTATCGATTTTTTTTTACAAAACATAGAAATATAGAAAACATTATTAATGAAATTACCACTAATGGAGAATTATATATATATGTATATAGCATAATATAGTATATCTTATAAGAAAGATATTAAAATTTGTTAACAATTGGCCCATTTAAAGGAGAAACAAAATTAAAATTTTAATAATTTTAATTAGTTGTTAGGGAAAGAAAATAATAAATTACAATAACAATTATTGTTATGATATTATTATGCAAATAGATAAATATCAGTTGTGATTTCTAGGAAATTGTCCAATGTAACTTTTAAATAGTAGATAAAATCTGTACTTCTCTTTTAGTAGAGAAGATTATATTGGGTTATCTTATTGACATTCTTTTATAAATGTTATTTTATCGATTTTTTTTTACAAAACATAGAAATATAGAAAACATTATTAATGAAATTACCACTAATGGAGAATTATATATATGTATATAGCATAATATAGTATATCTTATAAGAAAGATATTAAAATTTGTTAACAATTGGCCCATTTAAAGGAGAAACAAATTTAAAATTTTAATACTTTTAATTAGTTGTTAGGGAAAGAAAATAATAAACTACAATAACAATTATTGTTATGATATTATTATGCAAATAGATAAATATCAGTTGTGATTTCTAGAAAATGGTCCAATGTGACTTTTAAATGGTAGATAAAATCTGTACTTCTCTTTTAATAGAGAAGATTAATTAGTTGTTAGGGAAAGAAAATAATAAACTACAATAACAATTATTGTTATGATATTATTATGCAAATAGATAAATATCAGTTGTGATTTCTAGAAAATGGTCCAATGTAACTTTTAAATGGTAGATAAAATCTGTACTTCTCTTTTAATAGAGAAGATTTTATACCACCTTTTGCTGCACAAAGTATACTTCCAGCTAGAAGTATGTCAAACCGTAAGACATTACCTATAAAGTATGTTAATATGTCAAGTTCTAAAAAAACAAGTATTTGGGTAATTGGGTTGTAATGTGTTACTATATCCAATCCAAACGCAAAGAAACCATAATCGAATCTGAACCAAACTTTAAAACTATTTCAACGAAGCTTTATGTTCCCGAGGAATCAACACTCATTTGAACACAAACCAAACCGGATTAAAAACTAAATCAATATCACGAAAGTCAAAGAACTCTGTGATTGACAAGAAAACGTGAATTGGAAAAGAATTATTTATATCAATCACACATGATTTCATTTCATATTCGAGTTAGGAAGATTCTCAAACATTTAGAAACTTAAAATATGCTTTAGGGCGTATAACAAAAAAAATGAAATCTTTTTGTACATCTGACGTTCAATATATTTGGAATAATGTAAAAGTGTCTAATATTTGTGTGTTTGTAATAAATGTGATTCGTTTGCAAGCAACATAATGAAGGTGGACTGGGATTCGGGCACTAAAAAAGTGAATATGATTTATGGGTTAAAAATTATCTGGAGATTGTTATCAGGTGAGTCTCTTTGGGGAAGATGGATAAAAGTATATCTATTGAAGAGAAAGAGGTTTTGGGAAATCAATAAGAAAACTCAAGTGGGATCTTGGATGTGGAAGAAGTTATTGAAGCTAAGAGAGACAGCGAAGCTATTCTTAAAACAAAGGATAGGAAATGAAGACATGTCTCATTTTAGTTCGATAAATGGTCAGATCTTGGAGTGATGTTTGATCTCTTAGGAGATAGAGGTATTATTGATTTGGGGATAAAGCGATAAGCAACAGTGGAGGAAGCTGATAAGCAACAGTGGAGGAAGCTTGCTTGAGATATAGAAGAAGGAAAAGACACCATACTGAGATTCTTAACTCTATTGAAGAAAAGTTGAACAGAGTAAAGGAAAAGCTTGATGAGAATGTGGAGGATGTATATCTTTGGAAGAGGAGATCAGGTTTTAAAACAAGTTTCTTGACTCAGGAGACGTGGTTGTTGACTCGGGAAATTATGCAAGATGCGATTGGGTCAAGAGTGTTTGGTTCTCCATGGCCACCCCGAATTTTGTGTTCATGTTTTGGCTAGCTATGCTTGACAGAGTATCTTTATGGGACCATAATGTGGACACCACTTGTGTGCTCTATAATGCGGCGTCTAAGTCAAGAAATCATCTATTTTTTGGATGTTCCTATTCTTCACAAGTCTGGGAATATCTATCTTATGGTCTTATGCGAAGTTCTTACTCCAATGACTGGTCTATCATTGTGACGTTGCTGTGTGAGGATGACAAGGGAAGGAAGTGGTCTTTCTGCATCAGATATGCATTTCAAGCTTGTCTATATGCTATCTGGCGGGAAAGGAACAAAATAAAGCATGGTGACAGAGTTACGCCTGTGTCAATTTTGAAGAAATTAGTGGAAAAAAGTATCAGGAACAAGTTTAGCATGATTGAGAAGTATAGAAGGAAGGGTATGGAGGGAGTTCTTACATTCTGGTTTGATACAAGAGTTTAGTTTTCTTGTTTTTATAAGTATTACTTGATAGATGGGAGTACTTTATCTAGGTCTACACTTGATGTAAAAACGTTTTTCGATGAATAAAATTTAACATTCATTCAAAAAAAAAAATAGACGTGATTTGTTCTTAATTTTTGGGAGGACAACAGATTTCCAATCATTTGTATTATACATCACACAACAATGTTTACAAAATCCATATTTCACACGAATTTTTGTTTGTTGTTAACTATATACATTAACCAGAAGAAGAATTTGAATCTACCTTCTTTCTTTTTGGGGTTTTGCAGAATCTCCTATACAACGGAAACTCAATCTTCTCAGCAACGTTCAGAACATTTCTGCCTCTTATAAACCTACTAGACTTGCAACACAATCCTAGACGCTACCAACCTCATCGTCTTATATATGTATCACTCATCTTTTTCACAACCGAGTAAAGACAGAGACGGGATCTTCTGGACAAGAGTTTGAACTACCTGAGAAGCTGAGGGTCTGAGAGATGGCCGGCTGCCGAAGACAGGAAGCAGCCACTCCGAGCATTGTCTTAACATCTTCTATATCAAGACTACTATCCTAGACAACCTCGGATCCAAGAACCGTCTCACCTTTTCTTCTGCAATATTGGCACCTAAATCACAAATATCATGGATCAAGTGGAGCTGCCTTATGCACCAGCATCGCACCAGTTCTCAGCGCTAACCGCTTCTTTACCGGAAACCAACTCAAGAACCACCACTCCAAACCCATACATGTCCATTTTCTTGGACGCAATCCCAGTTCTCAAGTAATGAGGATCAGTGTACCCTGGAGACCCGATCATCCTCACTTGCTTCGAACGAGGTGACGACATGGTAGGAGAAGGCTGGACCATAGATGAGAACCCGACTCTGGCTGATCCGAAGTCGCAAAGCTTGCAGTTGAGGTTTTTGTCAAGAAGTATGTTGGAGGATTTGATGTCACCAGTGCACAATCTGAGGGCTACATTTTTCATGAATGTGTTCCATTGCTTGCGCAACTTGAAACGCTATGGCGGTACGGTTTCTCCATGGCAACACTTGTTTGCTGTTGTGATTGAGCTTCTCTTGGAGGTTACCTTGAGGAAGGTACTCTAATAGAAGCGCGCCAGTTTCTTCTGGAAGATCAGAAAAATTAACACTATAAAAAAACTATTTAACAATTTGATATCATTTGTAACAAATAATCATTTGGGGTTAATATATTATAAAAAAAAACTATTTGGGTGAAAACATGAAATAACAGAAAGAATTTTAATGAGGACAAGGCAAGAATAAAGTACAACAACTTGCATTTATAAAACCTCATAGCTTTTGTTATTTAAAGTATTTTGACTTTTTTCCATGTGTGATGTTAATAATTCAAAGGACTATTGGGCACCTGAATCGTCGAAGTAACCGAGAAGCTTGACAATGTGAGGATGTTGAAGACGAAGCAAGATCTCGAGCTCAGATCTAAACACCTGGTAAAGACGGTGGCTACCGACATGAACCTTGAAAGCCGCTTTTTTGGCGCCAGACAAACGAGCCAAGTAGATACTACTGTAGCCACCGGAACCGATGAGTCTAGAGAAATTTGAGGTGAGAGACTCTACATCGTCCCAGGTATAACATGTTATGCCGGAGACAGAGACAGATCCAGTAATCTTGGGTTTCTTGTCGGTGGTCGAGTCATCGAAACGGACACAACTTACGAAACAAGACATTCTTGAAACAGAGAGAGAGAGAAAAGAGAACTTGTGAAGTTTGAGTGAGGACTACTCTCTGTTTTAAGAAGGAGATAAATGGTGAGTTTCTGGGAAACGCAAAGGGTTTGTAACTGCCGACAGAGAAGGAACAGGAGAATCGGAGAGTGGCGATCTGATTAGGAATGTGTTTTATATTTGGTGGATTATGAATTAGAGAAGAAGAGATAGAAAGAGAGGCAGAGTTTGACCGTTTGTGAGGAATGAAGAAGAAGAAGCCTTCCCTAGAAGCTGCACTGACGTTATAACCACTACGGCTTCACTCATTTCCTTCTCTATATATTTTTTCTTTTGCCCATATCTTTTTCAATAAATTGTTATTAATACTTTAATACACATAAGATTATGTGTTTTATTTATTTAAGGGGTAGACAAAACTCATGTTTCATCCCATTTCCAATACCAAATTTCTTTTATATATTTAAATTCACTTTCATATGGTGTAATCTTGTGTATCATGTTTGGGAATCAGCTGGAAATAGAATTTATAAATAAACCTACTTAAGTTTTCAATGTAATCAAAATTATACGTTAATGACACAATTTAATATTCGTGGTTGAAGAGATTATGAAATAATATACAGAGATGAAGAATCTTTTTTTTTAATTCATTTAGTATCAATTGATTCTGAATTGGAATATATGAATTTAATATATACTCCTTCTACTTCATTTTAATTATCGTTTAAAATTTATTTATACAAATTAAGAAAATATTTAATTTTATATATTTAAAAATAAAAGCATCATTATCTATAATCTATATATCTAACTATATTTTAACTAATATAAAAATAGACTAGAGAATATAAGACATCCTATAAAATATAAAATTAATAAATTTTTATATTAAAGTTTTACAATAATACTTATTTTAAATAAAAAAATATTTTACAATGACAATCAAATAGAAATGGATGGAAAATCAGAATCAACAGATCCTTCAATAATAATGGCGTTGTGACTCTAGTAAATGCACTTCGGTTTAGTTTCTCAAATTCAAATGACCATCGCAACCGCCAAATACAAAAGTTTTACAAAAGCAAAATTAATTGGGAAGTTTTAGGATAGGGACCATAGTGATGTTGCAGCTCATATTGAATGTAAATCATCTCTCATGTTACTATAAGTATGACTACACCAGCAATGCGATGTAGATATATATTTTTCCGTTTCATAAAAAGTGTCACTTAAACATTTTTCACGTATATTAAGAAATCGATTGAAATGTATTTATGTTTTGTTAATGTTGTTAATTTAACTAATATTCCTTTCGTTTCAAAAAATGTATTCCTTCCGTTCTTAAAAGATAGTTGTTCTGAAAAAATAAATTATTTTTAAAAGATGGTTGTTTTATGTTTTCTATGAAAAAATTGTAAATTTTAAGAAATTAATTGGTTTTATTGGATTATTATTGGTCAAAAGTTGTTGAAAATTGAAAATTACAGAAAACAATAAAATTATTATAATGATTTAATATGTTTTTTTAATATGTGTGAAAAACTAAAAAGACTATCTTTTAAAAACAGAGGAAATATGTTTTAAATTTTTCACACTTTTTAATAAAACATATTAAAACTTAGTTATAAATGCATAATTTTCTGTAATTTTATATTTCATATACTTTTAAACCAATAAGACTTTACACATTGCAATTAATATTTTTGAATTTCACATTTTTCATCATCAATTGACAAAAACTGTATTGGAAATATAAAAAAATGTATATTTTGCAACAATATTTTCTCTAGAATATAATATACTCCCTCTTCTCATATTGTAAGAAGTTTTAGCAAAAAAAGAAGGGCTTATTGCAAAAGTGACTCAAAACTTGAAGTCAAACACAAAACTAACATTTTCTTTTGACTCATTTTTTTTTTGAGTTTTTAACCCCACATCTGCATTTTATCTACGAAAATGCCATTAACCTTTTTTTTTTTTCGAAAATGGCTTCTTTACTGTCTCAACCTCATTTTCTTCAAGTATTTACAATATTGCCACTGCCATGAATAGTGAGAACAACCTTGTACGAACTGTTTGGAGCTTTTAATGCCCTTTAATGCACGTAAATCTCTTTACACTCTCTCTGTTTCAATTGTTATGAACTAAAAACAACATTTCTTTCACTTTCTCTCCATATTCATCCAAAAAACTCAAGCTTTTGATTCAAAATATGGGTGATGGTTGACAGAGCCATATTTCTTTCGTTTTGATTACGGTTGCTTTCGTTTGAGGTTCTTGGTGGTTGGAGAAGACCCTGTGTGCAAACGAAGTCATCTCACCTAGTTTAAGGTACGAATTTGAATTTTTTTCAAAATCTGTTCGCGTAGAAGACTTACAAGTAAGTCATTTGTATGTAGAAGACTTACTGATGAGTCTTCTGGTCAAACGGACGACTTAAACTAAGTCGTCCAGCTTTGTTTGTTGAAAAAAAACACTCCAGACGACTTATATATAAGTCGTCTACGAGAAACATGCTAGTTTTGCATTTGACCGAATCGTGTCAGATCTTTGACTATTTCTGGACGACTTATAATTCAGTCGTCTCTGGGAAAGTTAAAATTTCAATATTTTATTAAACTAGACGACTTACGTGTAAGTCGTCTTAGGTTAGTTTTGTAATTGAAAAATAAAACTTCATAATTTAACTTTTACCAGACAACATAATATAAAATCGTCCCGTCAGAAGACTTAATTTAAAGTCGTCCGGGGAAAGCAAAGTCGTCCAGAATTTTTCCCAATTTTCTGGTCAAACCTTGCTTATCCCGGACGACCTTAAATTAAGTCGTCTAGCTGGACGACTTTTAGTTAAGTCGTCTGGAGAAAATTAAATTTCAAGTTTTATTTTTTAATTACAAAACTAACGTAGGACGACTTACATGTAAGTCGTCTAGTTTGAATAAAATATTGAAATTTTTACTTTCCAGAGACGACTGAATTATAAGTCGTCCAGAAATAGTCAAAGATCTGACACGATTCGGTCAAATGCAAAACTAGCCCGTTTCTCGTAGACGACTTATATATAAGTCGTCTGAAATTTTTTTTTTAAAAAACAAAGCCGGACGACTTAGAATTAAGTCGTCCCTTTTAATTTTCAATTGCAAAAGTGACCTATTTAGACGACTTACCTTTAAGTCTTCTGGACGACTTAATTATAAGTCGTCTGCGATAATGTTTATTGAACTTCTTCATTTTCTCTATGTTTACTAATGTGTTTTATTTTGAATATTTGCAGATGATTTTTAAGTTACATGCAGTGTATGGAGAATGGTTGTTGAGAGATTTCCGTTGGGATTTTGTGGTTGATGATCTCAAAGGAGCAAGATTGTTTTTATTGAATGAAGATTCAACACATGCTGAACTTGTTGCAATGGCTCAAGAAGATTATAACCTGGACATGAGATCAGTGACTGTGGAGATTAGCTACTCATTACCAGCAGAAATGATGATGACTCCAGGCAGTCCTCCCATTCATGTTACAAGTGATAGACAAGTTCAAAACTTGCTCGAGATACTCAAAACGTATAGAGTATGTCTTTGTGTATCAAGCCGCAGCAAGGTGGAAACGGTTTCAGAGAAAAGAGAAGAAGCTGGTGAATGGGAAGAAGATGTTGGTGATAATGATGAAGCTGGTGAATAGGAAGAAGATGTTGGTGATAATGATGAAGCTGATGAATGTTCTGAAGATGTTGGTGATAATGAGTCTGTTGAAGATGAAAATCAAGATGGGGAGGAGGAAAATGGGGAGGAGGAAAATGGGGAGGAGGATGCTGATAACACTATTGTTGGTGAAACGGATCAGAATGGTGGGGATTACAGTCTTTATGGAAAGGTTCTAGATGAGGACGAGGAAGATGATGATAATATTTGTTTTGAAGAAATTGAAAAGACATATGCCAAGACAAATGCTATTGAAGGAAGAAAATCGGATTGTACCAGCATCTATGTCAACCAGAGTTTTGTTAGCAAGGATGCACTGCTTTCAGAGCTGCGGTTGACAGCAGTGAGGGGTAAATTTTCTTTCAGAATATACAAATCAACAAAAACTCTCCTTGTGGCAATATGTCGGGTTAGCGGTTGTGGATGGAAGATCAGAGCGAGTGTGAAACATGGGCCAAACACGTTTTGGGTAACAAAGTATGTGGAAAAACATTTATGCTCAATTGGAGACCGAATCGCTCAGCGGAGACACTGTACTCCAAAGTATGTTGGTAGTCTTTTCATTGATCGTGTTGAGATCATTGATGGGATAACTCCACAGCATATCACTGATGCAATGAAGAACATGTTTGGCATGACGCTTGATTACACCACTTCATACAGAGCACTGTTATATGCACAAAAATTGGTGAGAGGATCAGCAGAAGAAGGGTATTCGCGTCTGCCTTCATATCTCGAGCAAATCTCCATTGCAAATCCTGATTCTATCACCGCTATAGAACTTGATTCTAAGAAAAGATTTAAGTATCTATTTCTCTCTTTTGGAGCTTCTATTAAAGGTTTTAAGTATCAGAGAAGGGTCATTGTGGTGGATGGAACTCACCTAAGTGGAAAGTACGGAGGTGTTATGTTAGTTGCAGCCGCACAAGATGACAATTTTTAGATATTCCCATTGGCTTTTGGGATAGTGGATGCTGAAGATGAACCTTCTTTGGAATGGTTTTTCACAAAATTGGCTAGTTGTATATCTCATGACAAGCCTCTGGTGATAGTCTCTGACCGGCACGCGGCCATTAAAAGTGCGTGTGAGAAGGTGTTTCCTTGGGCAACCCGAGGAATATGTTATTATCACCTTCAAGATAACATTGTCAAAAAGTTTAAAGGGAAACATCTCATGTACTTGGTGAAAGGGGCTGCTTATGCGCACACGGTTTACGATTTTGACCGGTACATGGCTGAGATACGGAGTGCAAACCCGGAACTTGCAATGTATTTGGAGAAGGCCGACGCCAGTCTATGGTCAAGGGTTTATTGTAAGGGGAACATGTTCAACATAAAAACAAGCAACATCGCTGAATCTATTAATTCCGCACTGAAGCGAGCAAGAGGATTTCCGATTCCGTTCCTGCTGGAGTTCATAAGGCAGAAGTTAGGAAAATGGTATTGGAAAAGGAGACAAGATGCTTTGAGTCTCCCAACTGAACATAGCCGGGGTGTTGAATACTTGCTTGTTGTTCGATCAGAGATAGCGGATACGATGACGGTCGAACCAATTGATGGATGGTGTTTCTTTGTCAAAGGTGGCAAAATGGACTGTGTGGTTGATTTGGAACATGTAAAGTGTGATTGTGGTGTCTATGGAGTGGAGAAAATACCTTGCTCTCATGCTATAGCAGCTGGAACACATGCTGGTGTGCATATCGACACACTTGTATGTCCACTTTACTCAAAGAATCATCTGTATGCAGGATACTCAGAGAATATATATCCTATCGTGTCACAACATATTGAGAAACGAGAATGCTTTCCTCCAAACGTAAAGCGTGGTCCGGGGAGACAGAAGAAATCAAGATGGCAATCTTGGTTGGAGCTATCTAGGATGAGAGGACACAAACCCAGGAAGAAACACAGGGCACAGAGATGCTCAAACTGCAAGGAAACTGGCCATAGAAAACCACAATGTACACAACCAGTTGACTAGTTGTCCAGACGACCTAAATTTAAGTCATCCAGTCTTGATTACCCGTCCAGACGACTAATTGTTAAGTCGTCCAGACGACTTATTTGTAAGTCGTCCAGTGTTTCGTCTACCTTCTACTATCCCTTCAAGTGTATTTTTTTTAGACGACCTTTTACGAAGTCGTCCAGTGTATTTTATTTTTAGACTACCTTCTACTATCCCTTCGAGTGTATTTTTTTTAGACGACCTTTTACGAAGTCGTCCAGTGTATTTTATTTTTAGACTACCTTCTACTATTTTTAGACTACCTTATTTGTAAGTCGTCCAAACCTTCCAGACGACTTATTTGTAAGTCGTCCAGCTGGAAAACCTACCAGACGACTTATTTGTAAGTCGTCCAGCTGGAAAACCTTCCAGACGACTTATTGGTAAGTCGTCCAGTGTTTCGTCTACCTTCTACTATCCCTTCAAGTGTATTTTTTTAGACGACCTTTTACGAAGTCGTCCAGTGTATTTTATTTTTAGACTACCTTCTACTATCCCTTCGAGTGTATTTTTTTTAGACGACCTTTTACGAAGTCGTCCAGTGTATTTTATTTTTAGACTACCTTCTACTATTTTTAGACTACCTTATTTTTAAGTCGTCCAAACCTTCCAGACGACTTATTTGTAAGTCGTCCAGCTGGAAAACCTACCAGACGACTTATTTGTAAGTCGTCCAGCTGGAAAACCTTCCAGACGACTTATTGGTAAGTCGTCCAGTGTTTCGTCTACCTTCTACTATCCTTCAAATACACAAATAAATCATACACAAATACACAAATAAATCATACACAATAAATCATACACAAGTTCAAATACACAAATAAATCATACACAAGTCATAAATCATACACAAGTTCAATTTTTAATACACAAATATACAAATACAAATACAACGACAAGTTCAAAGCCATACACAAGTTAGAAAATCTATACAAGTTAGATTTGTGTATCTAATCATACATGCCCACGAACATACCACCATCCTCATTATCTTTCAAATGCTGATCAACAAGCTCCGTCCATATAACCACAGCCATATTATCCCTCATAGTCTTCGCATTGGACCTAGCAAAATCTTTAGGGCTAAAGGGGACCCCAAGAACATGACATTCAATGTACTTTAGAGCATACACGCCACAATCACCATTGTTGGCCGTGGGTACATCTTTCAGCAGTCTCTCATATGTGTATCGCTCCAACCCGTATTTGACCCGTTCTTCCTCGGTGGCTGCGCACTCAACAAGCATATAAGGGACCATCTCGAGAAAAGGCTCCATTATCTCATCCCATGCTTTTGGTATGCTAGATGAAGGTATGCTGTCCCAGACGACTATGTGCCTCTTAGGGATCGATATCCAGATAGCAACCCAATGTTTGTTGTTCAAGTTCACTGGCGCATAGATATCATCAATGTCCTCCCCCCACTTCTTGTTTGATTGGCAAAATGAAGGCATTGATCCGTCATAAAAACACGACGCCCCACTAGGTAGCATTCTTCCTAAACCTTTGTGATCAGGTGCCGATGCTTTGAAGAACAGATACTGCTCTCTCCAAGAATGGGAAAAGTTGTGATCCATGAAGCACATTCGCTCGCTCCGGAAAGCTTGTGGGTTCTCCTGATACCTCTGCCTCAGCACATTCATCCAAGCATCCATATGCTGCATATAAAATAATACAAGTTAGAACCTCCCAGACGACTTATTTGTAAGTCGTCCAGCTGGAAAACCTACCAGACGACTTATTTGTAAGTCGTCCAGCTGGAAAACCTTCCAGACGACTTATTTGTAAGTCGTCCAGCTGGAAAACCTTCCAGACGACTTATATATTTACAAATCTATACAAAGACAAGTTACCAGACGACTTAAAGATAAGCAGAAGACTTACTACGTCTTCCAGCCATGCTTTGGGTGTCCGGAGTTTATGATACCACCAAGATGGTGATGTACGGGGTTTGTCCTCAAGCTTAGTGAAATACTCACTGCAAACAAAAAAGCAATCAGTTTTGGTAGACTAAATCAAGCTATTATGGGTAAAGCAATCACTTACGGATCATTTTTCAACCAATCAGCGAGCTCCTTCAACTTAGCTCTGTTTAGTGTGGGAAATGGATTATACTTTCCCACTCTAAGGAGTTTCTTTCTCTCTGCCGTATAAGGAGATATCTGCGTGGGAACAGGTTTCTTCGTTTGTTCACTCCTTGCACGCACAGAAGCAGTGGGAGCTGATTTGTCCAATACAACCAGGCTCGGTTCTGAAACTGGAACGCTTGGATCGGTGGAAGCGAAGCTCGGTTGTTGATCGTTGGAAGCGAAGCTCGGTTGGTCAGTGGAAGTGAGAGGAACAATCTCTTTGGAGGTGACACCATCTGCTTTATCTGCTGTATCCTCCGGCAAGATCTTATATACCGAGATCGCCTCATCTGCTGTATCCTCCGGCAACAACCTCTGCAATAAAAGTTGCACACAAGTTAACCCTGGACGACTTAAATAAAAGTTGTCTGGACGACTAGTCGACCCTGGACGACTTAAATAAAAGTTGTCTGGACAACTAGAAGACCCTGGACGACTTAATTCTTGTTGGGAGAGGATTTGATACTAACCTCTTTGGGCAGAGGAGAAGGCTGTTTCTTTTGAGGAGAAGGTAGTTTCTTTTGAGGAGGAGTAGGCTTTGCCTTTTGAGGAGTAGGCTGTTTTGTTTGAGGAGTAGGCTTTGCCTTTTGAGGAGTAGGTTGTTTCGTTTGAGGAGTAGGCTTTGCCTTTTGAGGAGCAGGCTGTCTGGTGGGAGGAGTAGGATGATTGGTTTGAAGTGTAGGCTGATCCTTTTGAGGGGTGGCTTGAGGGGTAGGCTGTTTGTTACTAACCCCGGTTTCTTTGGCTTGAGGGGTAGCCTGATTGGTGACACCAACCTTCTTCTCCACAGCTTCCAATCTATCGGACAACTTCCTAATCTCCCTGATGCACTTCCTAAACCCATCTTTCATCATGTCACCTAAGCCACTTCTTAAGTCCTTGAACATATTTTCCAACTCCTCTCTGGTCACCCAACTAGCCTCTTCTCTAGCCTCTTCTCTAGCCTCTTCGCTAGCCTCTTCTCTAGCCTCTTCTCTAGCCTCTTCTCTAGCCTCTTCTCTAGCCTCTTTAGGAGCCTCTTTAGGACCCTCTTTACGAGCTTTCTTCCGAGGTCTCTGATTGTCTTCCTCCTCCTCCTCCACCTCCACCACAACCATCTCTTTGGCTCTTTTCGATGGAGTCACAAACTTAGGTTTTGTACCAGTGACTTCCCAGCAATCCATGGTCCACTTCCACGGTTTCCGATCATACATGACTTTAATGATGTTCTCCGCGGGCACGTCCTCAACCTCAGAGTCCCATTTTGGCCACATTTCACTAATGTCCTTCTCAACAAAGTTGATCACGCGGGTCTGCAGTAAATAGAAGAAGAATCGAGTTAGATATTTGAAACAAAATACTAAATAGACGACTTAATTATAAGTCATCTACTAAGTCGTCCAGCTGGACGACCTTCCAGACGACTTATTATAAGTCGTCTACTAAGTCGTCCAGCTGGACGACCTTCCAGACGACTTATAATAAGTCGTCTACTAAGTCGTCCAGCTGGAAGACCTTCCAGACGACTTATAATAAGTCGTCTACTAAGTCGTCCAGCTGGAAGACTTTCCAGACGACTTATTATAAGTCGTCTACTAAGTCGATCAGCTGGAAGACCTTCCAGACGACTTATAATAAGTCGTCTTAATAAGTCGTCTGGAAAGTCTTCCAGCTGGACGACTTAGTAGACGACTTATTATAAGTCGTCTGGAAGGTCTTCCAGCTGGAAGACTTTCCAGCCAACTTAATTAAGTGAAGATGGAAAGGTACCTGACTCAAGATAGCAGCTTTCATGAATCTGCGGCCTCTGCTGCCCTCGTAAGCCAGAATCGGTGGAGACGGACTGTTTGCTCTGGGACTACCAATACTAGCACCCAATCCCGGAATAGATGTGTACGCCCAGACCTGAAGAACTTGTATAAACCCATCCACGGTGTAACAGCCAGTAATATCTTTGTTCCACAAAGAGTCCATCAGCACCTTAAACGCGACTCTCCCCCATGGATAATTCTCAAACCGTTCTAAATCCATCACTAGCCTTGCCAGAGTAGCTCGTGTAGCGGTTGAAAACTTTCTCCCTTCAATGAATCCAGTGAAGATGGAAAGGTACGCGAGTCGCTTGCGATCTTCCCTGGACCAATCCCCGCATCTCTTCAGTGCTGCTATTATCTGATCAGTAGTTGGCCCAGCTTCCAGATGAACTCCCATCATCCCCCAGAAAGAAACCATCTCTGGGGTAACTTCACATTCTGGTGTCTCAAGGTCCTCGATGTACTCGCAGTTTAGACCAGTGATGTTTTCAAACTCTAACAGTGAAAACCTCGCAGGTTCTGGACCAACGAGACACCACATCTCGTACTTCTTCTTAATGTCCAGCTTTAAACTGAGCAAGTAGTGAACCAGCCTTGAAGCCCAACCAAATCCCTGCTCCTTCAACTTGATGAAAACTCCCAATCTCGACTCCTTGAGCTCTTCAAATTCAGCATCAGTGAGAGCTTCCCTAAGAGCAGTATGAAACTTCTTGTTATCCGTATGATACGAAATGCTATTGTGGGGTTCTGGCTCTTCCCCTAAAGTGTATAACCTACGGGGGAGTTCTGGAATATCCATCCTTTTTGTCTGCAAAATAATCAAAGACAACAATAGAAGTAAGAACACAAGCTAAATCAATCACGCCTTTAATATAAGTCATCTGGAAAGTCGTCCAACTGGACGACTTAGTTGACGACTTATATTTAAGTCGTCTGGAAAGTCTTCCAAATGGACGACTTATATTTAAGTCGTCTACTAAGTCGTCCAGTTGGAAGACTTTCCAGACGACTTACTTACAAGTCTTCCATTAGAAAAATTTCAAGCAGACCTGATTAGTCGCAGAAGGAGTTGGAGTACTCGTCATTGTGGTTATAGATCTGAAAAAATAAACGTGAAACGGTGAGAATGAGTAAATTGAAAGAGACAACGTTTTATGTTCATCTTTTCCTCGAGTTTGATGACTTACCGGCGTTAGGGTTTACAGAGAAACGGCCCTACGGTTTACAGAGAAGAAGCGGCGGCGCTAGGGTTTAGAAGAAGCGGCGGTGCTAGCTAGTGTTTAGAGGAAGCGGCGGTGAGAACGTTGGTGAGCACGGTGGCGAGGGCGACGGTTTGTTCGGAAATAGTGGAAGCGGGGGCGCTAGGGTTTAGAGGAATCGGCGGCGCTAGGGTTAGAAGAAGCTGCGGCGACAACGGTGAGAATGAAGTGAGATAGATAGCCGATGTTGAGAACGATGGTTGTTCGGAAATAGTGGGAATTCGAATCGCCTTTGATATCGCCGGTGAGAGAGAACTGTTAGGGTTTCTAAATTTCGCGGAAAATGAAAAAAAAAATCACCTTATATATTGGGTAAATGATCCGGTTAGCTTTAAAAGTACATTGGTAAACTTTAAGGTTTGGTCCGGTTTAGACGACTTATTCTAGCTGATAATGTACATCAGACGACCTAATATTTAGTCGTCTGGGCACAGAAGACTAAATATTAAGTCGTCCTAGACCCTAAAATGAACCCCTAAACTAAAATGACTAAATTAACTTACTAACCACGTTATAAAATCAAATTATACTTCAATAGTGTTTACTATACACAAAAATGAACACGCTTAGGTAATTTTAAAAAATTTCAAAAACGGTTTTAATGCTTTCCAAAATCTAACCCTAAGAACACATACAATACTACAACACATGTTGATGAAACATAAACTAAAGAATATCACGACTCACTACTTTCACTCATCTGGGCTGAAAACAATTGAAATTTGTTATATATTAATTTATATCTCTTAAGACATATGTTAATTACATAATTCCAATTTTTCACTTATCAAAATATTTTTTACAAAATTTTTAAATTATGTTTAAGAATAACTGTTCAGACGACTTGCGAGGGGTAGAAACGTAAAAATAAATCCGTTTTTTTGTTTGCTCACAAGGAGATAGTTGTAATTTCAATAGCCTTTTAGGTTACTTTTGCCTTTGACCCAAGTTGGGGTATTCTTTTGGGTTTGACTCCAATTTTTAAGTCACAATTCGTAATTCTCCCAAAAAAGAATTGTTTCAAAATATAAGTAATTTTAACATTTCAATGTAACTTTTGCATTTATTGTATATTGTGTAACCAATAAAAATATGTTACATTTTTTATAATTGATTGAATTTATATATTAAATGATACTTTTTAAAAAGTAATAAATTTCTAAATATTAGTGGTTTTATCTAAAATTACATACAAATTGAAACATAGAGAATGCATCTTTTTGAAACGAAAGGAGTATCATTTTAGATAAATAAATTTATTTATAAGATCAATGCATTTTGTAATTAATATCGAGTTGATTAAGTATAAACTGCATTGAAATTGTCAACGATATTTTTATGTAATAAAAAAATTATAATAACTGTAACTAGATTTCAATATGTCTTGTAAAGAGAGAATATATTTTTTGTTTAGTTTTTTCTGAAAATTTTAATTTATGTATTTGAATTTTTTCTAATTATATTTTTATTTAATATTAATTTAATTTGATAGAATAATTCCTTAAATAAATAAAATATATAGTTATACATAATATTATCAATATGTTATGATCTTGTTTTAATATAATATATACGAAACATAAAAGAATAATTCTTTTAGATCGCTTGCACGTTTAGATAGATCTCTTGCATGTTTCACATAAAATGATTTACATAGGAATAAAATTTTATCCTTATTTATTTTTATGTAATTTAAAATATAGGTAACCGAAAACGATTTTCTTTCTTACAAAGTTTTCTAGTTAATAACTATACTACGTTGTTTCTAATCTTATTATATAAAGCTTAGTTCTTCAAAGTTACTAATTAACATGATTGTGACATGTGTCATTAAATTTTTTAAGATGGTGACATGTGTCAAAAATATGATATAATTCTCTTTTTTATTATTTAATAGAGATTTAAAAAAGGAAAATTCTTTAAAAAAGAAAAGTTTCTAAATAATTACTATTAAATAATTTTTATAATTACTTTTCAATATTAAATAAAATTTAGAATTATTTCTTCAATATTATTTTTAGTATATATTTTGAATCATTATATATTTTAGAAAAGGAAAATTACTATTACATAGTCTTTTAAAATTCTATATTATAAAATATTTGATAGTAATTTCTTTTTTAAAAGACTAAACAAAAATAATAATTGCAAAAAGGTATTAGAAAGTTAATTCTTTTTTAAAAAAATTATAGTGTTTATTCTTAAACTCACTAAAGATAGAGAATTATAAAAGATAAATTCTACTTTAAAAAAAAATGTTAAACAAACGAATTGTAAAATCCCACAATTTCAATTATTTAATAAAAAACATGGAGAAAAACTAACTTTATAATAAATAATATTCCTTTTTAAAAGCCTAATTAAAAGAAATTTGTAAAAGTACTCTTATTATTTTCTTATAAGTAACTAACTTTCTTTTCTAATAGATAATTGTGTATTAAAAATTATGACCAAAAATAGCTACAAACATTTCACATCTATATTTAGGCTTAAGCTTCCACATATTATTTTTACAAAACACAATAGTATGTACATGAAAAGTATTACCTGAGTATTTTCTTTTAATTTCTTGATACAACTCAACATTTTATTATCATTATTACTTTTTATTATAACATAAATTCCAATTTTGATGTTGTTGTTTACATCATATATTAAACAGATATTTTTCTATTAAAGATAAAATAGTTGCATAAAAATCATAAGGAAAAACTAATAAAATAATTAGTTTTCTGTTATTAAAAAAAATTATAAATAAAAATGTAAAGGTAAAATAATCTTATTTTTCTTATAATTAACTAAATTTATGTTTTAATAATTCTGTGTTAAAAAAATATAAAGCAAAAATAACTTGAAACATTTCACCTGATATGATTGCGACATGTGTCAATTACTAAAAAATTAGATTTTGAATGTGTCAATCAAAACTGACATTATGTGAAAATAAATTTTTCATAAAATCTTAAATAAAAGAGATTTCTAAAAAAAAATCTTTTCTAATCTTAACCAATCAAGATTTTTTTTCTTTTTCTTTTAAATCCTAACCGGAGAGAATTGTAAAATAATAATAGTAATTTTTAATTTAAAAATTTAATGATAAACATGATACTAAGAATTATTTAATTAACAATACAAATTGAAAAAAAACATTAGTGATATTTAAAAAACAAATTTTGAAAATGCCATCTTTTAAAAATAATTAATATTAACTGGAAATAATTATTTGATAGAAATTTTGTTTTTATAAATCCTAGATGAAATATAATTGTAAAAGATTAAGTAATAATAATTTCCTTTTCTAAAATCCTAAAAGCTGTAAAAGAATATTTGATAGTTTTTTTTCCTTTTTTCTAAAATAAATCATAAACAAAAGAAATTTGTATCATATTTCTAAGTCCTAACCAAAAGAGAATTGTAAAAAAAATATTTTATAATATTTAAATAGAGTGTGTGATGATGAACATAATATTAAAAATTCTTTAATTAACGAAAGAAGTGTAGAAGTGGTATTGATACAAAGTGTTAATAAAAGCAAATTTAAGATTATTTATTAATAACTAGAAATAATTATTTGATAGCAATTTGTTTCTGAAATTCTAAAGAGAATATAATTGTAATAGGTTATATGACAAATTTTCCTTTTCTAAAATTTAAAAAATGTAAAAGAGTATTTATTTTTTTATTTAATTTATTAATTGTAATTAAATAGGAGATTTATAAAATATTTTTTTTCCTTTTTTAAAATCCTAGCAAAATAAATTTTTTAAAACTTATTTAATAAAGCATTAAGTTAGTATATAAGAACATGTATAATATTGTCCTTGACTCGAATGGTGTATTTGACTTTGATTTCTTTTTACTTTTCATTCAATTTCTTATTTTGGATTGTGTTGAGTTTAAACGTTTAGGTATAGTATCTTCTTTAATTCTAATTGCAAAATTTACAACATTGATCTATGAACAATGATTATAAAATACAAATATTAACTTGAACTTATGTGTGAAAAGGGTTTTTAATTATAAAATAAATCTCACACAACATATACATAAAAATCATAAAATTATAATAAAATGATTTTTTATTATGTTTTTATTAAACTAAAACATCGAACAAAACCCGTTGCAACGCAACGGGCTCATATCTAGTTCGTAATAAAGTAACGACGAAATTATATCGTGAAATACTAGCAAACTCAAAATATCAAAACTATCTCTATGTATTTAGCAACAACACGTGGTCAAGAAATTCGGTAAAGTTGCCCACAATCTGGAAATATTTTAGCAACAGATAGAGAGTAGTGTTTCAGCCTGTCGGTTACTAATGAGTAATGACTGATTGCACTAAGCAACAACCAAAAATACTAGTGACAAATTGCACTTAGCCACCGACAAAAAAAAAACTAAACACTAATTGCTGACGAAAAAACTTCGCCTAACACCAAAAAAACTTCGCTTGCTTTATCTTTTTAACAAAGTTCGTAACTTTCTCTTTTGTAGATCACAATCATAACTAGAGCAGCTTTTCTCATGATTTCATCGAAAAATCACACATGCGCTCTCCAAATTGGTTAAACAGGCGTTAGGCACCACCAACCAGACTGACATAAGATTGCATGGGTACATGCTCTTCACCCTCTAACTCTTAAATCTAATAGTACAAACAATATAATATTGAACAATGTATATACATTAATTCAACGGCGAGGGAGCGGTAGGAGAATCATTGTCCCATGTATATTCAAATAGTACTCTCTTTTCTATGTTTAATTAATTTTGAATCCAAAGATGTCGTCAAGTATAGATGTTAGATGTAGTGTCGTTTTCTTTGATTTTCAACACGCTGAAACGTGGAAGATGCTCTTATTTTTGCGTATTGTATATGTACTTACTCGAATTTCTCTTGAATTGACCCCAATACACCCAACCAGTCACCGACACATTTCTCTTGCTTCTTTTAATTTAATGCCAATGGTACTATTATCACTTACTTACCGTTTATCATTCAACACATACATTTCTCCTCGTGATTTGTGTTTGGTGCTGATCGTATTTATGAGCTGCGACAAACAAAGCATGCGGCAACAACCAGCACACGGGCAAAGTTATTCTTCGGAGATACCGATGTTTTTCATGCGAGTTAAATTCATTCAAGTAGACTCCTAGATCGTCAACCATTACTCGAGGTAGAAAATTGATTTTCTGATTGCCTAGGATTTCTGTACACCAAAGGTTAGTATTGCATGTATAACATGGTAGGATATACTGTTAGATCAAATGTGTTAGGATCAAATTTGTTAGCACCATGATATAAAATTTTAAAATAAATTTACTAAGCTGTCGTTTTTATATGACTTGGTCAAATTTGATGGTTTTCGACAGGTCAAGATGTCAAGATCACATAATGAAAATCACAAAAAACGCTACATATTGTGATAAATATGAAAATGGACAGAAGAAAGAAACTATTATAATTTGGTTGAGGTTAAGCTGTCATATTATATTACGAGACTGAAGTGAGCGAAGATAAATTTTGAGTTGTTAAAGTACAACAGCTCTCATAGATTACGCCCCATTTCTCTTCTTTATACTCATGAACCATTTAATTTAGATTTTTTCTCTCTGGTGGCTGAGCACTGCCCCAACGTCAAAGATATTAAACCCAACAGCACAGCCATCTCAGCAAGGCTCAACCAATGGTAGTGGACCGTGCACATTTCCAGAAGCCTAAGCAGATGATTATTTCACAACAAAAAAACTAGAACGGTTTCTATCTCAGTCAAAAGTAGAAGCAGAGGAAGCGTTAAAGAAGATAAGTGCACAGCCAATATACCTCAGCAAATACAGCTTAATAACAGATTTAGAGTGCTAATGGATCAGTACGAAACTACGAGTGATGCCAATGAAAAGAAGGCATCAATGGTTGACCATGTGGTCAAGAAGATCAAATCGACTAATTGAAGAAACTAAACTATCAGATGTAAGTGGTCTACCAAGTGGCCGAGAAGGCTGAAGCAGTCTATATTGAATATATGAAGCGATCACTTCATTGTCGTTGGTTTAGTGTATTACTCGACCACTTTAATATATGTTCTCCTAATGAAGAAGCATAAGCCAAACCTTATCTGGATATGAAGCCTAGCCTGTATAAAGATCCAGGAAAGAGATTTCCAATCATGATCCACCAAAGAAAAGCACACACAGGCTGTTGACAAGAAGTTAAAGAGAAGTTAACAATGTTTACTAGTTTAATTTTGTGAAGGAAGAATTTAGTAATAGATGCTATATAAGAGCATCTTCATCAGTTAGTATGTCAAACAAAGTATCTTACAAATCAAATATTATTAGTTTTAATACAATGTAATTAATATTTAAATTTTAAATCATAAAAATAAAGTAAACAAATTATCTTGTAACACGTCACACCAAAATATCTCTGACATTTTTGTTGAGCTTCTCGCAGGCCAACCTCACTTTCTTCTCTCACTAGCTTTTAGTTTTTTTTTTACCTTTTATGTTTAGATACTCTCCTATAACTTCAAATGAGGTTGCCTTAGAGCAACGTTATCGGGCGGGACCATTTTGAGTCCTTACAACTAAAAAAGCAGAGGACGCATGACACACAGTAAGGACGACACAGCATGGACTATCAAGGACGTTCCTTATATAAGGACTTTTTTCCTTGGTCCCCCTCGGTTTTGATGATCAGTGGTCCCTCCCCCCCTTAAGGACGCATCAAGGACGACGCGATAATGTTGCTCTTAATAATACAAAAGGAAAGTCAAAAGTAGCTATTTAATATTTCTACCTGAACAGAGTTTTACTTCTAGTTTAGCTAATGGTTTTAGTGTTCATCAGAATCAAGTGGGCCAATAAACAGACATTGTCTAACCATGTAAGTCATTCAAGTTGTGTATTCTGTATAAATATGTAACTTTGATGAATGAAACTTAAGAAAGCCGAATGAGCTCTTTCCCAATATGCAAATGGACTTCACCAGGTATCTTTAGAGTTACACACCTGATTATAGTCCATGAGAGACCAAGCTCTCACTAAGCTTGTTTTACTCCCACACTAAATCGTTTCTACTTCTCTTAAACACAAACTTTGTTTTGTTCTATTTCACAAACATTCAAATACAATTAAAAGGTTTGTTGGCGATTCATATATACTCACATTTCATCAAATACTAAATCTAACAAATCAACAAAGTTAGACTCTAGTGATTCTGAAGAAAAACAAGGGCAAGTTAATGGATTGTTCAGCTCAGGCGGCGGTTCTCCGGTGTATCGTGGATCATCGTTGGTTTACCGACGTCTTGCATGGTAGGAGAGATTTTTGTTCCATCTTTTACGTAGGAGAGAAGTTGGATGTGTTTATCAAACTTGTAAATAACGTATTGGGTTGGGCCCAATTCATCACTTGTATAGCCCACTAGGGAGTTTCTCTTTCGTCTTGCGAGGTGCTTTTGTTCTAATTAGTGCAGAGATCTGAGTATAAAGAATTAATAATTCCAGAAACGAAAGAAACGGTAAATTGGGGGACTAAAATGAAAGGGAGAAAAAAAAAACTAAAGCGACGGAGAGAGAGAAAGAGAAGAGAGAGAGAGAGAGAGAGAGAGAGAGACGGCGACATCTCCCCTTGCTTCCTTCGTGGCGATCGAAACCCTAATTTAACTCCAAAAAAAGAAACTTAACGGAACCTAGGTTTCGCCGCCGCCGCTGGGCGGAGGAAACATGCGGTTGAGGAGATGCGTTTAATCCTCACCGTCATGCTCTCATTCATCCCTTACCTCTATTCATCTCCTCACCGTCCCTGCTCTTCCCCCGTCGCTCGTCCTCGCCTCCGTCGCTGCCGTCTCAGTCGTTTCGCCACCGCATTGGTCGCTACATCCGCTCTTCTCCTCGCCTCCGTCGCCTGGCTCTCCCTCGTCTTCTCACCCGCCACTTCTCGCTGCTGGCATCTCCTTAGAGATTGGGAAGACGCACATCTCTGGAACAGACGCTACCATCCTCACATCCCTAGCCAAAGAGAAATCGAAATCTCGCCGCCAGCTCTCCCTCTCTTCGATCACGACGATGAGATCGTCCAACCTAGGAATCGAACTCTCGATCTGTCTCTGAACCACTTAATGTTCGGCATCGCTGGCTCCTCACAGCTCTGGGAACGGCGCAAGGAGCTCGTGAGGCTATGGTGGAAGCCTTCTCAGATGCGCGGCCACGTCTGGCTCGAAGAGCAGGTTTCACCAGAGGAAGGGGACGATTCTCTTCCTCCCATCATAGTCTCCGAAGACTCCTCTCGTTTCCGTTACACCAATCCCACTGGCCATCCTTCTGGACTCCGAATCTCCCGCATCGCCATGGAGTCTTTCCGCCTCTCTCTCCCTGGCGTCCGCTGGTTTATCCTCGGAGACGACGACACCATCTTCAATGTTATCAACCTTCTTGCTGTTTTGACCAAGTACGATCCTTCCGAGATGGTTTACGTCGGTAAACCCGTCCGAGAGCCACTCCTGCTAACTCCTACTTCAGTCATAACATGGCTTTCGGAGGCGGCGGAATTTCGCCTATTAGCTACCCTCTTGCACAAGCTCTCTCTCGCATCCATGATGATTGTATCGATAGATACCCTAAGCTTTACGGTAGCTGATGATCGTCTCCACGCCTGTATCACTGAACTCGGCGTTCCTTTGTCCAAAGAGCCTGGCTTTCACCAGGTAATGCTGTCTCATAACCTCTTGTTTCTTCAGTCTCAACATTGCTGATTTCATTTATTTGGCAGTGGGACATTAAGGGAGATGCTCATGGCATCTTGTCCTCTCATCCAATAGCACCTTTTGTCTCAATCCATCACGTTGAAGCTGTTAATCCTCTATACCCCAGGCTTATCCACATTAGATAGTTTGAAACTCTTCACAGAAGCGATGGATTTGAGCCCCAGGAGTGTTTTGCAGCGATCCATCTGTTACGATCATACTCACAAGCTGACATTTTTCCATCTCTCTTGGTTATGTTGTGCAAGTTTTCCCCAACGTCCTCTCGCCACGGGATCTTGAGCGAGCTGAGCTTACCTTCTCTGCCTGGAACGGGATAAGACATCCCAGTGAGTTTGATCTTGACATCAAGCCTCCTGTTTCATCTCTCTGTAAGAAGCCTATACTCTTCTTCTTGAACGAGGTAGGACGTGAAGGCAATGCGACCCTTGGAACCTACTCTAGATCATTGGTAAAAGATGATTTGAAGAGGAAGCTTCTGTGTTTTCCACGCTCTCCTCCTCTGCCTAATGTGGAAAAGATCCAGGTCTTAGGGCTTCCTCTGAGCAAAAATTGGCACTTGGTGAGGTTTTCTTGTTGATCACCTAATGTTTATGTCCTTTTCTTTATGATTTTGTAGTTAATGATTCTTCCATTCTGTTTTCGCTGCTCCGATCAGGCGCCGAGACGGTTGTGTTGCAGAGCAACTCCAACTACTAATGAGCCTTTCAGATTAACAGTTGGGCAGTGTGGAAAGATCATTTTGGGTTCCACGATTAGTTCCCAATGAACGCGCTTGATACTGGATCTAAAGCATATGTTCTTTCAACTCCATCCTGTGGCTTGTACATAGGTAAGATCCGGGACCTTAACTGTTGTCTGACCTAGAAATGCTAATGCCCAAAATTGAAATATTTTTTTCTTTCACTGTCCTCTTTTGTTTATTCCTCGTTGCACTTTATTTTTTTTTTGTACATCTGAGATTGTCAAGAACTCAACCCTTCCTGTTGAGAAATCGAGTGCATTGTGTACAACATTTGATCTTAGCACAACATTAAAACTTCTTATCTATCTCAGTAATTTGTTTTATTTTATGATACTGTGTGAAAATGGGTCTATTTTTGTTTTCTCCCCTATCTACTGCACTGTCAGTCTTAACAACCACATAATATTTGTGGGTTTAAGTTCGTTTGATATTTTTTTATAAAAAAGGTATATATCCACTAGTAGAGTGGTCCATGGGTTGTGGATTTAGTGCGGATTTAAGGAAATGTCTTTGGTTGGATAGATTTTTAAGATGTTTGTGTGTTCTAAAACTGCGGGTTTAATCAGAGTGTTGTGGTCTGAGTTGGCTTGTCATGAACTCTCTGACACACTGGCAAGTGAGCCCAGGTTTGCTACTTGTTTTGTCGTAAATCCTGAAATTGACATTATGATGAGAGACCAGTTGCATCATTGTGTGGGGTCAAATAGTTAATGCAGTGATCACACAAAGTTAGCCCCGAAGTTAGTTTTTTTTCCTAGTGAGTGTAAATAAATTTCTGCAACTAGTTTCTGATAGCTTGACAAAAATTGATGGTGACTTGTTTTATTTGGCAAGTCCTCGTATGATATACAAGTTGGGAAAGTAACGAAGTTCGACAACTTGCCTGATGAGATCAGATTTGTAGTCAGTTTCGATTGGTAGAGAGCAGACGTTTTGGATTTTTTTTTTTTTTTGTTCAACGTTTTGGATTTTTTTTTGTTGGTTTAAAGATTTAGAGAAAAAATGATTACGTGTTAAATCAAACACTAATTAAGATCTAGATTCAGAAATCAATGAACTAACTCCGCGAGCATGTTATTACCACCTCTTTTGATTAATGTATTATTCTGTCTTGCGTTTTAGTTTAAGAATCAAAAGAGAACACAGCACATCACATGTAATTATAAGTGCAAAAAGAGGTTAAGGAGAGAGAGCATGTGAAAGTGGGTAAGCAGAACAAGAGAGAATACAGCTGTTTACGCCGCTCCTCTATTTCTTTCCTCTTCAAGAAAGTGCTCCACTTCCACCGCCCATCTTCTCTCTTCATACATTCTTCATATCCCTTTTTAGTTTTTTTATCTATATCATCAGCTTTATGAACTAGGTGGTTCTTTAATTTTATTTATTTGTATAATCCAATTTCACTCTCCTTAATATTCATGATTTTTGTAAAATGCTGTCCTTTTTATATCTTAAAAACCAGCGGTGTATATTTGTAGAATGATTTGGTAAATGAAAATGAAATGTTACAACCAACAGTTATAGTTTTACGTAGGTGAGGCTATTTATTAATAGTGTATAATATGACAGGGTTAGTGTCTCCGTCGACGTCTTCAGTTTGCAGCTAATTTTAGATAGATATGATGCCATTTAATTCATGCTCATTATAACTTCGTCACTCCTATCTTTCTTCACCACAACTTTTAATATCTTAAAATGCACTTGTTCCACTATTTTGCCTAATTCTTATAAGGTTTTTATTAGACTGCGTAATGTTATATTTTATGTTAAAATTAGGAGCGTATGTTTCGCGCGAAATATTGTTTTATTATTTTTAAATATTATTTTTGGATGATAATTATATGATCCTCTTTGTTTGTTAAGAGAATTATTTTATGTTTTGATTGTGTTATATAATAGTAACTGGTAGGTTACTATATTCTATGTTTGTTTTTGAGTAATGGGGTATTGTGTATAGTAATACTTATTAGTGGTGAATTGAATCTATGATGAAAATATAGATTCTAAGATCAATGGTTTCAGCGTTAAATTTTTATTTTTTCATATTTTGAACATCATTTTTTTAAAATGTTTTCTCTCTCCCTATGTTTTTATTTTGAGCTACCATTTATGTATTTCATTTATCTTTTTCGGTGTACGGTGCTTTTCACTATCATCAAAAAAGACTCACCTCTATGCTCTTGTTTTCTCTCGCCTTTTTTCCTGTGATATTATCTTTTACTTTTTGAAGATCGGGTTTATGAGTTCCCAGTTATATGGTTGTTTCTCATGGCGTTGTAGGCTCTTACAGTCAAGTATTGATGCTCTAGTTTTTTCTTACATTTTGGCTGATGTTAGGAACTGACATCTCTTTGGGTTGGGTTAGTTTAGTCGTCTTTAATGTTGTCTTCCTCGATGTTGGCTTACCGTCGATAGTCCTTGCTCGTCTTAGTTTTCAAGATCTGGTGTTTGGTGATCTGACTTCTATGCTCTCATTCATAGTTTGAGGTGACTCCACAGTTTAGGCATGTGTCTTCCTGCTTCATGGTGATTTAAGCTTTCTGGTGATTATTCTTCCTCTGGCCTATTTTCTTGGTTTTTTTAGTTGGTACTTGATCGCGCTTCTTTTGTGTTCCGGAGATTGCTTTGTTTCATATTTTATTTTTCTACTCTTTTTTTACCACTGCTGGTTCTCGACAAGATATTGTATGGTAAAGTGAAGTAAGTTAGTTTTCGTTCTTGATCTCTTTTCAGTTCTGGACTTTTATTGAGTTAGTATTACTATGACATTTTGATTTTTTTCTATGATTGTGGATATTTTAGGTTTAGATTACTTGTTGTGATCTTGTTTCTTCTTCTTAGTTTGATTAACAGTAAAATAAATATATAATTTGTAAATGAATTAATAAAATAGTAAAAAGTAATGAAGTATTGAAAATTTATGCTATTTTTAGTTGTGAATAAATTTAATATTTAAATATATATTTATATTATTTTTCTTATTTTTTATTCATCTTGCATTTTAGTGATCAGTAAAATAGATTACGAAAATTCATATGATGATTGCTAACGCGAGAAAGATTAAATAGTGCATAATTAAAAGTGATTGATCAAATTGTAGTAAACTAAAAGGTAAATGAACTAAAATGTAAAAAGGAAAATATAAGGATATATATCATCAAACCCAGTCCATATGTCATAAAAAATGAAAGATAAACTACTTTATATAATATAGATATCTGGCAATTTCCAAAACAAAATTTATCAATCATGCTTTTTATTTCAATATTAGATCAACAAAATGAAAAGAATAATCATTATGAACTATTTGGCAAACCAAACTATCAATGCTGAATTAGAAATGAAAAACAAATGACATTCATATTCAAACAAGGTATTCAAATATTGAACAAGAAAATAAGCCATAAATCAACTGAAATTACATCAGAGCCAGATGTAGTAGTTAACTTTTCATAGTATAAAAAATACATTTACAATTATAGAAAACAAAAATCCAACGAAAATTTATATTTATTCATGTTTTATAAACAATTTAGACCTACTTAATAATTTGTTAACATCACGAAACTTATTTGTAATAATATTTTATAACATATTAAAATCTATGCAAACATGTATATATATATATATATATATATAGCTCTATTAAAATGTTTCATCTTAGTGTATTTAATATTTAAGTATGGACACACATCATATCAAGATTATATTAATTTGGAAACTTTGATTTGGAGATATGTCCACTAAATTGTGAAATTGTAGTGTCCTAATTTTCTTCTACTTTTCTTATCCAGATGAACATTGTTGAAAATGGAGAGGATGATTAATAAGTAGATTAGAGATAAACCAGGTCGGAAATCTCATTTATATTAGAATTAAATCAAGACGAAAAGAGGTATAAATGTCAGGTAAGTTCGACTTATTGAGTTCTATACAATAAATAGTGAGGTTGCTAAATTTATCTCTATAAAATATTTTTAGAAGTTTTGGGAAGAAAAACTGGTGATTTGCTCAGTCGATTATGCTCTTTTTATAGCTGCAGAATAGCCTGAATGCGACAAAAACAGCTCGTCATCGACATTATATATTTTATCTTGTCAGGTGAGGTCACATATTCCCTACGACGCAGGTGCAGCTCTTCGTCCCAGAACATTAAATTCAGGCCAGATTGCATCGTCTGTACTTGTTGACCGAGTAAACATGATTCCCTTCGATTATGGGGGCAGGCTCGTCATGTCGCTTTTTTCGTAAGATTTTGTCTTCTAGCGAACTAGGCTCTCCTTGTCTTTGAGCCTTCCAATTCAATGGACCATTTCTGAAACTGGGCCAGCCATTGATACGTGTGTGAAGCCCACCTCCAACAATAAGTCTCTCCCTATAAATTCGTTGGAGAGTCACAAATTCAACAAATTTTGCTTTGGAAAGACCCATTGGGTTTTAGGGTTTTACGTTTGAAGGGAAATTTTTTGGCAACACGAAACGTCTGTTGGGTTTTGTTCTATAAATATTCATGGGTTTATGGTTGTCTCCCACTTTTCTCCTTTTGTGGAATTTGTCTATTAGTCTTTTTGCAATGTCAGCATCATGCTAGGTTGCCAAGTTATACGATGTTTCCAGTAAGAATATTTCATCTTCTGCAAGTATTACTCCTCGTGATACAGCCAACTTGGCTGGTCCTTCGTGGTCTCGATCAAAAATAGCACGACATCGGTTGGGGCCCAGTGGAGTTTATGTTGGGTTTTACTAGGTACAAGAAAGTTGTCTTCAATCTGAAAATCCCACTGATTTTGCACCACGTTAATAAAATGTCAGCCTCAGAATAAGATAGTGATTCCCTATCAAACTATGCAAGCTTCTGATGATCTAAGTGAGCTCGAGATTTACATTCTGGTCATATTAGAGCGTCTTTAGGATGCTTCCTCCTGGTTTACGGCGCTTAGAAATTCTTCTTTGTTGATTTTGGGCTGTGGTTCCCGCTGCCTAAATTGTTAGTATCTCAATGCAAAGAATGTAACATTGCTTTTACGTAGCTAACCGCTTATGCTATGAGAGTTTTTGTTGGTACTCTGGTCTTGGCCTCTGAGCTTGAGATCGAGGTGAAACCTTAGTTCTTTTTTAGATTACATGGGTTAGTAAGAACAAAGTTCTTCCTGGAACTTTTTATTAAATTTATAAGCTGGGATCGAGGCTGATTGGGGAGGAGACTTTGACTAGAATCATCCACTAGTGGCTCATTACTTTTATATTTGGATTACTGTGGCTCTTTTTAGACCAAAATCGAGGCTACCGTTCTTCCTGAAACTCTGACATCAATAGGAGTTTTGTTTTTCATGGTTTTATCCGAGATTTTTATTACTCTCCTTTTTTTTAGACTGAGACGCCTCGTTTTATCTTCAGTCGGAAGGTTTTGATGAGGATGGTGTGATCGATGTCTGCAGTTGTGGAAGGATGTTTGCTTTACTCGGCTGGATCAGCAGTTGGTCCTGTCTTTGAAATGATAAGCTTTGTATATATACGTACTATTCCATCCTCCCCCTTCCTTTTAAAAAAAAAGAAAGTTTGCCTTGCTTATTCTGTATCGAGATGGGAACTACTACCACAATCAATTGGTAGAGGTGATAAATTTGACGCCTGTTTTGGAGTGGCGTGAAGAGGTAGTGTCAGGTTCTACCTCTGGTCAGTTAGGGCGATCATCTACTAAGGAAGGCGCCACATCAGAGTCAGTGGTTTCAGCTGTATAAGATTTTTTCAACTCGCCCTGAGAAGAAAATAAAGAGGAATGCCCATGTTCCACTTGTCATGTCTTTAATTATGAGCACGAGTGTTTTTTTCTTCTTGGTCATTTCGAGTGTTGAAGGTGAAGGTCCTACTAGTGGTTTTTTTGGGAGAGGAGTGTTGGTGGATTATCCTCAATCTCTTCCTGGTGAGCCAAAGGGATTTGATGCTTACTTAGGTATAATACCCAAGATGTCTTGGGAGTGTAATTTCGATGGTGGCGTAGGGGACTACCCCTGTTTGGCTGGCGACGCTTTGCTGGAACATCGTTGTTTGACAGTTCGCGTACTACTGAAGGATTCATTTTTTTACTATGACGGGCCTGATGTCTTTCATGTTAATAAGGCCGATTGTGCGAAGTTGAGTCGCATTATTACTCCCTCTTTGGGGCCTCGGGTCGGGGAAGTTCGATTTTTGTTGGAGGATGAGTTTTAGGTTGCATCAGGAATGTCTTGTCGTGTTAGTGTTTTGCTCTGATTTGTCTTTTCTCTTTCTTTTATTTTTATTTGCTGATTTGCATGTTTATCGTCATTTGGTGTAGGTTGCCGTTCAGCAGACACATATTAAATATGAGTAAGATGGTAAAGTTAAAGAACTTTGCAAGAAAAAACAAATAATAGAACCAGCTGACTAGTCATTAAGATTCTGATGAAATGTAATTTCTATGTTGAGTAGGACATCACTCACCTGTAAAGTATCCAGGTAGGTGATAGTCTTCAAGTGTCCGATAGTTTCCGCATTTCTGTTTTGCGTAAAGTCAAAGCCAGGGAGGCTGCTCTCGAGGATGCTCAGCTTGTGAACTTGGAGTTTTGCAAACAGTTTGATCGGTAATCACTGAGAATGCAGTTTTGAATACATGCGGAAGTTTACCAGTTTTGCCTATCTCGACGCAAATGGGAACTTTGAGAGCATGCTCCCAGTCGCCATGCTATGAAAACTAAGTGTGACTCTCTTTTTGAGAAGATTTGTAGGCATGTTTTGGAAGCGAATGTTGCTCTTTTTATGCCTGAGTTTCGTCGCGTTGTTGGTTTCGTCCAGTTTTCTTAATGGTATGTTGGTCAAAAACGATGTGATTATGTCAAGTATACCTGAGATTGACGTTGTGGATGTCGAATACAAGGACTTCCCTTTCTTTGTTTTTGGGCATTCGAATTTAATAGGCATTTTTTCTGGAATTGGGTCGGAATTGATAGGAGTATAAAGCAACTTTCAAAAATATGTATTTTGCATTGTTTGATTTTAAAAATCAAAATTTTTGAATCTATCATAAAATTAACAAAAAAATGATTAAAAGAGCAGCAGAGACTAGAGTGGTTTTTCAAGAATAAACAATGCAAAATTCACTCATTTAATTAAGAGACAATAATTATTATTATTATTTATTTAGTGTAACTATAAATTGAGAATTTATTTATGTTGTAAAAAGACATTTGGTTTTTTTTGTCATCAACATAAAAATATTTTTTTGTCATCAACATAAAAACAGACTCAAACTGACTCTGTAAACCATACTGGGAGATCTGCGTATATGTGAACGACGAAAGATGGTTGCGTCCTGACACTACGTGCTAGAATGTCTGCCTTTAAATTCTTCGTACGTGGTCATTCCTCTTATTCTGAAACCATCTTCACCAATTGGGAACAATCCGTTGCAAACGTAACCTAAAATTGACGTAAATTCTTCATGCATTCCATTGTCCATATTAGTTCTTTCACTTCTGCGTAGAAAGGGGAAATACTAGCCCTACCATTTCTTGCCCCTGTTACACCTTCAAAGTCTGCTCATTTGGTTCTAAAAATAGTTTAATTAATTAGCGATTAATCAGTTTTTTGCTCAAAAAAATTATTCTAATATTTATTTTTCTTTTGATGTTTTTTATTATGTATGAATCATTATTATGTGATTGTTCTTTTTATTGAGCTTAAGACTCACTACGGTTAACCAAAACTTTTAATATGATAGTTGATATTTTTTTTTGTTGGGGCTATGTTCTGTTTTTATTTTGAGGTGTAAATCTTTTGATATGTTTATTTTATTGTAAGTCGTCAAATTTTTATTTCTATGCTTACATATGTGTTTTATAACATATTTTTTTATTTTGTGTTCTCGTTGGAGTATGCAACTATATGATTTTATTATAATTCTTTTTTGAATAATTTTTATTACCATATTAATACTTTATTTATGTTCAATGGGTTAAAAAAATATACATATGACATAGCCTTTAAATAATCTACATTTTTATAGATATGATATTCTAATATCTCTGGCTTATATAGTAAAACAAATTTTACATTTTCATTCTTATGTTATTGTTTATTTTTATATTTTGGTTTCTATATTATTTTATTTTCATTATCTAATAGTCCTTAATTGTGATTTTCATCTATAATTCCAGTGAACTTGAGTTTATTGATTAAAAATGGAAATCTGTGAGATCCATTTTTTAAATACTTTTTGTTGATATTGGTTTGATGAAATATGAAAAATAAATAACGTAAAGGGATTACCTATATTAGTCCTATGATTTTTTCTTTTTTTTCAAAATTTATGTATTATTATTATATTATGTACTTTTGAGTTATATTATGATTTTTATTAAATTTTATTGTCTTCTATGGGCTATATAATATTTTTGTTTTATATATTATGTACTTTTGAGTTATATTATGATTTCCCTTTCGAGTGTTTCCCAACTGCTTCACAACTGGTTGGATTCAAGACAAAGAAATTGATCTTTGTATTCATAGAATGTAAAAAAAGAAAACCCTAAATCTTGTCAGCATATTTATGGTGCAAAAACTTTTTTTAAACGCTGGTTTATTATGATATTATAATTATGCTGAAAGATTACATAGACGATTTGACAACCGACAATACTACCTGCCTTATGAAGATCTACGCCTAACTGCATCACCTGAACCGTCTTATGAAGATCAATTCCTGACCAGATTTATTTGCACCATGTTGAATACTTCTTGTAAACCTTTCTTCTGTTATCTGCATAATTGTTTAATAAATCGTGTTTTCTCCGGACTTGAAACCTGAATTTCCTGCAATAGTTTTCATAGTCTAGGATTCGAACCCCATACTCGGTATATAAGCCTTTAAACCTTAACCAAAGCCTTTAAACTTTTGGTCATATGTTTTGATTATATATTTATCTTTGGTTGTGGTATTCCATATTTTTCAATTTTTATAAGTTTAAATTTTATAACTAGAAGAAAAAGAAAAACTTTCCTTTACATTTAAGTATTAATATATGTTTTACTGAACTTAATCAAGTCTAAAACGTAATTTCATATATATTTTTTCTTATTAATTTTTCATAGTTATTGTTAAATTTTATGTATTATTGAATTATATTATCTACTTTAAGTTAAATTATATACTTTCATTAAATTATTATTTACTGACTTAATTTTTCATCAAGCTCAAACTATATTATATCTTTACACTAAATTTATATTGTTTTATGTGTTGTATTTTGTTCTCCTTTAAGAAATCAATTACCAATTAATATTTTGTTATGGTTTTCATTGTTTTGTTTTTGTTAATTTTTATAACTTAAGTTTCGTGAAAATTGTTTTGGAGAATAGTTCTGTGAGATTCATTTTTTCTGGTTTGGGTTGATTAAACATAAAAATGAATATCATAAATATATTTTTATTTAAAAATAAACTATTGATTAAAATGATTCATAAATTATCTTTATTAATATATTGGATATAAAAAATTATAGATTCTTTATTATTATTAAAAAAAATTTGTTTATTCTTGAAATTTATATTATTGGATTATATTATAAATTTTAACTAAATTATTATGACTAAATATTTCATCAAACACAAATTATTTATATGTTTGACTAAAGTTTTCTTGTATTATGTGTTATATTTTTTTATCGAAACTGAATTTGAAAAAGAAATCATGTATTAACATTTGGTTATGGTTTTCTATCATGTTTTGTTAATTTTTCTTAACTTGAGTTTCATGACCAAGGATTAAAGAACAATTCAGTGAAATTTATTTTCTAGTTGGTTTAGGTTTGACGAAATGTGAAAATAATATCATAAATAATTTTTCGTTTTTGTTTTAATGAATTTTATCTTTTCATTTTAAAATTTTATGTATTTAGTTATTTTATATATGTTCATTTAAATATTTTTGGATTAATGTCAAATTTTTGGTTTGAAATAAATTATTGATTAAAATGATTAATGGATTATTATTTTTTATAATGTATATGGTCTAAAAATAAAGAGAATGACAAATTTTGAGTCATTAATAATTTTTTAAGAAAATATGATTAACTATCCAGTTTTTCAAAACTTTTTGATGAGGTGGAATAGTGATAAGAGAAGTTACGACTTTATTAATATATATATATATAAATGCTGTGGAATTATCAAAGATAAAATATTGTATCCATTAGATAAAATAATTTTGGACCATTTAGATAAAGAAACTAGAGTATATGAATTACATATTCACTAGAGTACATTAGGTATGGTTTAGAATCATATAAAATTCATTGGCGTTAGATTCACTATTGTTTGATCTGTTTTTGTTACATCACTATTATTTAGTCTGTTTTTTATCTTGCATCACTATTTGTTTGGTCTGTTTCCATAACTATATTACACAACAAAATTTAAATTATAAAGGAGAGAGAGACCTGTTGAATTGGAGAGGAAAGAAAGTTGGAGAGAGATGTCAAGGCTGGTCCAGCTCAAATCGGGTAAAACTATCAAATTCCAACTCTGTCCTCCGTCTTGCGAAAATCTGATTGTCACAAACCCTACCAATAAAACAACGCCACGTGAACACAATAGACATGGTGGTGGGAGAGGACAACAACATGGGATAGGCACATGAAATTGTGTTTATTTTATATATTATTTTCAATTTTAACCAAAATAAATAAAATAAAAAATCAATAGGTTCACTGGCAATGAGATGTATGCGGATCCAAATTTAACTTTTAAAGCCCTCCTTCCATATAATAATAATAATACAAATAAAATTTAATGTTAATAAGAATATGTGGACCCTTTTAAATAAATAAATAAAAAAAAGAAAAAGAGAGGTGAAGAAAAGTGGGTTTAACAATTATTTGCTGCAAAGTTAGAAGAGGCTCAGCTTTATTAACTTCTGTTTGCTTTCATTCTCTCTATCTATCTATCATCATCCTCGTAATCCTCATCTCTGCTTTCTAACACCCTAGTTGCAGTAAAGAAAAAGGCTGCTTCTTTCTCTTCCTCTATAGTCAATGGTTTTATGAAGAAACCGTGAGCTTGAAGAGAAAGAGAAAGAGAGTGTGTGTAGAATAAAAGAGTGGTGGATTCAAATCAAGGATTGGTGAATCTAGAGATGGAGCAAGGAGTTGGCGGTGGTGGTAATGAAGTGGTGGAGGAAGCTTCACCTATCAGCTCAAGACCTCCGGCTAATATGGAAGAGCTTATGAGATTCTCAGCGGCGGCTGCGGATGACGGTGGAGGGTTGGGAGGAGGAGGAGGAGGAAGCTCGTCTTCTTCGTCAGGGAACAGATGGCCGAGGGAAGAAACGCTTGCTCTTCTCAGGATCCGATCTGAAATGGATTCTACTTTCCGTGACGCCACTCTCAAAGCTCCTCTTTGGGAACACGTTTCCAGGTTACTCTCTCTATCTCCTCCATTACTTCTTTGAGTTCTCTCATCAATGGTGCTTCTCAAATCCAAAAGATTGCATATAGAGATCCATTTGCATGTGTTTCCAACGCTTACTTTTTATTTCTTTAATTTTTTTTCCTGTTATATATAAATAAATAAATAATATATTCGAGATCAAGCATCTTCACCATCCCAAGAAAATTAAAGAACTGTTTGTTTATACAGAAAGGCTCATGAGTTTCTGTGACGTTTTTTGATTTTACGATCCCAATACTTTTTCTTTTCTCTTTTTAATTATTCCGATCGAACAGTGCCTATTAATTTTTCAGCTAACAATGAAAAAAAAAAAGACAGAAACTGAGAGTGTTTTTGATGTTTGAATGGCAAACAGGAAGCTGTTGGAGTTAGGTTACAAACGCAGTGCTAAGAAATGCAAAGAGAAATTCGAAAACGTTCAGAAATACTACAAACGCACTAAAGAAACGCGCGGTGGTCGCCATGACGGTAAAACTTACAAGTTCTTCTCTCAGCTCGAAGCTCTCAACACTACTACTCCTCCTTCCTCTTCTCTCGACGCCACTCCTCTCTCCGTCGCCAATCCCATCCAACCGCCTCCTTCTTCATTCGCCTTTCCCTGTCTTCCCTACCGCAGACCACAAACGCTTCAACCGCACAGTGTCTCTTTTACACCCAATGTAGCTCCTCCTCCTGCTCCAATGGGTCCCACCTTCCCCGGAGTGACCTTCTCCTCTCACAGCTCATCGACGGCTTCAGGAATGGGGTCTGACGATGACGAAGAAGATATTATGGACGTGGATCAGGCGGGTCCCAGCAGCCGCAAACGCAAACGTGGTAACCGGGGACGAGGCGGCGGCAAGATGATGGAGTTATTCGAAGGTTTGGTGAGACAAGTGATGCAGAAGCAAGCGGCTATGCAAAGAAGCTTTCTTGAAGCACTTGAGAAGAGAGAACAAGAACGTCTCCAACGAGAAGAAGCTTGGAAACGCCAAGAGATAGTCTCGTTTAGGCTCGGGAACACGAGATCATGTCTCAAGAACGAGCAGCTTCTGCTTCTCGCGACGCGGCGATCATCTCACTTGATTCAGAAAATCACTGGTCACACCATCCAGTTACCTCCTTCTTTATCATCACAACCTTCTCCGTCCTCCTCCGCCGCCACCCGCAGCTAAACGCCCTTCATCGCAACCTCAACTGCAACCAATAATGGCGATACCACAGCAACAAGGTCCTTCCTCCTCCTCCTCAACCACAACAACAACAACAACAACCACCACCACCACCACCACAACAAGAGATGATTATGAGCACGGATCAATCATCGTCGCCCTCATCATCGCGATGGCCAAAGGCGGAGATTCTTGCGCTTATAAACCTGAGAAGCGGAATGGAACCGAGGTACCAAGACAATGTGCCCTAAAGGACTTTTGTGGGAAGAGATCTCATCTTCCATGAAGAGAATGGGATACAACAGAAACGCAAAGAGATGCAAAGAGAAATGGGAAAACATAAACAAATACTACAAGAAAGTTAAAGAAAGCAACAAAGAACGACCTCAAGATGCTAAGACCTGTCCTTACTTTCACCGCCTCGATCTTCTTTACCGCAACAAAGTACTTGGAAGTGGTGGTGGCAGTTCTAGCGCTTCTGGTCTACCTCAAGACCAAATATCAACAGTACAAAAGCAGAGTCCGGTCTCTGCAGTGAAGCAGCCCCCACAAGGAGCTGTTGGGTCAGCTTCAAGTGAGGAAGAAGGATACTAGAGAGGAAAGTCCACAAGGAACTGAGAAGGTACAAACTTTGCTTTTCATTTTCAAAATGTTAATTGCTTTTGTTTCTTAATAACTAAAATCGTGATTTGTTGTAATTGAAGCCAGAAGACCTTGTGATGAAAGAGCTGATGCAACGCCAACAACAACAACAACAACAACAAGATTCAATGATACGTGAGTACGAAAAAATTGAGGAGTCTCACAATTATAATAACATGGAAGAAGAGGAAGAGGAAGAGGAGATGGATGAAGAACTAGACGAGGATGAGAAATCTGCGGCTTATGAGGTTGCGTTTCAGAGCCCTGCAAACAGAGGAGGCAATGGCCATACCGAGCCACCTTTCTTGACAATGGTTCAGTAAATCTGAATCACTGTTTCTGAATTGCCCTCGTCCCAAGAAAATGTACTTATGTGTGCATAGTTTCTAAACAACACCCAAAAAAACAAAAAAAAAAACTCAAAACACCTTCTGACACCAGAAACTGAAAATCAAGGTCTCACCAATCTTGATTTCCAGTGAATACAATTCTTTCTTCACATTCTTTCCCTTTGTTCCTTTTTCTTTCTCACCTGTCGTCTTGGTTGTTTCTCGGTTCTTTGTTTTCTTCTTCAACACACACACACACCCCCACCCACATGAACAAAAACTCTAGCTAAAGGTCTTTTAGTTTATTTGGAGTTGTAATTCATCAGCAAGTCTCACTCTCTTTTTTTTTCTTGTTTAAACATTGGTTGATTGGTTAATTGGGGAATAAAGAGTCTTTTTTTTTTCCTTGAGGAGACTTAAGATTTCAGAAACAAGGAGATACTGTAAATCTTTATTTCATTATGGTGTTTTCAAGGTTTTTTTTACACTTATTATCTGCTGCTTCTGCTTTGACTTGATAGATGAAAAGACTGGCTTATTCATATTCACTTTACTTCTGTTTTTTGACCTGAGGAGAGACTCACTCAAAGCCATAGCTTGAGAAAGAGGAGAAGAGAAGAAAGAATATGTGTTTTATGTTTTATCCCTTTTGCGGCGCCCACAAAGACACAAACCGATAAGCCATTTATTCATTTGTGTCACGATCAGTTAAATAGAGTCACTCAAAGTTTTGTTCTTTTGTTTCAACTTTCACCCTTTTATTTTATTTTCATTATAATCAAAAGCATGTGCAGCTTTTGTACTTACAACGACAAGACTCGTGCCACTTTCATTGTTCATCTTCTGTTTGTTGCTTTTTAATACCTTCAAAAGCTGTTTCAGAATATTATTGATTTTTACTGCAAAGCTAGTCATATATAGAGAGGAAACCCCCTTAAAAATACAGAAAATACTAAAAGCTGATTATATGAATGGAGAGAATATACAAACATGGACTGAGACAGCATGATCATACCAAAAAAAAAGGAAAGAAAAGATTCTGTATCTTTTTTATAGAGAGAGTAATAATGGAGGAAATGGGTACAGGTAAGAAAGAGTAACACCACTTTGATTGCCAACTTGCTTTCACCTCTTTGTGTCTTACACAGCTGCCTAACGTGCAATCATTTACATATGTCTATAAAATGTATGTATGTATCTAATTATACATATATCACAATGTAGTGCTTGTGTATAAAATACACCAACGAGCCTGTCCTACCATGTGCATTTGTTGTTTTCTTTATTAATTACACTTTATACTCTTCTTTATTTTTATTTTTTTAATTACGTATATTTAGGGTAACCCTAAAACAACCCAACATGTAATCAACAGTTTCACATGTTGATCCCACCATAAACTCAAAAGTTTAAGATCTGTTTTTAAGTCCCTCACATGTAGTTTCCTTTTTGATTAGGCTTTGCTAACTTTTCTTGTCTTCAACTTATTTTGATTATGAGGTTCAGCGCAGACTTATTCTTGGATTCACCCCCTAGGGTGAACCTTTAGGTTCACCAACCAATAGGATTCAAGTATTTCTTATTTAATATCTTTAAAAAAACAAAATCTTGTTAAATTATATTATGTTTTTAAAATAAATAGTTAAAAATAAACAAAAACAGTAATAATTGAAAAAAAAAGATTTTTTTTAATTTTTAAAACTATGATTCATCCAACGGTTTAGTGTTTACCCAAGGGTTTAGGGTTTCCCAAGGGTTTAGGGTTTAGTATTTAGGGTTTAGGGTTTAGTATTTTGGGTTTAGAGTTTTTGTTAAAAAAAAATTTGCAACTACAACTATTTTTATTTATTTTTAGCTATTTATTTGAAAACATAATATAATTTAACAATATTTTATTTACTTTTTTAAAAGATATTAAATATAAAATGCTTGAATCCTATTGGTTGGTGGATCTAAAGGTTCACCCTAGGGGGTGAACCCAAGAATAACTCTTCAGCGCATAGAACGAAATTTGTCATATTATTATTTTATTTTTTTGGAGAATAGACCTTCGCACAAAACTTGATCAAGGTACTTAGATTCTTCATCGGTCATTCGGGAGTTTTGTTCGCTATGTCAATTCTTCACTAATATTTTATACTTTTAATTAACAGTCTGTGTTTCAAAAAAAAAAAAAAATTAACCGTCTGTTCCAAAAAAAAAAAAATTAACAGTCTAGCTATATAACCAAAACCGAGTAAAATTAACCTGGCTCGATCAGTATCTTAAACGGTATACAATTTGAGCTTTAAACAGAAAAAGAGTTTCCAAGATTAAGAATCTGAAAATTACCTGCAGTTTTGGTAATATAGAGGTGCAAAATGAAAATAGGGTCCACTACAACTGAACCATTATGCAGGATAAATGCAATTTTGATTAAAAAACAGTACGATTTTAATAGAAAAAATAATGTAAACTAAATAATTTCTAAAAAGTATTAAATTTGATAAATCTATGTTTTACTATAAAATCATTTATTTGAATATATGATGCTAATAAAATGTGTTTAGTAGTAATATGTTTTTTAAAAATTACCCAAACCGGATTTTTTGTATTGTATGATATTTGTGTTTGAAAAAGAAATTTGCTCAAATGCTTTAGTTAATATTCTGAGATAAAATTTATTTAATGGCTAAACCAAAGACTTATTAATAAATGAATATTTGATTAAAAGCTTTAGAATTTTATTTATTTATTAAAATAGTAACAGAAAATCTATATTTTATTGAATTGTTATTTTTTGTAATTTAAGAATAAATAGTATTGACTTTTCTCTAAAGACACATTTGAAAGATAATCATTAAAAATATTAAATACTTAAACGAAAACATACTCTATATATAGTATTTGATATCAATTGTTTATAAAAAGATGTGGTGTCACTGAATTTTATTATTTATAAATTACATAGAAAACATTGAAAATAATATTAATATCTATCTAGTGCAGGATTTCAGAACAAACCGCTGGTTATTAGATGGTTGGGCAGTGGAGTGTGGTCCAAGAGTAATATCCCTTTCCAAAAATCACGAATGATTTTATAATTTTTCTTTCAGAAAATGAAAATAATGCATGATTTGATAAAGTAAGTTTTTCTTTAAAAAAAAAAGGTACCTTGAATTCTACACCTCTAACTGTCACCATAACCTAAGAGTTTGATTACCGCTTACAAAAAGAAACAAAAAAACGTAACACACTCCAGTCTCCAGCCTCCGGTTCGAAGAAAATATAGGCTAGCCCGCTAGGTCCATATCCCTTTTTTCCGTCAACACGTCCAAAATTTATTGGTAAACAATTCTAAAAATATTAAGATAAGACCATGTTTGTTTTTGTAATTGATGCAATATCTAAAAGCAGCATTTGAACACATCTAGATATTGTATTCATATATTTTTCGTTTTTATATATATTATTCATTCATATGCAACATTTAGATGGTAAGTTGTTTGTTTTAAAAATTTATAATAGCATTGAATAATATTAGTTAAAAGACTAAAAATGCATGATTTTTATTCTTAATAATGAACTAGGTTATAATATTCAAATAAAATATCAACAATTAATTTTGCATTTTTGCAGAAAACGCGATTTTGTGCTGTATTGACCGAAAACTTAATTTTTCGACTTTGCGGTTATGAAAAAAAATACAATTGTACTATTTTGTTGAAAAAACAATCTCACTGGCGAAATAACACAATATACAGTTTGGCGAGAAAACACAATTTTCTGATTTTTACGGAAAACATGATTTTGCGGGAAAGTGCGATTATCCAGTTTTAACGAGAAGTTGCAACCTCTGGTTTCAACTAGGTAATTGTGATTTTCGTTTTTGGACCGGAAAACACGATTTTTTTTTTATTTTGGCGGGAAAAATACGATTTTGGTTTTGATTTTTCGGTTTTAATGGGGAAAATGATTTCTTGTTTTGGCGAGAAAACTTGATTTTCAGTAGTGATGGGAAATTGTGATTTTGTAATTTTTGGCAGGAAAACACGATTTTATTCTTTGGATAGAAAATATAAAACATGATTTCCGGTTTTGATAGAATATTGCAATTTTTTTTTGTTTTGGCGAGAAAAACACGTTTTATAAGTTTTGGTGGGAAATTACAATTTTTACAGTTTTGACGGGAATACACGAATTCCGGTTTGAGAAGAAAACCTGATTCCAAGTTTTGAAAGGACAACATGATTTCTGATTACGGCAGAGAAAATTCGATTTTATGATTTTGGTAGGTAAAACACGATTTACGGTTTAGGCGGGTAAACTTGATTTTCGATTTTGAAGGGAAATTGTGATTTTTTGGTTTTTGGGAGAATTGAAATTTTTTCTGATTTAAAATATTATATTATACATACAATAACTAATTTAATTATTTTTTTACTTGTATTAACAATATTTAGGGTTTTGGGGATTTTGAAATGGAAATATGGTATTCAAACTCTACATCTTCTAGCATCTCAAATATTTAGATATTATAGATTTTGCATTGAGATGCAATAGTGTATGTACAAACATCTGAATATTTGAATCCAGATGAAGTGTCTGGATACAAAAAAGAACATGTCATAATTCTTTCAAATACACGTCTTAGTGGACTGATAGAGTGAGCTAGAAAGGTTCGGCTTGTATCATTTATTTTCTATAAAAAGTTAAAATTTTGTCTTTGAAGTAGCACTTAGAAGTAAAAAAATACTGAAATAATTTTTATTAAAAGATTAAAGAAAAATTATATTCTTATTTATAATTTTAAGATATTACTTATTTAATATATAAAAATAAATGGATAATAAACATTAAAAAGAAATAAAAGATCTTTTTGTTTCTACTTTTCAAAATGTTCCTTCAAATTTTTCAATTTTCAAGAAAAAAAAATTATTAAGAAAGTTTAGAAAACCCTTTCTAAATATGTATGATATCTTCTTAAAAGTGATTTTAGGAAAGCTTTCATGAACCGGTTTAATATATTCCTGAATTAATAATTTTATTTTTGAATTCAGAAATACTTTCATAAATGTGTAAAGAGACTTTTGAATATAACTTGTATATATATTTAAAAATTTCTTCCTAAATGTGTATATCATCTTCATGTATTTGATATATATTCATATTTGATAATATTACTCAATAGATATAACATCTAGCAAAACCTTATGAAGATGATTTTAAATATGTTTAATATGTTTATAAATTTTTATATCAAATTCATGAAGTTCATTTAAATTTATAGGAAGATGTTATACATATTTAAGAACATTTTATTAAATATACATATAATGAAAATTTAGTAAAAGGTTTTCTAGATACATATTTAAGAATGTATTTAAAATACAAATTTATTTATAAATTTCTAAATTTTATGAATAGATTATACATCTTTAAAAATTATGTTCGTAAAATTTAGAAAGATTGTATATTTATCAAGAGTGTTTTTATAATCTGAAAATTCAAGAATATATCATACACATTCATGGAAGTCTTCATAAACTCAAACTTAAGAATATATCATATGAAGAGTAAGTTGTACACAATAAAATATGGATATTGGTTGAAAGAAATATCGTCTATCAGACAAGTGATTGTATATGATTCCAGTAACACAAAGTTACAAGTTTTTGAATGGAAAATCAATGTTTTCCTGAAAATGAGCCCCTTAATTTGGAAAATAGCCTCAAGTTATCTAGTGGTAATTGAAAATTTAACATGTTGTCATATGCAATGCAATAACCAATGTCTAAGATGTAGACAAACTGATGAATCAGTAAATCATGCAATTTTGAATGTCTATTTGCTTTACAAACTTGAGCTCTTTTCTCAAACACAATCATGTCTCAACATTTTTCCTATATCAAGTGTGCATTCTAACCTGAATTATCAGTTCTGGAGGAATACTAATTGTCAAAAATGAATTAATACTAATTGTTGTTTTCTAAAATTCTAAAGAAATATATAAAAAGTTATTTGATAGTAATTGTTCTTTTCTAAAATATTGAACATAAATAATTGTAAAATAATGCTTAATAGTAGTTTTACTTTCTTCAAATCCTAATCAAAAAAGATTTATAGAATAATTATTTCAATTTTTTCTTATGAATAATCAACTTTCTTATTTAAATAGTTAATTTTCATATGAACTACAACTTTCATAAACCAAAGGAACTACAATTATTCACATATGTATATGTTATTAGGCTTTTTCATATTTTGTCACTTGTCATACTTTGACACCAAACATAATAAGAGATACTAGAAAATATTAAATGAGTTTTCTTATGTTCTCTCAAATCTTTACGTTTTTTACTCTTTTTTTGGAGTGTCACAGGTTGAGAAAATAACTAGATATCCTAATTTTCACATTAAACTGACGTTGATCTTTTTTTTTAATATATAATTGTCATGATGTAGTACATTAGTTATTGCCACAAGTTATACTTAGGCGTTTGTACATGTTATACATAAGTTAATGAGAAAAATTAATGTGAATATTATGTTTATCTATGGTTATGTTTATGTGTGTTTGTTCTTATCTACATATAAAATTGATTATGCTGTTTTAGGTTATATGCTACCAAGAAATTTTAGATAAAAGAGAATAACTTTGCAATCGAATGTTGTAGGTCATGCTATTAAGGAATTTAAATCAAAGATAAGGACTTTGCAATGGAAAATGTTACTAATAACTTGACATAGGCAACATGATTATTGAAGCAGAAATCCTAAGCGGAAGTTATCTAGAAAAAATAGATTTTTATTCCTAGAATAAGTCTCGTACCAAGAGATGTAAGATCTCCTTTCAAACTGAAATGATATCAATTTCATATACAAGTTTACTATGCAATGACTATCAACAAGAGTTAAAATTAAAACTTAAAAGTTTAGGTTTATATTTATCAAATCCAGTCTAACAATTATACATCACACTACCAAAAGTCACTATAACTACAAAGCTTTCAAATTTTCTAAAACATAACGACAATAGTGTATTACAGAATATTACATATCAAAAAGTTTTCAATATATATGATATATAAACAAGAGGTTAAATTTACATCATAGATGATAAAGTAAACAAATTTGATGTTTTGTGTAACAATATATTTGATATTTAACCCGACTACCAATATAAGATATTGATTGGTGGTGTGTAATTTTAATATTTTGAATTGTTTTTAATTTTTCTTAAACAATATAGAGAATTCACAGTTCTACAACGATATAAAGAACTCAGAGTTCTATTTGTTTCAATTAAATAAAACTAATATTATTTTAAAAATTAATTAAAATGAAATATCTGTTAAAAGTAAAAATATTTAATACCCTATTTAAAACATTCTGATTACAAAAATAGAAATATCAATCAAAATTTATGTAAGAAAACAAATTATTACTACTAAACAAAAATCCAATATATAATGAAAAATCAAAGAATTAATGTGAAAAAGATTTTCATTTTCTATATGTGTTTGTGAAATTAAATGTTGCACGGATTTATATCTAGTTTACACATAAAAGATAATCTAGTTTACACCAGTGTTATTAAACCCGGACCGAACCGGCGGTCGGACCAGGTTCAACCACGAACCGGATACAAATGCGGGTTGGGTTAATGCCAAAACCCAACTATAATTGAACCGGTTAAAAACTCCTATCGAACCGTTAAAAACCCGTGAACCGGCGACCCAACGAACCGGCTAAACTCTGGTTCTTGTATAAACCAAAAATTTATTAATAAAACAATTAAAATTTCCTTTTTGAAATAAAAATAGGATTCAGATTAATAAGGTAAAGTCATCTCATATTTTTCTCTTGAGTCTTTAACGTCTATGCAAGACTGCAACTTACAAGGAATCTACTTCTCAGGGTATTGTTTTTGTTTCGGAGATTTTAAGAATTGAAAATTTAGATTTGAAGAACTCAATCATGGTATAATTTTTAATTTTTATTTCATAGTATAAATTTTTAACTAATGTATCTATAATTTTTGTAAATGTGATGAAGATTTGGAGTTACAAAAACCAGGAGAATAAAATTTAAATATGTTTTTTTATTGATTTGAGATTTGACTATTACATTGTTCTATTACTTTTATTATATTTTTAGTTTGTTACTTTTTAAAAATTTATAAACATTATGGCTATTGAAATATTTTATTTGATATGATCTTTATCTTTGTAAGAATATATATATTTAAAATATCATTAAATTTAGTTTAGTCTAATCAAACCCATATCGAACCTGGTCGAACCATATTGACCCATGACCCAAAAAAAATCCGGTTCGTTTACCGGTCCGGTTTTAACAACACTGGTTTACACAAAGAAAGGGTCAATTTCTTTTTTTTTTCAAGAACCTTAGGTAACTTGTGCCCCAAGCAAACAAAATTTATCAAGTAAAAATAAATAATGGGGAGAAAGATCCGAAGTTGGGAACTATGAAGCTGTAGTCAAATATAAGTTAAGCAGTTTAATCAAGCTCCGCTCTGCTTTTACTTCTCTTCATCTTAGCCTTGAACCTCGACTTAACCATCAATGTCTCTACTGTGTTTATGAAGTTCCCAACGGCCATCACAACCAGAAGAATGCCACAGATCAATACCTGCCACAGCGTTCATGTTATCATCAGAAAACGATTGTGATAAAAGTTTTTGCTTGGATATGAGTAACAAGACCAGCTAGGGAGTGAGTTTTGAGGATGGATTATAGCTAACTAGTGCCTCCATCACGTTCTTTTATTTGTGTGTGTGGGGGGTCAAACTGGTCCGTGAATAGACCAGTGAAGATAATGCAAAAAATGCTAGCAGAAGAGAGCTTAATATACCTGCCATTCGGCGACTACTCCAGTTAACGCTGTCCTTAGTAACTGCAGACCAACGTATGCTTCAAAGCCCTGAGTTTACCAAAAGTATAATACAAACACGTTAAGCTACAAATAACAACCTCATAGACTTAGCAGATGTCTGACGCTTCCTTTGGATTGAGAAAATATCTTTCACCATCTAAGGACATCATGAAGTTTGCTTTACTTATTAGAATATATCTTCAAAGAGATATTTGAGTTCCATATATACAGGCAGTAATAGATATAATCACTATTAACCACACAAGCTTGGTCTATGGTGCATGAAGCTTCAAGATGCTTTAAGCATAAGTTCATAACCTCAACGCGAAATTGATTGTGCAAAAAAGGTAAAACTGTTACCTGTAAAGTGAACAAAAGAGGACATAACAGCCATAATTGCCCATCTACTCCAGCCGTTTCTCCCCATACAACGTCCATTCTCTTCGCCTAAAAATGACCAGCAATGCATTTTTTTTTTACAGCCACTTCATAGAGGCGTATAGAGTTTGGAACAGAGATAAATGTAAATAGTATGGTACCTTTCCTAGTGCAATGCGAGTGTATAATCTTTGGCGCTGATATCTATTCTGCAGAAGCATGGCAACACCTTGCATCATAGCCCATTGGAGGAAAAGACGGACTCCTTTCTGGTAAATATTTATAGAATGATCCATTTACAATTTACTCTGCACAGTATGATAATGATAATAACCAATACCTGCTTCTGAACACAGTTTGGTTGGCCTTTGATTTCCCAAGTGAGACTGACAAGAGCCATAGCCATTGCACAATAATGATGATAAAGCCACCTGCAAAAAGCATACCACCAGCCCAGAGGTTTAAGTCATTTCCAACTCACAGGAGGGTATATATGTTAATCAATCAGCCAAAATAACCGATTCACTTCAGCTAGAAATCATCAACAAACTGAGGAGTTAAGTACTATCCTGGTACTGATATAAAGATCCGATTTCTAGCTGACAGCAAAAAAAAATGCTACTTATTCAACAGCATTCCTATAGAAACAAACAACTATCATTCACTCAATCCTAATGCCTCGCCTCTCATTCAGAAGCGGGATCAATGAGGCTAACAGAGGTACCAAAAACAGAGGCAAAACACTGAAACAGGGACAAATAATTACATGCTTGCAGTCAAGCTTAGACCCTAAGTTAATAATCACAAAAAGAAGTATGTGCAGCACACAGAATCTAGAGAGACTATCAGCAAAAGATAAAACGAATCCTATTTTCAAAGCAAGTAGAGGAAGCATAGGATAAGAGTACCAAGAACGGATGTCACTCCCGTTGGCTCTCAATATGTTCTCTCGCATAGCCAAACCAGCATAAAGGAACAAAAGCCAGGCCTGATTAAAAAAAAAAAGTAAATTGATACAAGAATCAAGAGCATTAAAAAAAGTTTAAACCCAAATACCTCGTAGAGCTGAACAGGAAAAGCAGGCAAACATCCACCCCAGACATAAGATCTAAGGGTCAAAAGTATAGCTGGGAAAACAAGAAAAAGAAGAGCTGTCCTATCCTATATATTTCAATTGACAAAAAGGTTCACAGTTAAATTCTACAACGAAGTGAAGAGAAGAGATATAAATGGGGGAGAAGTAACTCTGTAGCTATTGTATTCTTCTTTGACTTTAAGCTGAATATCTTTCCTGGAGGCTCGAACATTGACAGGTCCCAAAAACATTGTTACAAAGCGTCCTGAAGACAAGAGAAAGAGATCAAAATCATTTAAAAGAAAAAAAGAGGATCAAATGAGAAAACTGAACCTTGAGGTTTGGAGGGAAGGAAAGAGGAAGTGTCCCCATCAGGCAAGCATGCATCTTGCTCGTTGCAGATCCTCCTCCAGCTGCACCCCAACAAAAACACAACAATATTGAAACTTTTTTTTTTTTTTATAAGATTCGATGGATAAAATAAAGAATAATGAAATGCCTTGTCGAAGAGCTTTGGATCGAGATGTTTGTCGGAGAGGAGGAGGAGGGTGGAGTGTAGGCGGGTGATTGATGCGTCGACGGCGGATGATCTCTTGCGGAGAGAGAGCTCTTCGTGGGAAGATGACGAAACGAAGGAGGTGGCTGACTCGTGGAGCTCCTTTACCTGCTCCACCATTCGTCGCACTTCTTCTTCAACCTCCTCCATCGATTATGAGATCGGACTTTCTTTCTTTCTTTCTTTCTTTCTATGTCTGTCGGGACGAAGGAGCCAAATTTGACGAAACCCACAAAGGAAGGAAAGGAGAGTGATTTTGTAGAGAAAAAGACGAAGAAAAGGTTGGGGTTGGGTTTGTTTTGATGTTTCTCAAATTTATGAGGTCCCTTATATTGTAAATATGGATCAAATCGCACGCATCTTTTGATTCTTTCTCATGCTCTTTCTAATCTAAACCTTTATTTACAAGAAACAAATATTAAAAAATTAAAAAGCCAATAAATAATACCACACTGTTTTACTATTTCATGTCGGCTGAACATCTTCATTGTATTTTCCCAATATTATCTTGTTTAAGATCTGCGACTTACGTAGGATGAACATTATATATACTAAATAATTTTTATGTATTATTATTTATTTTAAGTTTTACATAATATTAGTAATATAAAGTAAATATATATTAAAATTTTGAGAAACCATTAACTATTACATCCTCTATATATTAATCTTGGAGCACTGCAACATTTTCTGTAGTCACATGTCTATCACGAAAATGATTCCTAGATTCTTTAGAAAAACAGGTCAGTCTATCTAAATATATAATATACTTTTAATTAAATTAATTAATTGATTATTAGTGTACAAAAGAATATTCTTAATTATTTCCTTAAATAAAAACTACAGAATTACCTAATATGATTAACGTATACATGAAAATTAATGATTATGAATAATAAAGATTTGATAACAATTTTTGTCTCCTCTCTCACTTTTGTTTAATTTTATATTATTAAAAGAAATTTAACAATCACATCAACCATATAATAAAAAAATATTTTTTATTATGTTATATTTTGAATTTTTTTTAAATAACTATAAATTACTAAAAATGTTAAAAATACCACTTTGAAATAACACGATACAAATGATCATGCAAGTTCTAGAAATTTGTTCTGCAAATTTATGTGATTATTATAGTCCCATATATATTAATTATGAAACAATTGATTACTTTAACAATTGTAAGATCCATGGATTACACAATAAATTTGTTTTCTTAACCCTAAATCTATTTCTCTTCGTCACAAAACTAACAAAGAATAATTTAGAATAATTTAGAATTTGATAATCTGAAATAGTAACGGTTTTTTAGTCGAGTCCATCATTTTCTTAAATAGGCTTAGAATAATTTTTAATGATTAAGTAAATGGATCACGTACATAGTAGAATGTGTTTTGGTTTAAAAATTGTGCATACCCAAAATAAATATGAACCGTCATCACTCTCATATAAAGTTTTGTTACAATAAAAAAATATAGGGTTGGACAAAATCTGAATCCAAAATACCAAACCAAAATCAATCTGAAAAGTAGTACTGAAGTTTAACCCAAACTGGTTAGATTTCCGAACGGATTAAAAATTTTAGTATTTAGAGAACCGGAACCGAGTCCGATCCAAACCGAAATATTTCGGGTGTCCAAGTATATTCAAACTAGATTTATATACTTAAATATATTAATTATTTTTAAATTTAAAATACTAAAAGAATATACAAAATATATAAGTTATTTTTAAGTTTTCCAAAATACTTGAAAATATATAAAAATAAAGTACATGTTTAAAATAGGTAAATGATACTCAAAATACTCAAAATACCCAAAATACTTGAAATGTCTATTGATTTTCATCCAAATATTTAAGCTAAACCAATTGATGCCCTTAAGTTTATGCATTTTGGCATAAATTATTCAAATTTATATATTATGTATTATTTTTATTTTTAGAATTTTAGAAATTAAAAGTATATATGAACTTTTATTTAAAAAATAAATAAATGGGTTATTAGAATCTAAACCAACCCGAAAAGATTCGAAACGAACTGAATCCACAAAGATCTGAATTGAACTGAACCAAACCGAACCAGATGACACTCGAATGCCTATCTTTAATCAAGTGTAAAAAGGTTATCAATAAAAATGATTATTGTGTATAATATTTAAATATATATCATAGTTGGAAAGAATTCACCCCGCACAATGCGTGGATTATCATATAGTATATAATTAAATAATCATTCTTGTTTATTTACAATCATTTTTGGTAAATAAATCTAAATAATCACTTTTATCAATTTAGCATGGTATATAACTAAATTTATATCATATTATCATAGATATATAGTATATTTTAATATAATATTACTATATGTTAAGTTAGACTGTCTAATCATAAGCTTTTATGATCATTTATCTTTTATAAAAAAAAATTGATCAATGATAATAAGATTTTTTCAATGTGGGATTTTTAGTAGTTTTAAAATTTATATCGTTCTTGAAAATTCATAGCAATTTTTCAAAAATATTAAGTTCTCTATTTGTGTCCAACGCAAAATTTGATATTAAAATATTTATGTATTATATATATATACATATATATACTGTATTCTTATATGGTTTTATGTAATTTTTATTTTTTATAATAAAAACTTAAAACATTGATTATAGATTTTTAATGTGAGATTTTTAACAGTTTTAGTAAGTTATAGTCGTTTTTACTTTTTTAAAAATTAAACTATAACATATATAGAAAAAACTAATTTTTATATGGTTAATATAACTATTTAATTTATATTACAAAATTAAAAAAACTGGTGGAGAATACACCAACTACTATCAAATATTTATTATTAAATTATTAATTTTCAGGTATATATATATATATATTAAGCATATTGTAATTCCGAAATTTTTATTTAAAAAAAATGATTATTAATTAATTTTGATTAGTTTAATGAACAAGTATAATATATGCTTGATGGACCAACATATTTTTAGGTAATATGAAAAACATTATAGTGAAACCATATGTGATATCTAAAGTGTTGTAGTTCTTTTCAAATAATATATAAGAGACATTTCTTTTTTATTATTGTTAATGTTTAAGTTATTTCTAAACTAACATATTCATTTTTTTAGTACTAAGAAAGTAAGAAGTTATAAACCAAAAACATGTTTGTATTTGCCAAGAAGAGATTGATTCACTATTTCTAGAATCAACTCAAAACAAAATGCAAGTAAGCTCGTACCGTTATGAAGCCTTAATATCACGTGGAAGTTAAAAGCCCCTGTTGACATATTTTCATCTGCAAAGAACTCTTGGCTATTCTCGACTTTGATTTTTAAAGAATCCTCCGACTTGTTAGAACATCGTGTGGAAACAATGAGCTGCCCAGAAAAGTTCCAAACAAAAATGATAAATTAAGTTTTGTTTAATGTTACTTATGGAATCACTATGGCAGCATTTTGGAGAAAATAACATTTTAAAAAGGATTAATCCAAGCCAACCTAGTGCCTAAAAGTTGCCTAATACGAGTATATGGCTAAACCTTGTTCATTAAATCAAATGTTTGTCTCAAGCCCAACTAAAATAGATATGATAAGGCTGCCAAACCCAGAATGTTGGAGATATGCTTATAGTATTTTTCCAAATAATCTTAGAAACTTTCTTTAAACCAACCCTTTTTTTTGGTAAACCAATATTTTTTGTGGGTCGTAAAGAAAATTTCTTCCAACAAACAAAACCAAGGATGCGAAACAGAGCATGAAGAAGATTAGAGTACAGAGTCTCAAAAAGATTAATCTAGCTTAAGCAGAAGGACCAGTCCAGTAGGATTTAACAGCGAGAAGGATCTTCTCAGGGATAAAAGGACCTTTCTCGTGATCCAAAATGCGACTCGTCCACTTCATTCCATTGGTTATGCTTTGTATCTTGGTTAACATTTCCACAGTGTCCCTAAACACTACTGTTCCTTCTGGTCTTAGAATTCTATCCATCTCAAGTAGTATCAACGTCACATCACACCTTTCATCATCATCAACAAGTCAACAACAAGAAGAACATTAGCATTCACGTCTAAATTAATGCTTAATATTTTAGATTTACTCAGAGAAATATAAACATAATTAAAGTCTAGTAATAGGAGTTTACCTGTTCTCGTATATGCTGAACAATCCACCAGCGTGAATAAGATCATAAGTTCTTGGATACGTTGAGAATGCTTCACACCAATTTTGATACGTTCCTATAAATCCCCTCTCGTAAATCACACCTAAAGTTTGCTTCTCCGCATCCACAGGAATCACATTCATAACCCAAGATGGATATTTCGCAATTGCTGCAGCAAATCCACCGAGGTATGCATTCATGTCCATAATGTTCCTGAATCTTCCACGTGAAAGCTCTGGCATTATATGTTTGTAATATGCTATTCTCTCCTTCCACACCTCATTGTCTTCTTTAAATTTCTCCGCATTGATCTCTGGTATAGTTCCCTGGATAATCCTAGGTGGGACCGCAAAAGCTCGGTCCGGCCAATCCTCTAAAGCACCTCCTGCAAACTCATCTGGACTGTTTGCTTCTGGCAATGGCGTTACACAAGATTCCAGTTCTTTGTACCTGTCAAAGATACATCAAAATTTATGTTTAAGCGTCCGACACTTGCATTAATATCTCTTATGGACATTTGTCTCTCCACTTGTTGGTTTTAAGTTCAAAACTCATGATTACTAATATTTGACAAAACATATACTATGTTGAAAATTCATGATTACTAATATTTGACAAAACATATACTATGTCTTGGAATTTTGAGAGGGTTGAGATTGTGTACCAAGCGAAATCAGGTTGAACTGCTTTGGTGCATATTGGAGGAGATTTATGAGCTCTTTTGAGTTTCTTACACGCAATGTGATTAATTGGCTTTTGCCAAATTGAAAAATCACCCTTCTCTGTAACCTTCTTCCAACAAAGACTCCTTGCTGCATTTTCTATTGAATCTTGCTCTTGTTTCAAATCCTCTTGCGTTCTTTCCCAGCCTTTCCAGTGTTTCTTCCAGTTAGAGTTATTGTCTCTACTACCCTTAGTTCAGAAATTTAAAGCCCAAATCTCCCCGATTTATTCTTTTAATTTTATATGTCAAACGAAAAATCATAAAATTAAATTGAAAACGTCAATATTTTTTATTTGATTTATAGAATTTGATAAAAATATTTCAAAAATCAAAAAACTGTTTGTTTGATATTTTCACGAAAATCATCAAAATATGATTAAAAAACAATTTTGAAACATTTTTTTTCCAAATTTGTAGAGTATAGAAGGTTAAATATTTGCCCATGGGTTCACCAATCTATGGAGGGGGTTAGGGTTTAGTTTTGATGAGAGGGGAGGATTTTATTTGGGGTTTTCATATTCTGATTATTTTGGTGAAGGGTGTTGAGATTAGTGAAGGGTATAAGTGATTTAATTTTTTTGTAGAAGGGCGTTTGAGCCGATGACTCTTCCAGTTAATCGGTGGACCGGAAAGAATCCAATAACCGCCCGGTCTTAAAACTCGGTCCACTTCGGTCAAGTATAAACCATCTACACACATGTCATTTTTTTTTTTGTTGGTTAAGTTCCCACAACAGTCAAGAAATATGAAAAAAAAAATTAAAGAAAATGTTATTACCGTTCTTAAACCAAGGAATCAAACAACGAGAACAGTGAGCAAGATCAAAAGCTCTGGCCGGATAAGGAAGCCTTATTGATCCCATAATCCCTATAATCGCAGGAACTCCACGTTCCAACGCAAACTGGACCTGAGCTTCATGAGTGTCTCTTGGAGCAAAAGACATAGCCACAATGTCCCTCTTCAACAAGTAAGCACCAAAACTTGCAACCTATACAACCAACAACATCGAATCAATCAAAAACAAGTTAACCATCAATGTACTGAAGATGCGTTAAATGGCAAGAATACCCTTCAGTCGAAACTTACACCACATCCCGTGTCAATAGCTGTTCTAATGCCTCCGTCAGTAAGAGGGATGAGCCTAGAAATGTCATCAATGTAAGCATCAGCTCCACGTGGAAACCCGGTGCCACCACCAGGGAATCTAAATCGTTCTCCTTCGACTTGGATCCAGTTTTGTATTGCTTTCTCGATACTTAGCTCCTTGTGCGGGATGTTGTCGTACCAAGCATAGTCTCTGCTCTGAGGCCATTTGAGTGGAATCTTGTAGTTTGGCGGGGGAGGAATTAGACAATAAAGAAGCTCATCTTTTGAAGGACAGTGTCTCTCTCTGTATTTCATCATGTTCCTGTCGAATCTTCTACCCCTCTCTCGATCTTCACATGGAGTGTACTCGCTGAGAGACATGTCGCATGGCTCGAAATACTTTATGGTTTGGTTCTTTTGTTTCAGCTCGAGTTTGTGATGGCTTTCGAAATCTAACTCAACTGGTTCTGAAGATGAAGAGGAGGACAAGGAAGAGGAAGAAGAGAGACTCGCATCCTCGTCTTCGGAAGAAGTAGAAAGTTTTGACTGAGTCTTGGTTTCATCACATCCCTTTCTTGAGAAAACCTCAGAGGAAGAAGAAGGGAGTGTGTTGGTTTGCCAAGCTCCAAGAACGTAAGGACAGTATGCAGAATCCACTTACACAGAGAATCCAAATGAGTCTTTTTCTCCTTGCTTCTGCGTGGTGATGACTATTGTTCTCTTTCGCCATTTCTTGAGTCTTGTTTCAGTAGAGATGAGCAAAACACTTGCAACTTTTATCTGATTTTAGTAAAACTAAAGCTAAATCAGTAAAATGTTAAAAAAAATGTACGTAATGGTTAGTGGAGCTCGAAACACGAGGATAAGGGATCCACCACCATCAGGGAAAAAATAGTGATAAAGTAAAATATTTGTATAAAAAATATAATTGGTCTCTATTCTTTAGCAGAAAGGCAAGAAGCACACTTATTAGATGTGGTCTAAACTCTAAAGAGAGGGAAAAATATTAAAATTTGAGATAAAGTTGGAGCCTGACTAGCCTCATTTTTCGCTCTGCCATGTACATACACAGAGTCAGTGGCAGAGGCAGGGGGGGTCAACTAACCCCATAAATTTTTAGAATTTCGTTTAATTATAGTAAGTATTTTAAGTTAACCCTAATGCAATATTATATTGACCTTTATTCAAGTGCGATCCAATAAATAGATATAATACTAAAAACGTTAGCATCACATATAAATATAAAATGAAATAGCTTCACTAAAATAAAAAGAGTCTCAGTAAAAGGAGGTAAATATAATTTATAAATTTATGTTAGTTTATAATTTTCTTTTTCTCTTATCCATTACTTTCCACTCAATTGTATGTGGAAGCATTAGTAATTTCTTAAAATGTAAACTTTTTGATGATATATTCCTTTTTCTAATAAAATAATATTATGGCCACTATAAATAAATGGGTTAATTAGCCTCTATAAATAATTTTTCTGTAAAAAAATTATATTTCCCTCACGGCCGACACTGCCTTCTAGTTTAAAAAAATATTAATGTGAATGTATTCAGAGAAATGTGAAATCAGGTAAAAAGGTCAAAATAAGAAAAATTACAAAACATATTCACGTGGCACCCATAACTTTGGACTGGAGGAAACAACTATTAGGCCATCTGCGTTAAAGGTTTTTGTGGGGGAGGTCACACCATTCCTGAAAAAAAAAAATTAAATAAGAGGAGAAGATGAACCTGCACCTGTGCGGCTCTTCCCAGTTAATCCGATTCATGACTATTATGCGAATCCCACTGACTGGTTTGATTATTATTATTATTTAAAAAAAAAATCAAACAGAAAAAAGAAAAATAATAAAAATTTACTTTGTGAACTCTCCCATAAAATTAACTGATGCAGATGCCCTACCTTCTGTCGTATTTCATTGTCTGATTGGTACTACGTGAAAAGGATAATAAATGGGGGCATAGTACTCTAGACCAGTCAAGCACAATGTCAGAATCTTCATGCCCCACATCACCAATGCTAGATTCCTCGATTATGCGCAAGATTCTTCGCTTCGCACGTGATATACGTATGCTTATATTTATATACGCACGTTAGCACAGCGAGCCTCGGTTCGAGGGGAAGTCATCCAATATTCCAATCCCGACCTCAATAATGGTAGTCCTTTTTTTCTTTCAATAATGCTAGTCCCGATCCACACATGTTAAAAAAAATACATTCTCTCCGTTTTATTAAAATAAATTTCATAAAAATAAAGTTTTAGGTAGAGATTATAAACTTTTTTAAAAATTAATTAAATTTAGTAAATTACTAAAGTTATTGAAAATTGATAATTGCAAAGAGTAATACATGTATACTAGTAATATAATATTTTTAATAAATATAAAATAAGAACTATTTTTAAAAAACCGAAGTACCACCTAAAATCAATAACTAATTGAATGTCATACCCTGACGCCCAAAATACGTTTCTATAAACATTGACTAAAAATCAACGTTAGTTCTGTTTCTTAGCCGTTTATCAAAGATGAAAAAACTTGACGTATCATAATCATGTGAATTAATTAAAGAAAATATTTATTTTAAAAGATGCATACATATATAAACTACAAGCTATGTCATTTTGTAAAAAAAATGTTTTTGATCAAATCATACTTCATTCGTTACAAAGTTCAAACTCAATTGTTTACAAAAAAAAAAGAAGTTCAAACTCAATTCAAGGAAGGTAGAAAGACACAACTACCCAAAGGTTAGTCGGCTACAAATATTATACAAACCCATACAATTTTTCAGTTATCATACATGTATGATTTTAGCCAGATAACTATTATGTGTTAGATGTATTCTTCGATTTGAGTGAACCAACAAACACTATGTTAACTATTCAAATAATTTTTGGTTAGTGGTTTATAGTGATAACCGACCACAAACTGTTATAGTCATCAACCACCCATTCAATATCTGGTAATTTTATATCTTAATATTATCTAACATGTGTAAATATATGCATATATGTGGAAATATAACAATGCTGATTTACAGAGAATCTAGAAAACCCACATTATAACGATCTGTAATTTGCAAGAGCAACAATATTCAACATATATATTTCACCTTCTTCATATGAGAACAAAATTTAGTAAGGTAACATTATTTAAAATCAAAATACGAAAGACAAATACATAAACACATAATTGTTAGCCGGTAAAATAATTTAATACTTTTCTCAAAAAAAATAATTTAATACACCACCAACATATATCTGTTAGAGCATGTTTATTGGTAAAACCCTCAAGTGTTGCTTAAGTGGGCCATAATGAATTTTTAACTAATAAAATTAAGGCCAAATTAGGTGAATATACATGTTATATGTTGAAATTGGGAAAGTATGCATATTTTTAATTAATTTGCGAACCGGGTAATCGGCATGGGCAAAATGACTCGCGTAGCCTCTCAAGCGATGACATAGTTATTTTCTTTACCGGTAGCCAGTAATTTTGTCTTCTTCTAAAATACACATGCATTTTGATGGTGACATCTTAAAACTAAAAAGATCACGTACAAGTTGTCGTAAGCAACAACTGTCAATCATAATAAAAAGATCAAACCGGATTTCAAAAGCCCATATTGGTAAATCGAGTGGATAACCTGTTGTAATATCAGATATAATAAAAACATGGGAATAATCATCATCCATGTAGGTTGTGAGATGGCGAGGATGTACGAAGTTGTGATTTACAAATTACACAAATGTAACTTAATTCCACATACAAACAATAAAAAGATCATTGTTTGAGAACGGTTCTGATGGGTTTTCATACATGGTATCTGAAATATGAACCACTATTAAATAAAAAATATTATTAAATAAAAAAATATTAAGTAAAAAATAACAAGTTAAAAAAAACTCCATCGCTTTCACAGATTATTAAATAAAAAATATTAAGTTAAGAAAAATAGCTCAGATCGTATATTGTAAACCCAAATCTGTAAACTCTAAACCCAAATTCTATACTCTAAACCCAAATCATATACCGTAAACACAAATCTTCACACAAACCTTAAGTTATAAACTTAAATACTAAACCTTAAATCCAAACCGTATAACCTTAAACCTAACTCCTAGATAATAAACCCAAACTGTAAATCCTAAACCCAAATACTAGACCTTAAACCCAAACCGTAATAACCTTAAACCTAAATCCTAGACAATAAACCCAAACTGTAAACTCTAAACCTAAATCATATAACCCAAACTTTATACCGTAAATTCAAATCCTACATCCAAACCGTAAAATCTAAACCCAAACCCTATATCATAAGCCTAAATTCTAGATCATAAACTCAAACCGTAAACATTAAACCCAAACCTTGTAACGTCAAGATTTTGGGGTTGGGTTTAGGATTTACAATTTGATTTGGGTCTAGAATTTTGATTTAGGATGTTCCAAATTTAATATATGATTAACACTCACACTGTGCACACAAAAAAATATTAAGACTCACACATACATATTACAAATACGTCAACTCGTATAGCCGTATTCATTTTGAATACTAAAAATGTGGTATTTTGTATCTGACAAGCTTCCATCTATATACTAGGAAATCGTAAAGATGAATGATATGTTGTATTCACTTTATATAATGATAATAAATTATGAAAAGTTTTGTCTCATAACTGGATTTATAATATACTAACCGGATTTATTTCGAGTCTAATTATATGAAATTCGGATATAAAGCTTACATATCTAAATATAATAACGATAGAATATGATGATAAAATATGAAGAATATTTTTGTGGAATTTGTACAAGTTAGTAGCAACAATTATGTCTTCAGATATTATAAAAATACCAAATTACTACTGTAAAAATGATCAAATAAGGGATTTTTGTATAACATTTTTAATTTAGTAGTATTCAAGATATATATGTTATATCCAGATATTTATTCCTTTATCCGGTTGTTTCGTCCATGGTTGTTTCGTCCATGAAGACTACGATGCTCTGTCTCCGTCGTCAACGACCGATTATTTAGACTCTGCTGTGGCAATCCTCCGGAGCCACCAACTAAATTTAAAAGGACTAAACATTTACAAAGAAAAAACATCTCTGAGATCTCTATGATAATGCAATGGCACCTAACAATGAAACACAATATATGTAGAAATAACTCAAAATTCAGATCACAAGAACTCAAAAAATCGGATTACAAGTTCAGCTTGCAAGGGTTATCACAAACAACCACCATCCGTATCTTGTTTCTGGTTTGTTTCATAGAATCATGATTGGTTTGGTTTTGGTGCCAAAAGTCAAACGTTATCCGTCCAGCAAGCCTACTCCCTCGGATACGTCTGTCTATGGCTGATGATGATGATGATGATGATAAAATCAGCAAGGGATTAAAAAAAATCAGCGAGAGATGAAGAAGAAGAAGAGAGTAAATGTTGGAGAGATTTTGTTTTTTTGTGCACTTGGAGAGATTTTGTTTATGTTTATGTTTGTCTTTTTCTTTTATTTTCTGTTAATGTAATAAAATATAATTGTCAAAATGCAGAACTTCCGGTTGCTAGGAGCCTAGGATACAAATTGGCAGTCAAAGAAATAGGGTATATTGGGGATTATGAAAAAGAAACAGTGCCATAGCCATTTAGCTAATTAAATAAGTTTTCTTGTATACCCAGTGCAATTACTCTAAAATTAAAATAAGTAACTTTGTTAAGAGACACTAAATTGTAGTGATTTAATGGTAGTTGCTTATTAAGGTTCACATTTTCATTTCCACAAGAACACAAGACAAGAAATCAGCAAAATAATTCCATGGCCTAGTAGATGATAAGATCAAAAGAAGTTTATATCATCCATAACGAGAACAAAAAAGAGAGAGTTCAAATCCAACAAAACAACAACGACTTAGACTTGATCTTAAACTAATTAGACTTAGACAACATCAACTTAAGAGCACCAAAGCTTAAGACAACAAGACAGTAATAAATATGAAATTTTATCACACTTTCAATCGATTTAAAAGATCAAAGAAATATGATTTACCTGTGTTGCAATTGTAGTTCTCTAGTTTAACGAACCTTCATGTGTCTTCAACGAAACACAAGAGACAGAATGGAGAAATGGAGAGAATGGATTTGTGATGAGTGTGTTTTAAGATTGGAGAACACAAATGACTAGTTGCTCAGGTCCTATGAGGAAGGCTGTGTGTAGATACAAACATGGTTATCAGACTCAATTTCAATTCAATCTATAAGGGCATTGGATATGTGAAATTGATCGTTACCAGAAACATGAGCAGCAAACCAGCGGCCAAAGACGCGGCAAATCCGTACATTCTCTACAAACAAAATCGAAGGAGAAGTTCAGTGAACAGATTTACTGCGCGATGAACACCATATGAAAAAAAAAGAAAAGTTAGACAGAGATAAGTTGTAGAATGTCTAAGAGGCCTTCTATCGAACACATTAAGGGCACAACAAATTCACAGATTAGTTTAGCAGCAAAGCAGAATTTTAAAGCTAGAGAGCTAAAGTGAATCAGACTAAACAAATTTGCTAAGCTAAATCAAGTACAAAAGAAATACTCATCTACACAGAAGAGCACAGACAAACCTACTCCTGCCATGGCTGCTTTGTTCTTCCTTCTTCGCTAATAAAGGATAGGGAGAGAGAGAGAGTCACGACGCGTGTACCAGAAGGGACGGTCTCTTCTGTTGTTTGATTAAGGGACGTAGCTTGAGGTAATTGCTATTTTTTATTTTTTTTTAATCCTAAAAACACTAAGGGACAGGGTTAAGCAACCCCAATAAACATGCTCTTAGCCAGCTAAACTACTATAGTTCTCATGATGTCACATAAACTGTGTTCTCATTTCAGATCCTTCTAAACAAAGTGACATGACTTGGGGGGGGGGGGGCGAGATGTCATTCGAAGAGGCAGATGATCACGAGAGAATGAGGCTATGAATGTACTGCAGATAAAATGCAGATAATGTGCAGTACAATTAATTTGCAGATTCATCTGCATTTATTTGTCATTCATTTTTTTAAATGCAGAACAAACAGAAATAATAAAATATTTATAGATCTGCATGCAGATCATCAATGGGCTTTAAAAATCTGATCTGCAAAAAGTAAGAAAAAACTAGTGGGTGAGATGCAGATGACCAATTAGAGTGGGGGAGCGAGATGTCATTCGAAGAGGCAGATGATCACGAGAGAATGAGGCTATGAATGTACTGCAGATAAAATGCAGATAATAGTGCAGTACAATTAATTTGCAGATTCATCTCCATTTATTTGCCATTCATCTTTTTAAATGCAGAACAAACAGAAATAATAAAATATTTATAGATCTGCATGCAGATCATTAATGGGCTTTAAAAATCTGATCTGCAAAAAGTAAGAAAAAACTAAGTGGGTGAGATGCAGATGACCAATTAGAGTTTAGGGAATAATGAATATATTTCTTTTCCATCTTAATTGTTTATTATAATTAGTTTGTTTAGTTTCTAAATCAAAAAAAAATTCTCTCAAAACTATAGTTTAATATTTTATTTTTTATTTTAGTGTAAAATTATGTTTTGATGAGTTTATTTTTTAAATTAGTATAAAATCTATATTGTTTTATACATCAGTTATCTTCTAAAAATACATTTAAAGAATGTTATATATAGAAATTATAATATTTAGTATTTCTAATACTAATATAATTTAATGTCGTTAGGCATTTAAATTGTACTTTATATATTTTTGTACCCATCCGGTTTTCAATTCAGTTCTTGTTCGTTTTTTCGGTTACAGAAACATAAAAACCATTCTGTTATTTTTGAATTTTGGTTTTGGACTTCGGTTTTGTTGAGATTTGATTTTTGGTTCTCGGTTTTTCATGACACATACCTATTAACTTTATAGTTAAACCAAATGGTAAAAAAAACGGAAAGTCGAATAAAGATACGAAAAAATAAGAGTAAGACAAGAATATTCTTTATAATTATGTTGAACTTTTATATAATTTAAAATTTCACTATATTTATTAGAATGATGATATTTATTTTTATTTTGTCTTTATTATATTTATTACTTATTTATAATAAGTTTTATTTTGTTTATATGTTAAATTTCTTAAAATTTCAAAATGTATTTAACTACAATAATTTATTAATTTAACTTGATCTGCATTTGTTCTGCTTGATCTGTATGATCTGCATTTGTTCTGCTTGATCTGCATTTTTTGTTTGATCTGCGTTTTTTGGTCTGCGTTATCCATTTGAGTATGCTTTGAAACTTGAAAGTGTAGAACTGAGATTAGATGTGATGTTATGAGTTGATGTAATCCCAATCTCTGACGAATGAAAAATACGGGTTCTAGTGGTGTGATGAGATGCATCGGTTTGATCAGGGGAAGAGTGACATGGGGAATCTCTAAATGTAAGAGAAAGAAAGAGAACGAACTCCAGGAGAAATAATGAGGGATCTGCTCAATGCATCTTATTCGGCCGCATATGCATTGTTGTTATCATAGATTGAACCCTCATTCTTAAGCTGGAAAAACGAGTCAATGTTGATTGCACTTCGTATTATCAGTAACTGATGGATATGTTAGAACTTTGCATGCTACGGCATTGCTTACACTTTTGTATATATCGGTTTAAAGTCATCATTACGGTGATGTCAGCTTAAGACAATTTCTCTCGCTTCCCTTTTTTTTTGTCACTTAATTTCTCTCGCTTCCCAACCTGATGAAATGAGTGATATGGTTATCAATGTCATTTCATCACCAAACGGATTGGATCTTCCCCACAGTTCTACTAAAGTTTCATATCATTAAGCGAGAATTGGTGAAATAACAAAGTAAAAATTCTAGAGAGAGAGTAGAGGGATTAAAGAGAAATGAAGACAAAGAAACAGGCTTTGGTTACTTGGCTAGTTCTTTCTTTTTTCGGTTATATGATACGACTAGGTAACATTTTATAAAAATTTATTAATATATATATAAAAGAGTATATAATGATAAAATTCTTAATTTTATTTTCATTTGAAAATTCTTACGTATTATATAATTTTGAAAATTTATTTGTACATTATATTAACTATAGAATAAATCTTAAAATTATTTAATATCTTCTTTTCAATTATATAAAATTAAGAATTTTACTTGATTAATATTTAGTTATATATTTTATGTTTTCTTTTAACTTACTAAAATTTTTTTCAGATAACAACAAAATATATATAGAACTTGTCTTTTTATTTTAAAATATATTTTTAAAATTTTTGGATAATTATTACTATTATTAATTTAATCAATAATCTAATATGATAAAATAAATTTTGTTTTTAGTTAGTTTATATATTTTATTCATTAAGGATATTAACGATATTAATCACTCTAACTTTTAACGTGAGAGCTCCGTTGCGAAAAATCACTTCGCGCTGAGGGAAACTGAAACAACCCGACCCGGAAATATTTGAAAAACACGTTGAAAATTCTAAGTAAAGATCTGACCAATTTTCAAAGGAAGAGTACGAAGAAATACTACATCTTTGTCAACAAAATCCGAAACCAATTACTTAAAAATTCATACTATTACAATCTTGATGTTATATTTTTGCTTTATTTTTGATTTAGTATTTAATTTTTATTTTTGATTTAACATGTTATTTATTTTTGACATTGCATATTTAAAACTTATGAGATTTAAGTCTTGCTATGTTTTATTATAGGTCATAAGTTTTTTTATAGTTTTAAAATATCTTTTATATTTTTAATAGCTAAAATGTAATTTTATATTAAAATTATTATTAATCTGTGATTCATCCGCCGTCAAACCAATGATCCGGTGACCTAGGAAGTTATCTGGTTCAGTGTCCGGATTGAGTTTAAAAACATTGGTTAAACTATGTATATATAACATTATAACATATGTTGATTTACTGTGTTATTGTATTATTGAAAAAAAGAATTGTATGATTGGGTCTCTCCTTACATAAAGGAGGAACCCCACTGGAAGATGCTTCTTCAAAAATCAGATCACTATCCAAATTTTGTATCAGCCAAACAGTTGAAAGAGTTGCAGACCTAAGTATCATTTTCACTATCAGGTAAGCGAAGGTTAGTCATGCTTATAAAAAGAAGCCTTGTCTTATTTATAAAAGCTTCCCTAACCTGCAGGTTTTATTATTGCATGAGCAAGGATATCAACAATCTCAAGCAAGCTGACAAAGTATGAGTAGATCTTTGTATCCGTTAAATGAAAAATTTCTTGTTAGAAATCAATCTATCTGAATAAAGCTGACCATATCATGTGGTTGGTGAGTTGATTTCTTAAACCTATTTTTGATGGATTAAGACATAAGATTTATGATTCGGCGATTTTAATTCTGCGAATTTTAATCTTGATCATTACAAAGGCGAGATTGAGGATTGATAGAGGTATTTACTTATCGATCTATCCTAATCAATCGGGGGTTCTTTTTTCGGTCAAACAAAAATCAAATCACGGATTTGGGGGCGATGAAAATTGGGTTGAGGGGATTTGGATACGATTTCAAAAGGAAACAATAGGGATTTCTTTTCTTGGAAAAGTCGCAACAATGGGGGAAGGGATAATAATCAGTTATTGCAAATTTGGTATTTACTGGAACGAGATTTCTTGGTTAGTAAAGGATTATAAACATTATAAAAGGGGTCAAGGGATAGTTGAGGGGAGTATCACAGTTTCAAAGCAAATATTTTTTACTCATACAACTAAAACATCTCTGTTCTATTTTGTTACGATGTCGCAGAGCCAATTGGTTGGTCAAGCGAGTGGGGTGAGGCATGGTGAGGGTATGCGGAAGAGGTTAAAAATCTCGGTACCACATTTTGATAACTCGGAGTTACTGAAGACCTACGCCAAGACTCTTATTGGGCGGTGTATGAATCCTCCCGAGCAAGATATGAAGGCGCTGCTCCAGAACTTACCAAAGATCTGGAAGATGGAAGATCGGGTGGTGGGAACTGATTTGGGGTTGGGAAAGTTCCAATTTGACTTTCAGAGTGAGGAAGATATCCAAACGGTATTGATGCTTCAGCCTTTCCACTTTGATTATTGGATGCTGGCATTGGCGAAGTGGCAGCCGGGGAACTCGCAGGTGTTCCCGTCGGAGATCACCTTTTGGGTTCGTGTCTTGGGGATTCCGATGGCGTTCAGGACAGCGGACACGATGCAGAGCATCGGAGATGCCATTGGAAGGACAGTGGCTATGGATGTTAAGCATTGTCGGGTGCAAGTGGTCGTGGATGGCTTCTCAGAACTGTGTTTTGAAACCTCCATAGACTTCAAAGGGGGAGAATTCTATGATGGGGAGGAGGCTCCTATTGCACTGAGATATGAGAAACTCTTCGGGTATTGTAAGACGTGTGGTAGTCTATGCCACAAGGAGGAGGAGTGCCCTTTAAAGGTACCTGTTCTTACGACGGATCAAGTGAAGATGCCAGACATAAGGGAAGATAATGGCGGTTGGATAGAGAGTGGTAAGCATGACGACAGAGCAAGGAGCTACAAGGGAGTCCTCCTCCATGGCAACGGAAATCAACATGGCAAAGAAAGGGATGCAAGAGATTATTATGGGAAGGGTAAAGGCAAGATGGACGAGAGAGCTGACTCTAAATGGGTCAGGACAACGGACAGAGGCAACAAGAAGCATTATAGTAGCAGGGGAAATTACAAAGGAGAAGGAGGGAGTAGTGGGCATCGGCCCACTCAACAAGAGAATGCAAAATTGGGTAATAAGGAGGGCAGTGTGAAGAAGCCTTCGGACCAGAGTCGCCAAGAGATCTCACAAGTGGAACCAACCGGAGGTGCTAAAGAGGAAGGGGAGATTAGCTCTCCACAAGGGCAATCTTTGGGACGGGCTTCGGAGGAGTTTCAAAAGGCTCTTCTGGAAACTCAAGCAGAAGGGAGTGAAGTAATGTTGGCTCGGGTTAATGGCGAACAGAGGGCGCCACTTGAACAGCAGGAGATTGTGTATCAAGCTGAGGGAGAAGATATGGCGATGATGGAAATGGAGATGATCAAAGCAACATTTCTGGAGAATGGGATTGACATGGATGGTGACGACATTTTAAATGAACTCACCGATGAGGAAGCTGAACGGGAGCTCATGGCTACATATATAGATGCTCAGGGGCCAAAGGAGGTGAGTAATGAAGTACAGGATGAAGAGAAAGGGAAGGAAGCGAAGGATATGACAAAGAAAGCTGGGACTCGGAAGAAGTTATTTAAAGGAAGCATTAGTACTGCAGGGAGCACTAAGATGAGGAACGCATGTGCACTGGTATCTCCACGCAAGAAGACTGGAGCTAAGACGAGCACTCGTCATGGAGAGACCTCCAAACAGGGGGAGAATAAGGGTCCTGCAAACCCGAAGCAAGAGTAACAATTTCTCTGTTTATGGATCAAGAGAATAAGAATAAAAGTGGGCTAGGAGTGCCTTTCGTTTTTAGGTTTTTGTTGATTGAAATAAGCTCTATGAGCACTTGGCTTTTCTTTGGTTTTCATTATGAGTTGGGTTCGTTAATGTGGGTTACCACTTTGTTTCTTCGTTGTTGTTTTGGTATTGATATACCTTGGAATAATACTGAAATTTTATATTATGCAAGATGGGGCTTTAGAAGGGCTGATAAGGGGTTCTCTTTACTTGGTAGTCTGGTAATGGGATGTTATGATATTTGTAAGGAGTGGCAATGTTGGAAATGTTGCAGAGGCAATGAGAAAACAGGGGAATATGTGTGGCAATGGTCAGGGCGTGTGATAATTAAAATTCATTGCAGGGAGTGTTTAAATTGGTCTCGATGGATAGCAGCTGTTTTATACACACGAGCACGTGATGGTTTGTGGTGGGGCTCTTTAACCCTCTCACGCCTTTATCGAATGTGTACAAACGTGTATCAAGGAGATGATGGGAGACAAAAATATAATTGGCTATTCTGGGTTAGCATATTGAGTTGCTGGAATAAAGGCGGATGTTATCTTTTAAAGGATGATGAGATGTTGGTATTGGTTCTCTATGGTGAGGGTATACACCTTATAAAAGATACTGACTTGGAAAATAATATTGAGAATTTAATTACGTCCTGGTACATGATTGGAAGTAGACACAATGGACACTCATGGGAAGAGACAATAGATGGGGGATTATTTTGGAAGGATTATGGAATAGGTTTGAGGTACAGTCGGATGACATATATAATCACAAATAATAATAATAGACAACTAGAGGACACAAGAGTATTGCTTAAGGGTCTCATCAAACCCATACCAAAGAGCTCGGACGAGCATATATCATTTTTTTTATGATAGTACTAAGCTGGAATTGCAGAGGGGTGGGAAGTAAATGGACAATCAGTTACTTACGGGAAATATGGCAAAAGCATAAACCAGATTTTCTATTTCTTTCGGAAACAAAGAAAGATTTTGAGTTTGTACAGGGATTTCAATCACATTTTGGGTATGATAACATTGTGACCGTGGATCCTATAGGCACAAGTGGTGGATTAGCTCTCTTCTATAATAATGAGTATCAGGTTAAGATCTTATTTTCTAATAACAGAATGATTGACATAGAAGCTGTGGCCTTTGGGAAAAAGGTTTTCTATACTTTTGTATATGGAGAACCGGTTCAAAAATTGAGGGAACAAGTATGGGAACGATTAACTAGATATGGACTAGTACAATCTGATCCATGGTTCCTCATAGGATATTTTAATGAAATCACTGGAAACCAGGAAAAGGAAGAAGGAGCTTTGAGGCATCCAGATTCTTTTGTTCCTTTTAACAATATGATCCGGAATAGTGGCTTATTGGAATTTCCAGCGAGGGGAAATAAACTGTCTTGGCAAGGACGGAGAGGGAAAGGGAAAGGGGCCTTCATGGTTCGATGTCGCCTAGATCGTGCATTAGCAAATGAAGAATGGCACACCCTCTTTCCATGTTTTTACACAGAATATTTAGGTATGGTAGGATCCGATCATCGACCAGTAGTGGCTGTTCTGGATGATAAAATCCCTAAAAGAATAGGGCAATTCCGTTTCGATAAGAGATGGATTGGAAAAGATGGACTCATGGACTCGATCGCTATGGGCTGGTCACATGACCAGGAGGATGAAAATGTTGATATTGTTACAAAAATTAGCAATTGCCGTCATGAGATTGCTAAATGGAGAAAGGATAATCCTCCATTTGGAAAGGATAAAATTAAGGAACTCCAGAAGGCCCTTGAGGAAGTACAGACAGACAATTCTAGGACGCAAGAGGATATTATGGAGGTATCACGGAAACTACAAGAGGCATATAAAGATGAAGAAGAATATTGACATCAGAAAAGTCGGAATATGTGGAACGTATATGGGGATCTTAATACAAATTTTTACCATGCCTTGACGAAACAAAGAAGAACACGCAATCGGATTGTGGGTCTCCATGACAATAATGGAAATTGGATTACAGAGGAAAAGGGTGTCGAGAAGGTGGCTGTGGATTATTTTACTGAATTATTTCATACAACGGATCCCTCAGATTTTGATAGTTTTTTGGAAGATATAAGACCGGGTATTACTCCACAGATGAACCAACGGTTACTGAGACCGGCAACGGAAGAAGAGGTGCGACATGCCTTATTTATGATGCACCCAGAAAAGGTACCTGGACCCGATGGAATGACAGCTTTGTTTTTCCAACACTCGTGGCACATTATAAAAAATGATGTGGTTGCCTTGGTAAATGATTTTCTGACCACGGGGTCACTGGATGAAAGGTTAAATATTACAAATATTTGTATGATTCCAAAGACGGAAAGGCCGACGAGAATGACAGAATTACGGCCAATTAGTCTGTGTAATGTTGGGTATAAGATTATCTCAAAGGTGTTATGTCAGAGACTAAAAACTTGTCTGCCATTACTTATTTCAGAAACTCAGTCGGCCTTTGTGGCAGGAAGATTGATTTCGGATAATATTATGATTGCTCAGGAAATGTTTCATGGGCTGCGAGCAAATAAATCTTGTCAAGGAAAATATATGGCAATTAAAACGGATATGAGTAAAGCATATGATCGGATTGAATGGGACTTCATCCAAGCTATCCTACAGAGGATGGGATTTGATCCCCACTGGATTAAATTACTTATGGAGTGTATCTCATCGGTACAGTATAGGGTTTTATTAAATGGTCAACCACGCGGACAAATAATTCCGCAGAGAGGTTTACGGCAAGGAGATCCTTTGTCACCATATTTATTCATCATATGCACGGAGGCCTTAATTGCAAACATTAAAAAGGCAGAACGAAATAGACAAATCACCGGGATGAAGGTGGCCAGAGCGTGTCCTGCAATTTCTCACCTGCTATTTGCAGATGATAGTCTTTTTTTCTGCAAAGCAAAAAAAGATGAATGTGAAACTATTCTCAAGATTTTAAAGGATTACGAGACAGTGTCGGGTCAGCTCATTAACTTTCAAAAATATTCTATCCAATTTGGCCATAAGATTGCGGAATCTTGTAGACAGGAAATGAGGAATATTCTGGGCATTCAAAATGTGGGTGGTATGGGAAATTATTTGGGACTGCCGGAAAATTTAGGAGGCTCTAAAATTCAGGTGTTTGGATTTCTACAAGAACGTCTAAACAGTAGGATTAATGGGTGGACTTTCAAGTTTTTTACGAAAGGAGGAAAGGAGGTCATTATTAAATCGGTGGCTACTGCTTTACCTAATCATGTGATGTCTTGCTATCGTTTACCAAAAGCGATAACAAAGAAACTAACGAGTGTGGTAGCACAATTTTGGTGGAGCCCAGGAGGTAGCACAAAAGGAATGCACTGGAAATCATGGGATAAGGTATGCCTAAATAAGGAAGAAGGTGGCCTGGGTTTTAAGGAGATATCAGATTTCAACACGGCAATGCTGGCCAAGCAATTATGGCGACTGATCGAGAAACCTACCACTTTATTTTCTCGAGTTTTTAAAGGATGGTACTTCAGGAATGCCTCATCCCTGGATCCGATTCGCTCTTATTCCCCATCTTACGGATGGCGGAGCATTTCTTCAGCTAGATCTCTGGTTAGCAAAGGACTAATTAAACGGGTGGGAACAGGATCATCTATCTCTGTGTGGAATGATCCCTGGCTCCCAACCACTCGCCCGAGACCAGCAAATAAAAACCATGCTACTAGTCACCCTGACCTCACGGTCGATCAACTTATTGATGTCGATTTGAAAATATGGAATTCTCAGGCAATTCGGGCCCTTGTGGATCCTCAGGATGTGAAGATAATAGAAAGTATCCCATTGAGTAAAGTCCAAAGGGCGGACAGAGATGGATGGCATTTTACACAAAATGGAAAATACTCGGTTAAATCGGGGTACCAATTGGAAAGGGTGTATCCGGATAAGGAAAAACCTTTGCAAACATTTGGACCTACGGTGGATGTTCTTAAGGCGCATTGTTGGAAAATTCGTTGCCCACCTAAACTTAAACATTTTTTATGGCAACTCGTATCAGGGTGTATAGCGGTGAGAAAGAATTTACATGTCAGGGGTCTTTCAGGTGATATATGCTGTGACCGTTGTGGAGCTTCGGAGGAATCTATAAACCACGTGTTTTTTGAATGTCCCCCAGCACGCCAGGTGTGGGCCTTATCTCAGATACCAACTAGCCCATATATTTTTCCGACGGAATCACTTTACACGAATGTGGATCATTTGTTTTGGAGAGTCCTTCCCAAAATGGATGATCATCACTTCGCATGGATCTTATGGTATATTTGGAAAGGAAGAAACAATAAAGTTTTTAGTAACTTGGATGTTGATCCTAGAGACACACTTAAAATAGCAGTAACTGAAGCTAAGCTTTGGGAAGATGCACAAGTGCTATCTATACCGGTGATTGATAGACCAATTCCGAGTCCACCGGCCATCCCAGGACAATGGTGTTTTACGGATGGTTCTTGGAAAGATAAGGAGGTCTTCTCTGGTCAAGGTTGGTATAGCACTTTAGAGGGTTTTGCGGGTCTAATGGGGGCAAGAAATGTCAGGGCTTCTCTATCTCCTCTTCATTCTGAGGTAGAAGCTTTAATATGGGCGATGGAGTGTATGAGGAATTTGCATCAATTCCGGGTCACGTTTGCAACAGATTGTTCTCAATTGGTAAAGATGGTGTCCGAACAAGAAGAATGGCCTGCTTTCGATAACTACTTGGCAGATATCAAGACCTTGCGAGAGAATTTTCACAGCTCAGAGATCATCTATGTACCACGCACACTAAATCTGAAGGCCGATGGACTAGCACGAGGGGCTAGAACTCAAGCGTCTTTTGTTGTGCACATGGATGACGAGCCACCAACCTGGTTTACAGAGTCTATATGAGTCTGTAAAAGTCGACGACAAAAAAAAAAAAAAAAAGACATAAGATTTATGATGTCAAATTCCCTAATCAAAATAGGTTCTGTGACTAGACTACACTCACTTTTGTGAAGCAAGTCATTCACTTTCTTTTTTTTTTTGTCGAAGAGACTTAGAAAACTCAAACCCAATACTATCAATATAGAAATAGTCGAACATTTTCATACACATAAGACTCCATTTTCCACAAAACGTACATGAACAACCATAAGGAAACAAAACTTAAGAATCCAGTACCAAACATATTATATATGTATATTCACTTTAACCAGTTTTATCAATCAACAAGCCGAAAACCACAAACACCAAGTCAGTAGGTTGTGTCTAGAAGCACTTCCTGTGAACAATGGCTGGTCCTGATTCCTCATATTCTGCCTTCGATATCCACATCTGCATTTCCAAACAAAAGTAACCAAACATCATTACTTTAAGTTAAGTCTATGTACCATCAACACAGTTTAAAAAAAAAATTTTACAATACCTGTTGAAATGTGCTAAGAGAAGCCAAGATGGAACCTCCAATCCATACACTATACTTCCTCTCAGGTGGTGCGACCACCTTAATCTTCATACTGCTTGGTGCCAACGCAGTGATCTCTTTGCTCATACGATCAGCAATTCCTGGAAACATGGTCGAGCCACCACTAAGCACAATGTTACCGTACAAGTCCTTCCTGATGTCAACATCACATTTCATGATAGAGTTATAAGTTGTCTCATGAATCCCTGGTGCTTCCATTCCGACAAACGATGGCTGAAAGAGGACTTCCGGACAGCGGAACCGTTCTGCCCCAATCGTGATCACCTGACCATCAGGGAGCTCATAAGTCTTCTCGATGGCAGAGCTTGATTTGGCTGTCTCAACCTCCTGCTCATAATCCAACGCCACATAGGCAAGCTTCTCCTTGATGTCTCTCACGATTTCTCTCTCAGCGCTTGTGGTGAACGTGTACCCTCTCTCTGTCAAGATCTTCATCAAAGCATCTGTCAGATCTCTTCCAGCTAAGTCAAGCCTAAGAATAGCATGAGGAAGGGCATAGCCTTCGTATATAGGAACCGTGTGACTCACGCCATCACCTGAATCCAACACAATACCTGCAAGTAAACCAAACCAAATCAACAATAGAGAATTAACTTCGGAGCAACCAGTCTAAAGGACTCTGCTCCAATATACAACAGAACCTGTGGTACGGCCACTGGCGTAAAGCGAAAGCACGGCTTGAATGGCAACATACATAGCAGGGACATCAAAAGTCTCAAACATGATCTGAGTCATCTTCTCTCTGTTGGCTTTAGGGTTGAGAGGAGCTTCAGTAAGAAGAACAGGGTGTTCCTCAGGAGCAACACGAAGCTCGTTGTAGAAAGTGTGATGCCAAATCTTCTCCATGTCATCCCAGTTACTAACAATACCATGTTCAATGGGGTACTTCAAGGTAAGTATACCTCTTTTGGATTGTGCCTCGTCGCCGACGTAAGCATCTTTCTGTCCCATTCCAACCATAACACCAGCATGTCTAGGACGACCTATGATGCTAGGGAAGACTGCTCTCGGAGCATCGTCACCAGCAAAACCAGCCTATCAAAACGGTCAAAGATCAATCAAGTTATGAGAGAATAAAAATAAATATTTGAAACGAAACTAGGTAGAAGAGAAAAGGATATCACCTTGACCATCCCGGTTCCATTGTCGACAACAAGTGGTTGAATCTCCTCAGCTTCTGCCATAGTCTTGGATTATGAAACCTAAAGCAGAGAAAGAGGATCAGATTCCGATAAAACGACTAACATCAGGGAGTTGAAAGACATGCAAATCAAAAAAATTGTTTGTTTGGTATGCATGATCGAAGGGGAAGCAAACAAGAATCTTGATCAGTTGGAAGCAAATGATCATCGGCTAGAAGAGAGAGTGATCAACAAGTCAAAACAGATAGCAAAGACGAGACTGAGGTAAGAAGTTGAACGAGCTGAAGAAAGGAAGAAGAAGAGAAAAGAAACTTACGGTGGCTAAACGCAAGAGATCAGAATCGCAATGATGGAGGGAGAGAGTGAGAACTTGAGAAGGTTGTCTAGTGAAGGAATCTAAAAGGACGGAGAAAAAAAGAAGAGAAGAAATGTGTAGTGTGTGACAACATTTTAGTGCTCCGTGGCCCCTCTCATAATTTTCTTGCTTTCCTCTTTTATTGTTTTTTCTTTGCTTTTCTTGTCAATCAAATTTAAAAAAAAAGAAACACTTTGATTTCTTCGGTTTTGAAGTTTGTGTAAAAGTGTACGATTGATAAGACTAGCGAATTATTAATTCGATACAGAACTTATTCTTCCCAGATTAAAAATCTATTTTGGAGATTTTAAAGTTATGACATGTAATAGATATGATTTTAGGCTGTGACTATGCTTGGGATTCGGGTTTCCAATCGGATTTTGGTTTTGCCCAATCCGATCTTGATTTTTCGGATTTAAGAATCAGCCATATTTGAGTTATATGAAATTTTGGTCTGGATTCTATCCGCGGAGTTGGTAAATCTTCAAAAAAATCTCTACAACTTGATGTACTTTCTGTTTTGGGTCCACTCGGTTCTTAGGTTGATAAATATCTGATTAGTACCTACTTTGTAACAAAAACATTGTAAAAAACCGGTTATTTGATTTTAAAGTACTTGATTTGTACATATTTTGTAATCAAAACCTCAATAAAATTGATTCAAAAATAAGAAAGAAAAACATCAAACGTGATCATTCAAAATCAAACAAAAGGTAAGCATAGTTATTGATAAAAAGAAAAACAAATAAATACGAAAATCAAGTTCTCCCGAAATGAGAAACACTCAATGAAAACAAAACCAAAATCTAAAAGCTTCAAGCTTCAAGCTTCAACCGCTATCGTTAACCATCAACCTTCATGTAATAGATAAATATTTTAGATGTTCAATAATATCTTAGTGTATTTTGGATACATATTATGAATTGAGATTATGTTTGGTACAAGTTTTTTTTTGGATTTTGAATGTTACTGATTCTATCAGTTATCCATTTAGGTTCAGATTCGGTTCGGATACCCATGATCTGAAATACCGTAAAACAATATTCATTCGGTATTTGTGTTGGATTCTGATCGATTTGAATTCATTTTTGTCGGATCGAATTCAATTCAGGGTTTTGGATTTGGTTTATTTGCCTAGTCTTCGCTGTAACAGTACGTCATTTATAGAGCAACTATTTAGCTGAAAAGTTTATTACTCCAAATTGTGCTGTTTGGTTACCAATCAGCAAAAATTGTACTTTTCTATATTTAAGTTATGAATGAGAGCATGGATGCGGTGCGGAATTGATATGATTTGACAGAAATGTTAATCAAGTTACCAATCAACAAAATTCATGGGTCGAATGGTAACAGCGAATTTGGTAAGAGAAGCGGTGCGGAATTAAAGTGCGGTGCGGTGTAAAGGCGGTTCGTGCGGGATTGAAGTGTGGTACGTTACAACTGCGATTTTATGTAAAAAACAGTGTAGAATATTGTTTGATTGGTGACAATACATATTTGCGGTATTGAATAGTTATTTAATTAAAACATAATAATAGTATAAAATATTGAATATATTTAAACAATCTAAATAATATATTAACATAGTAGGTATATTCTAAAATAAAAAAAAGTTTTAAACATACATATTTTCTGAAAATGAAATTTAAAATAATATTCTAAAATAAAAAAAGTTTTAAACATACATATTTTCTGAAAATGAAATTTAAAATATTTTTAATATATAAACTGTCTTCTTGAATTTTACATAATAATTATGCACCTTGTATTTTTCTGACTGAACTATGCTTTTGTAAATATTATGTTATCATGTAACTAACATCATGTAAACTAAAATTTTAAGATTTTTATTTTTATCCAACTAATCATTATTTTATAAATTTACTTAAAGTAAACTAACAATAGTTTTAGAATTTAGCTTTTTTATAAACAATTATTTTGTAATTTATATTAAATAAACTATAATTTTAAACATTATAGTGTCAGTAAATATCCTTTCACAATATTTGTTAACCTTAATAAATTGGATAACTTAATATATTTATTAGTTTGTAATCATTTAATTTTAATTTTTTTTATGTGAATAAATTAATTATCCTGTATATAAAATAATAAATTTAAACCAGCTTTCTAAAAAAACATTATAGCTTTAAATTAAAACACTTACTTTCTTCTGTGAATGTAAAAGTAAATAAAAATTCTGTGCACAAAAAAAAAGAACACAATTCACTTTTTCGCTTTTGAATGTTGTGTGATTGTAGAGTGAAGACACATCCTTATTTTCTTTCAAGTGTTGAGTGTATTGTAATTGGTTAAGTTGAAATATATATATACAGGCTTTATTATAAAGTATTTGTGACAAAAAATGTGACAAAAAGAAGTATAAATAAATAGACAAATACTAATCTGGTGCGTTTTTGCATTGAACCACAGGGTTTTATATGCGGTCGAGTTTCAAAGTGCGGAATTCCCCCAACAAGTTGTTTTGCTGTCTTGAAAACTGTTTGCAGATTTACTTTATTTTTCTTTGAAAACGGTTTTTTACAACTAAAAATGTGATTGGTAACTATGTGTGGATTTTCCAAAAAATGCATTAAAAATCGCACTCAGCTATTTACCATTCATAGCCTCAAAATAGAAGTGCGGTGCGTATCAAATAACGCACTCAGAAAAAAACTTTTTTGATTGTTCTATATTAATAGAAAAACACACTTCTTGTTACAACACAGCAAAATAGGTGCAGTCTTTACTTCTTTGGTGCGGTATTCAAGTTTTTTTAATAATGTAAATGAATTTAGAGTGCGGTATGGTTCAACTGTGGTTCATGCGGTTTTTATAATATAAGTGGTGCGGATTTAGAGTGCGGTACAGTTAAACTGCGGTTCATGCGATTTTGTCCCGCAAACCGCATGATCCGCAGTTGAACCGTACCGCACTCTAAATCCGCACCGCTTATATTATCAAAACCGCGATTACCATTCGGACCCTTATTATATTTACTGTTTACACATGAGAACATATACATCCACAATTACACTGGGTTATGACAGACTAGCTTTATTTCCCAACTTCGTTTGTCATCATTTTAATGGAATCCACAAGGATGGTAAATCCTACACGAACCCATGAATAGCACTGGAAAGCTTCTGGATCCATCACCATTTTCGCCAAATGCAGAGGTATTCTACTATTGCTTTAAATGCCAAATATCCCAATGGATAGTAGACACAACAAGCCAACCATTACACGCTTCTCTCTAGGCCAATTTCCGATGACCGGAAAAAGGGCTTGAAGTTCATTCAACTTGGGTCCTTCAGAAATTGGAACTTTCATCTCCAACCAAAAGTCTTCATGAGCCACGTCCCACTGTTCTTCCCTGTCATATGGATCACAATTCAGCCATGTAATATCTTTAAACTCATACAAAGAGAACCTCATTGGCTGGTCTACTATCAAAGACCAAACTTCATGACTGCTCTGAATCGCCAATTGATTCACAAGAAAGTAATGAACCTTTTTTGCAGACCAAGTGTAATCCTACTCCTTCAGCTTGATAATCACGCCTACAGCTGATTCTCTCAACCCGGCCCAAACGTCTTCGCCGACATTCTCTTTCAGCGTTTGTAAGTTGCCTAGAAAACAATTGTGTTCATACTCCTATTTTGAATAGGCGTTTTACCAATCTGGTAAAACCGCGGAGGATACTTCCTGTTACCCGAAGATGAAGCCATTCCTTAAAGAAAAAGAAAATACAAACTTAACAAACATCATTCATCAGAATATAACAGAGAAATCAGAATTCACAATCACAAAAGTATTAGAAAAAAACTTAACAGAGAAACTGATAGTTTAAGGGAATTGGGGATTTATGGTTTTCAAAATCAAGCAGTCAGAAATTTTTTTCTAAAAAAAAAAGAAAGAGAAATCGATTTTTAATTTGGGAATTAGGGCTTTCAAAATTTCTCGGAGATAAAATTGGGAATTAGGGTTTTCGAAATTAAAATGCAATCAAAGAAAATATGTTAAGAACGAGACGTTTGTCAACTCTTTCACTTACACTTTAGATTTTCGTCGATTTTGAAGCGAATGTGACGAATCCAAATCGAAGCTAGGGTTCGATGCCGACTTAGGGAGGAGGTAACACAATGATAGTGTGGTCGATCTGAGAGACCTTGTCGGAGATGAAGGTTTGATCTGTGTAAAAAATGAATTGAGATTGTGAAAGAGAGAAGTCCCGACAAGGGATTTTGTTTTTCTGGAAAATATAAAATATTTTTTTATTAAATAAATCAATGGCAATTTTGTTATTACTAAAAGAAGAGCTGGGTTTTTTTTTACTTTCGTTACCCACTTGATCTATTAGAGTAATTAAGAAAGTTTATGAATTAGTATAGTAATTAGATGTATTATTTGAATCATTCTAGGTAATTTCTTTTTCTTTTATTTCCCACTTTTTATTTACTTTTATTACCACCTTTCTATATTTCACAATTTTACTCTAAATATTACCAATTGTACTCTTAGGATCAGAATGAGAAGAGTGTGTCAAATGTTACGGATCTAGCGGATTGAGTGGAACAAAAATGGATCGAGTGGATATAGCAATTTAAGTGTGGATCAAACGGATCTAATGGTACAAAAGATATATTTATGGTGAAAGTGGATAAAAATTATAGCAAACTAATGTAAAATTTTAAAATAAATATTACTATTTATTTTTAATAACTAAAAATAGTTCCTTTTAAATATATCTTATTATATAAAGTTTGGTTCTTCAAAGTTACTAATTAACACGATCGCGACACGTGTCAATAATTTTTTTAAGATTGTGACATGTGTTAAAATACATATAAGTAAATAAAATCAATCTTATCTTTTTAAAAGATTAAACCAAAAATATTTAAACAACTGTTTATCTAATTTTCCTTTAACTGTTTAATAATGCTAATTTTCATTTAATGTAAAAGACTTTTAATGCTAATTTTCCTGAATTCAAATCCTAATTAAGAAGTTCATAACCCAAAAAAAATATTTACATATATAAAAACGATTTAAAAGTTAAAATAAAAAAGTAATATTTACATATATAAAAACGATTTAAAAAGTTAAAGTAAATAAAAAGTAAAGATAACTATGAAATAAATTAAAAACGATTTAAAAAGTAAAAAAGAGATTTAAAAAATATTTACATATATAAAAACGATTTAAAAAGTTAAAATAAATAAAAAGTAATATTTACATATATAAAAACGATTTAAAAAGTTAAAGTAAATAAAAAGTAAAGATAACTATGAAAAGAAATAAAAAACAATTTAAAAAGTAAAAACGATTTATTTAAAATTTACATATATAAAAACGATTTAAAAAGTTAAAATAAATAAAAAGTAATATTTACATATATAAAAACGATTTAAAAAGTTAAAGTAAATAAAAAAGTAAAGATAACTATGAAAGAAAAAAAAACTGTAAAGAAATATTAAATGCTAATTTTCCTTTTTTAAAATGTCAAAGAGTGTTTTACTTAATTTAAACCCTAATTAAAAAGCTCATAACCTGAGAAGAACAATGATTATTCACATCTCTATATATAGAACTAACCTCTCTCATATTTATTCACACAAACAAAAAAGAGTTGTTTAAAAAAATATACAAGGTTAGGTTTTATATCCCAACTTGGTATGTCCTTCCTACTGCTGTGTTTTAATACGTTTATTGGTATTGGATGACATAACTTGGCATGTCCTTCGTACTGTTGTGTCTGTTTTAATACGTTTACTAGATTTTGACTCGCACGCCCGTGCGGATGTATTTTTTTATATAATGTTTTGTTATTTGTTTTTCATGTCAATATTAGAATTAGGTAAAAAACCTGAATCCAAAAAATTGAAACAATCCCGATCCAAAAAAAGTACGAACCCGTACCGAAATTGATTAAATATCCAAATTATTCAAAATTTTGGTATTTAAATAACTGAAACTGAATCTGATCCGAACCGAAATATTTCGGATACCTGAACGTATTTGAAAAAGATTTATATACTTATATATACATACATACATATATATATATATATATAATGAATTTTTAAAATAATTTAAATGGGTTATCCAAGCCCGCAAAGATCTGAATCGAATACGAATCAAAATTTAGAAATATCTGAATGAGACTGAAATCTTTGACCCTAGAAACCCGAAACCCAAACAGATCCGAACCAAATACGAATGGGGTACCCGAAAGCCCACCCCTAGTTCACAATCTATTTTTTTCTTTTAAAAACAAAAAACCATATAATTAATAGTATTTTATATGGACTATCATATTAATAATCACATATATTATATTTTATAAATTTAATGTGAAATATAAAAACCATAATTTAAGTTGTTATATGAAATTTGACTTTTATTGTATTTTTCTTATATATATATTGAGAATATTTTTTAATAATGGTTATTGGAAAATATTTTATTAAAAATAAAATTTTTAAAATATTTAAATTTTGAATCCATTTTGGTTAAAACATTTTAGCTACAAAGAGGTCACGTAAGTGATTTAGAAGGTTTCATTGTCCAAACGTGAAATAGTCAGAATACCAATTTTCGGTAAAACAAAATAAAGATTTTTTTTGTGTCCAATGAATTTTAACCAGTTTGTATATACGGTTACGTGAGTTAGCACTATTGTTAGATGATAAACAAAGATTCACTTTCTAAAATAAACTAGGGGTTTGCCGGCGCTACGCGCCGGTTTTGCTAATATTGTTATGATTTGACTATAATTTTATTATTTAGAACATTTTTCAACAGTATTTTAGAAAACAAAATATGTATATGATTTTATGGAATTTATTAATTTGATTGTAGTCTTTGCAAAGTTACCATGAAAGAAATTTAAGTTTAAATATATGCATGAGAGTTTGAAAGTGTAATAGCTGAATTGTTTATTATTTAATTGAAACTTATTAATTTAAATTATGATTTAGAAAATTTATAAATGTGGACTTCATCTTACAATGATTATATTAAATTAGAGTTTATACATATATATTTATATGTATATATACACATATATATATATATATATATTATGTTGTGAAAATATTACTTTTCACATTATATATATATATATATATCAATAATTAGATATATCAGCTTTGTATTTGTTCGGTTCAACTTGGGTTACTCTTCAGTTATCGGCTAAAATGGAACCAAACCGATAACCCAAAGTAAATGAAATTGATCTTGTTTTTGGCTAGATCCATAACTGAACCGATATTCTTACTTCGGATCGGGTTCGGGTTTGAGATTTATGCCCAGACCTAGTTTTGTATATTGGGATGATGGGGAGGTGTTATAATAGTTTGATGCTTTGGACTTTTCTAGGTTGATTTCTATGAATTATATTTTGTGAGTGGTGCTTATGATGATAATTTCAAATAATCACAGGTGTTATATTAACCGCTAGTTTCTTCTCGCTCTGGATTTGTCAAAATTAAGAAGTTGTGACTATATCGATTTAACCAATCAGATGTATATTGATCGTAAAGATACATTCGAAGTTGGTACAATGTATTTTTAATCCTAAATCTTAGTATTAAATTTTTAAATTTTTTTGATATTTATTGTTGTTGAGTAAATTTTTTTGGATGATGTAATTATGTGGTCATCTCTATTTGTTAAGAACATTATTTAATGTTTTTATTATGTTATATCGTAATAGGTTATAGGTTAATATATTTTGTGTTTGTGTTTTTCAATAATATGTTTTGTATATAATAGTAAAGTTTCTGATGTAAAACATATTAAATTTTAATAACTTTGCATTTGTTGTTTTAAGATTAACAGTTTAACGTTATAAATTGTATTTTATTTTTTATTTGAATATAAATATTTTATTTGTTGTTGAATATTTTATATGAATTGCATTTTTGTAAGATTTTTATTGGCATTCGTTATAAGATTTCTTGTTGGCATTCATGAACTCCCATAACTCCTCTACTTTCTTAAGATTGCATGTTTTCCAGAGTCGGAAAAGACGTGTAACCACCATCTGAAAGCAATAACCGAACTTCAACTTAGAAAGAAGGATGTAGGATGAAACCATTGTGGCGGCATATGTGTGTAAGAAAGCAGAAGGTTGAATCTAGTGAAGCAGGAAAAGTTTGATTATTTGCATTCCTATTTATTAGCATCTATGAAATTAGGAATATTTTTTTTTAAAATCAACGTCATGAGAGATATCTTCAATGAAAGAGTTAATGGCCAGACTTGATGAGCATGTTTCAGTGACACGGAAACGTTATAATTCAGTAAAAGTTTTGCAGGTGGAACATAGATATGAATACACGATAACAGTAAAAAAAGAAGTATGTAAAATATTGGGCTTGGTTGTCAAAATTTTTGGAATTGGGTCTCAACATCTTAATTAAATAAATTTGCATATAAATAATTTTAATGACTCAATATAAAAAGAATTAAATGATGATGACACATGACATTTTTCCCCTATGGAGATAAAAAAGTCTATTTTATTATATAAGATACTATAAATAAAAATATATGCTTTCAATCAACGTTGCCTTTTTTATTACCGCTGCCCCCCCCACCAGAAATGTGCTGTGGTGCTCGTTAATTTTTTTGTAACCCCCTTTGGAAGTCTGAAGCAGGACATAACGTGTGTTTGCATAGCCGAGGACACTGATTTAATTAAAACCTCCTTACCACCTCGTGTAAGGAACCGAACTGTCCAACTATTAACCTTCTTATTAACATTTTCATTTAGGAAACCAAAGATCTGAATTTTTGACCCTAAATATTATTCCTAAATAATAGCTAGATTAAATGTCAGTGGCATTCAATGGTAATTTTTCAGAAAAAATCAGGACTAAATACTAAGGAGGTGTTATTGGTTTGTATATTTTAATGGATTTAGAAATTCAAATCAAATTTACTGTTATTGGTTCTATCATTTTAAAATATGATTTCAAATCAATTGTTATTGGTTCTATGATTTTAAAATAGATTTTAGAATCATGTGTTATTCAATAGTAAAGATTTGTTTACAGATTTGATTTAAATCTGTATTTGAGTGGATTTATAAATATTTTTATGAGTTAAATACAAAGGAACAAATACTGAGTTGAATCTTGTTATTTTGATTGGATTTGTATTATTGTAAATTCCTTATATTTTCTTACTAATAACGTCAATTTACTATTTTAAATTTTATACAAACCCTTTCTCACCAGAAACTAGTAAAAGTGGTTTTACTTTTCTTGCCGTACCAAAGTAAAAGTGGTTTTACTTTTCCCAGATACCTTAGCATCATCATAAAACGGTGTTCTACTGAAAAGACTGCTTCGTTGCAGATTTGCTTCTCCGGTGGTGGAGGTAGACGATGATGAAGAGGAGAGTGTCTTGAACTGTTGTTGCTTGTGAAGACTGAAGAGAGACATTATTGGAACTTCTTCCACTTTTAAATTGACACTAAACATACTAACCTGTTGAGATTCCCACGAGTGAGACGATGGTTACGACAAAAGAAGAGGTGGTGGAGTTTGTTTGTCAAAGTCTCCAGATTACACTGTACTAATTTTAAAAGAGTTGCAAACAAAACGTATTTTTCATACGAACATACTGAATTACTTATCATATTATTGTGCTTCAAATAATATAACTACATAAGCAATCAAGAAGAAACACCATCAACGGAAACAAGGAAATTGGATTTGTTAAAAATTGGATTTGTTAAACTTGGATATGCTTGTTTTGATAGGTTCTTAAGCCCTTTTTTTTGTCAAATTTATACATTATCGAACATGAATCTAAAATTTCTTGAACAAAAAGATATTCCAGAAAAAAAAAAAAGAAATATATCCATCACATTTACAAATCGTATTCTATGATGAATTAGATGCCGTAGATATTTTTTGTCAGAATATATGTTTGAAGAAGCAATAATGAAAACTTCTACTCCAAATCCATTTATTTGATTTTGAAATCTATATTTTTGGTTTTAAATCCATGGATTTGTCAAAGATTTTCAAATCCAAAAAAATTTATAAATCCACTCAAATAGTAGAACCAATAACCCCCAAATGTACTTTTACTTTAATAGATTAGATGATTACTGTTGTGTCTTATTTAATAAGTTTATTGGTGTTGGGTGACATAACGAGATGTTATGCTTATTATTTCTGTGTGTTTGAACTATGCTTATTTATTATGACTATTTATCAGGAATTTTCAAGAAACAATGGTTTCATCAAGTTATTTAACTCTAGATCAGTTGAATAAAAAACGTCTTTACCGTCATACCGTAGTACGTCTTACTAAAAAGTGGGAGGCCAGAAATTTAAATAAGAATAATGAGCTTATGAGAATGAATTTTCTCCTACTCGACTCTAAGGTATATTTTTAATAACTTTTTTTAGTTTTAATCTTATATAATTTTATTATTAACAATGATTTTGATTCTGTTTCCGACTTTCGAACAAGGTACCATCTAAATTTATTAAGTTATTGATGGTGAACATGATACTAAAAATTATTAATTATAAAAAGAAGTTTAAGATTAGTATTGACAAAAAAATTTAAAAGAGTAATTTTAAAATTATTTATTAGTAACTAGAAATAATTAATTTATAGCAATTTATTTATTTCTAAAATTCTAAAGACAAGATAATCGTATAAGATTATATAACAGTAATTTTCTATTTCTAAAATCCTAATCAAAAATGTAAAGGAGTATTTAATATTATTTTTTATTTTTATTGTAAATAAAAGGATATTTATAAAATAGAACACTTTTCCTTTTAAAAACTTATTTAATAAAACATTAGATTAGTACATAAGAAAATGTATAACGTTATCATTTACTTGATTGGCGTTATTACTTGATTGGCGTTATTCGACTTTCAATTTTTCTTATTTTTCATTCAATTTTTTTATTTTAAGTTGAGTTCAATTCAAAAATTTAGGTATAATGTTTTTTCTAATCCAAGTAAAAAGTTGATAACAATTCATCTATGTACCATTATTATAAAATACAAATTTTAACTTGAACTTATGTATGAAATTTGTTTTTATAAAATAAATCTCACACAACATATGCAAATCAATCATAAAACTATAATAAAATGATTATTATTTTATGTTTTCTATTAAATTAAAACATCAAACAAAACCGTTGCAACGCAACGGGCTCATATCTAGTATATGAATACAAAATAGGTACCAATAGTTACTTTATATCATTATTTTATAACTGAAAATAGTTTATTTATATCATTATTTTCTCTTAAAAATATTTTATAGAAATTTGGTTCGGTTTTATATGTTTTTTACTACTCAAAATTTACAAAATTCCAAAATATTTTATTATTTAAAACAATTTTCATACATTAAGCGTTTTTATAAATTTATATATTTTTCCTATTATTTTTTTAATTTCAATTGTATTTTAAATTTCATAATATTTTAGTTTAGAATTTATTAATTTAGGATTTGTTTGTTTAATTCGCTAGATTAGGGATATAAATTATTGTTGATAAAAACTTGTATAAATTTTTATATTGGTATATTTTATTAAAAGTTAATATTTTATTTAATTTTAGAAACATGTTTCTCATTTTTATTTTGGGTTAATTGTTTCAAAATTTACAGCAAACTATTTTTGTCGAAATGTTTCGAAAATTTTCCCAACAAATTCATGATGAAAAATCAACACATTGTCATTAATAGAGCAAGTGATTCTCCTCCGTGTGACACCTCAGACTTTTAGAGTCATGTGAGAATGACATTTCAATAAATGAAAAAAGTTGAAATACCAATAAGAATATTTTGTTTATCCACGTCACTTATCTTGTACTTTACCTTCCTTCTTTATTTATCATCGTTGATTTTTCATTGTTTTGAAGGAGGTTTTGATGTCTGCCTGAAAGAGAGAAGTGATAATAGATATGTAAAATTTATCCAAGTCCTTATCCGAGATTCTTCATTCATTGTTTATCAATTCTCCTCGCTCCAAGACCATTCTCCTTCTTCTGTCTATTTGGAAGGTTTCGATTACAGTGTGCGATAGAGCCGAGTCGCAGATGTGATCTGGCGGCGTCTATGGATGGTGCTGCCACGTCCTTTAGATGGGTCCAAGCTGATGGATACGTGGAATGAGTTCGACGGAAACGAGAAGAGAGAAGGGTGGTATAAAGGCCAATGCTTCGAGGATATGCATGTCCAAGGTAGAAGATGGGCAGGTTCCTAGGGATCAATTCGCTACCGTTGGGGTTGAGTATATTGGATCTGTTTCTTCATGTATCTTCTGGTAAATTCTAAAATTAAAAAAAATGAATCTTTCCTGGTTTAGAGATTCTAAGTTGTCATTATTTCCTGCTGAAGACTTATATACATGTTCGGACCGGGTCTTATTTGATATTTGATTTTATGGAGGTAGTACCAGAGAGTCGGAAGAAGTTCTTGATCAATATGATTTGGGTTCACGAAGAGATAAATGCCTACTTCTTTTTTTTTGTTATCACTTTGTTTGATTGCTAGAACTGTTAATAGCTTTATTGGTAAGAAAACCATTTAAACATTTAAAACTTTGGACTTATTGATCAATCTCTAAAAAAAATTCAGTCTTCTTTTGGGAGGACAAATGTGTAGTAAATTGCTTTCATGTGTCCATGTCATTGACTCTCTTGCAGGAAGATGCGTGGTTGGGTGAATAGTAATAATAGTCAAAGAGAAGAGAAGGAGCCAGTAGAAGACTTCTTGAATGATGAAGAAACCGGCCAACATGGGAACTGTTGGATAAGCTTCAAAGATAGCTTAGGAAACAAGTTATTCATAAAAGGAAGTTTGAATAACTAAAAAGGAAAAACTTGATTTAGATTTAAGTTAAATTTCTAGATCACTTTGTAATAGGTTAAGCTAAGACCCTATATATAGAGATCTATATTGTAAGATGATCTCAAGAAGTTAAGAGATTAATAAAACGAAGAAACTGTTTTATTAACAAGCTTTACATATCACACATTCGATCCTTAGGCGACTTTATTTGGTATCAGAGCTTAGGTTTTTGTGTGATTGTGAAATCGAGAAGCTGTATCCATGGATGATACAAAAGCTTTAACAGAGATGAAGCCACTAGGAAGAAGAGAAGACTTTCCGAGTGCTGTAATCTGTTCGATGCTCAATACGACGAACTACACTGTTTGGGCAAAGAGGATGAAGATCCTGTTAAAGGTTCACAAAATTTGGGGTGCAGTAGATCCAGGCACTGACGACGAAGAAAGAAACGACCTAGCAACGGGACTTCTGTTCAGTTCAATACCTGAAGCGATGGTTTTACAAGCCGGAGAAGATGACTCCCCTAAAGTCATATGGGAAGCCATTAAAACCAGAAACCTTGGTGTTGAACGCGTTAAAGAAGCTCGTCTACTAACGCTGATGAATGAATTCGATCGATTAAGCATGGAAGACTCGGATAGTATTGATAACTTCACGAGCAAGTTAACGGAGCTTGCATCAAAAGCGTCCTCGTTGGGACAGAGCATTGATCAACCAAAGCTCGTGAAGAAACTTCTCAACAGTCTACCAATGAAATTCATCCACATGACGGCATCAATAGAGCAGATGCTTGATCTAAACAAAACCTCGTTTGAAGATATTATTGGAAGACTCAAAGCATATGAAGAACGAGTCAAAGGCAAAACTGCATATGATCAACAAAACAATATGTTGTTCTCAAGCACTGAAACATCAAGCGATCAGAACTCGAGAGGCAGAGGAAGAGGATCATATCGTGGTCGTGGTCAAGGAAACAGAGGTAGAGGACGAGGAAGAAGCAACACTGGCGAGGGGAACAAAGAGAAGAAAGACTACTCCCAGATCACATGCTTCAATTGTAAGAAGAAGGGACACTTCAAATCCGTGTGTCCTGAGAAGAAAGAAGAGAAACAAGAGCTCAACAAGACAGAGACGGAGGTAGCAGAAGCTGCGTTATACATGCATCAAGTTGTGTATCTCAACGAAGAGAAAGTCTTACCGAATTCACTAGAGCCAAGCAAGAAAGAAGATGGTATATGGTATCTAGACAACGGTGCGAGCAATCACATGACTGGTGAAATATCTTACTTCTCAGAGCTCAACGAGAACATCAAAGGAAAAGTCAAGTTCGGAGATGGCTCGTATGTAGATATAAACGGCAAAGGATCTATTCTCTTTGAAGCCAAGACAGGGGAACAGAAGCTCCTAACCGACATATACTACATACCGAATTTGAAGAGTAACATACTAAGTCTGGGTCAAGCAACTGAACAAGGGTGTGACATAAGGATGAAAGAGAATTACCTCACTTTGAGAGATCCAAGCGGTAGACTTTTGGTGAAAGTTCAGAGAGCTTCTAATCGTCTATATAAGATATCACTCAAAGTCGGTAAACCTACTTGTCTACTCGCAAAGATCAAGGAGGAACCATGGAGATGGCACGCACGCCTTGGTCATATAAGCTTCAAGACAATAAGGGCCATGGCAACACATGATATGGTTCGTGGCTTACCTGAAATACATGAAGAGAAGCAGCTGTGTGACTCGTGTTTGGTCGGGAAGCAGACGCGTCACAGCTTTCCTGCAGCAACTGCATACAGAGCTTCGGTTGCTCTCGAGCTGTTACACGCGGATCTGTGCGGTCCCATATCGCCGGCAACACAAGGTCACAACAACTATATCTTTGTCATAGTTGATGATTGTACGAGATATATGTGGTCTATTTTGTTGAGAGAAAAGAGTGAAGCCTTTGATAGATTCAAGAGTTTTAAAGCCCTTGTTGAGAGGGAAGCAAACAAGACAATCGGAACACTCCGTACGGACAGAGGAGGAGAGTTCACGTCAAAGGATTTCCAAGACTTCTGCAACAAACATGGCATCAAACGCCATTTAACAGCACCATATACTCCACAACAGAATGGAGTTGTGGAGAGAAGGAACCGTACTTTAATGGAGATGACTCGAAGCATGATGAAAGCTATGAAGGTACCGAACTACATGTGGGGAGAAGCCGTGCGACACGCAACATATGTGATCAACCGTGTTCCTACTAGAGCATTGAAGAATAAAACTCCATACGAAAGCTTGAAGGGAGGAAAGCCTAACGTAGGTCACATAAGAGTTTTTGGATGTGATGCTCACGCAAAAGTAGATTCAGTTCATCTAAGGAAACTTGATGATCGTTCTCAAGCTCTTGTTCATCTCGGAATCGAACCCGGCACGAAAGCTTATCGACTTTATAATCCTACTTTCAGAAGGATAGTCGTAAGTCGGGACGTAATCTTCGACGAGAAGACTTGTTGGAATTGGAAGGGAGCTACTAAGGAAAGACAAGACGACTCTGGTATGTTCCGGATGACGTGGGGATTGACTGTAAACGAAGGGAATGGTCCGTTTATAGCCAGCGCACAACAAGAAGAAACCGCGGATGCAGAAACAGAACAGCAAGAAGACGAAACAGGTGTTACACACGCAGAATCAGATGTAACACACAACGAAGAAGAAGAAGTTGATCAAAGCTCGACACAGGAAGTAAGGCGCTCAACTCGTCAAACAAGTAAACCTAGTTACCTAGATGACTACATTTTACTTGCTGAGATAGAATGTGAGTTGCTGCTTCATGTTATCAATGATGAGCCAAAGAATTTCCAAGAAGCAAAGGGAGATAAAAGATGGACGAAGGCATGTGAAGACGAGATCCATTCGATCAACATAAACAAGACATGGACGCTAACAGACAAGCCAGCTGGAGCAAAGATCATCAGTCTCAAGTGGATCTTCAAGATCAAAAGAAACGCTGATGGATCTATCAACAAGTTCAAAGCGAGACTCGTAGCTAAAGGTTACGTACAAGAACATGGTATCGACTTTGATGAAGTGTTTGCACCAGTGGCTCGATTAGAGACCATAAGACTCCTGATTGGGTTAGCTGCTGCGAACAAGTGGGAGATTCACCATCTAGACGTCAAGACAGCATTCTTACATGGTGAGTTACACGAAGAAGTTTATGTGTCACAGCCTGAAGGGTTTGAAAAGAAGGGAGAAGAGCATAAGGTTTTCAAACTCTCCAAGGCCTTGTATGGATTGAAACAAGCTCCACGAGCTTGGAACATAAAGCTTGATCGAACTTTGAAGCAACTCGGCTTCAATAGGTGTTCTAAAGAAAATTCGGTCTATCGAAAGGATGATAAAGGAAAGCTTCTTATCGTGGCTATCTACGTTGACGACTTGTTCATTACTGGAGACTCTGCAAAAGAAATCTCAGAGTTTAAGAAGAACATGTCAAAGAACTTTGAGATGTCTGATTTGGGTCTTCTTACCTACTATCTCGGATTGGAAGTACGACAAAGCTCAAAGTACATCATGATCAATCAAGAAGCGTATGCGAGGAGAGTATTGGAGGAAGCTGCAATGGACGACTGCAACTCGACATGTATACCCATGGAGTTCGGTCTGCAACTCTCAAAAGGCCTCGACGAACCTGAGATAGATGCTACACTTTATCGAAGAAGAATTGGTTGTCTCAGATATCTTATGCACTCAAGACCAGACATGTATTACGCAGTGGGCATCTTGAGTAGATATATGCACTTACCAAGAACGTCTCACGGCAACGCACTGAAGCAAGTTCTAAGGTACTTGAAGGGAACAGTCGGGTACGGATTGTCTTACGAGCAAGGTGGATCAATGAATCTCGTGGGATATAGTGATAGTAGTCACAACACGGATCCGGACGATGGAAGAAGTACGACAGGTCACTTGTTTTGTCTAGGAGAAACCCCAATCACTTGGTGCTCGCAGAAGCAAGACACGGTGTCTTTAAGCTCGTGTGAAGCAGAGTATATGGCGGCAACGGAAGCAGCAAAGTAGGCGGTGTGGATACAAGATTTGATAAGTGAGATTACAGGAAAATAGATGAAAAAGACGATGATACGAGTGGACAACAAGTCAGCTATCTCATTAGCCAAGAATCCCGTATTTCACCGTAGGAGCAAGCACATTCACAAGAGGTTCCATTTCATTCGTGAACGAGTGGAGCAAGACGAGATTGACGTGGAACATGTTCCTGGAGAAAAGCAGAAAGCAGACATCCTAACTAAAGCTTTAGCAAGAATCAAGTTCAAAGAGATGAGGGAGCTGATTCAAGTTCAAGACTTAAGCAAAGATGGCTTGAAGCTTAGAAGGGAGAATGTTGGATAAGCTTCAAAGATAGCTTAGGAAACAAGTTATTCATAAAAGGAAGTTTGAATAACTAAAAAGGAAAAACTTGATTTAGATTTATGTTAAGTTTCTAGATCACTTTGTAATAGGTTAAGCTAAGACCCTATATATAGAGATCTATATTGTAAGATGATCTCAAGAAGTTAAGAGATTAATAAAACGAAGAAACTGTTTTATTAACAACCTTTACATATCACACATTCGATCCTTAGGCGACTTTAGGAACTGGAGAGGGAATGGTGAATTTTATTTGAATACTCGGTAAAAAATGGAACAGAGAGGTTAAACTTTTTTTTCTTTTTGATGATTCAGAAACTTTGCAGACTTTTCAGCATCATTTACTTATCGTATATCTCCATGTGACCACTTCCTTCTCCTCTAACTCTTTCACTCTCTCAGATGTACTTATTGACTCCTCTACGTGTGCTACACGCTCCTTTTCTGTCCCCACTCAACGTGCGATTTTCTCAAACACTTAAAAAGCCAATAGTTGAGCAATAATTCTTTTAGTTATCAGCTAGCTAGTACAAATTAACTATAGAATTTATTACACTACAAGATAGTTTTTGAGTTTTATTTACAAGATAGAGCAGTTATCACTACTAAGACAATTTTTGTGTGAAAAGTCGTAATTTGCTTCTGAAAAAGGTAACTGATGATAACAAATATAGTTGAGACGCTTTTTGTTTAGTTAATGTTTTTGAAATTCAAAATTGGGTGGTGGACCCCGATGACAGACTAAACAAGATTAAACCCATTTTAATTTACTTGGACGTGTTAAAAAAATAGTTTTACTTTTGGAAAATTTAATTGAGGGGAAAAAAGAAACCTAAAAGGCAACGAAGAAGATGAGAGCGACGACGGCGACTTTGAGAAATCAAAAAAAATTCCAGTGTTGTTTTACCTAGCAGGATAGATGTCGAGCAGATGAATCCGGCATGGAAAAGAAAAAACCCGGCGGTGAGTTTCATGATTCGATTTTTTTGCTTAGATATTGTAGGATAATGATTCAAATATAATTTTTGATTCATATCTTTTGCAGAAACGGCGGAGGTTGAGGATGTAAAAAAAAAGGGCTTCCGGAGTAGCTATTCACAACTAACCAGTATCCAAGTGAAAGAGTGAACATGTATTCCACTGTTTATCTCTTGGCAGTGAGAGATGCGCTGAACGGTATACCGGAGAGAAGGTTACAGTGGACACCTCACACAACAACTAACGTACACATGGACTCTATGTATGGGTCCATGTACATTGTGTACATTGTACATCGCCCTTAGTATACAAATGTCCACACCTTATACATCCTCTAGTGTACACATGTACACTAAAATTGGATAGACAATGGAAATTGTGTATGTGTCAATGTACATATTGTACACAGCCCTTAAGTGTATGCATGTAGGCCAAATGTATATTTACCTTTAGTGTACACATGTACAATACATGTACACAACACTTACATCGACACATTATGTGGTGCAGTAATTCTGGCTCATGGTCTTGCTTTGCGTGTAGTAGATAACAGTGGACACCTTACATGACAATTGATGTACACATGTATTCTATGTATGTGTTTAGGTACACTATATCCATTGTACATCGCGCTTTAGTATTCAAATGTCCACACCATGTACATCGTCATGTAGTGTACACATGTACACTAAATGGGTAGACAATGAACGCCTTGATGTCCATGGACACAAATGTATATCTGGACATTGCCACTAAGGTATACATGTAAATCACTTTTAAATGTACACATGTACAAATACGTGTACACAACAAGCACACCGAAACATTATGTGTTAACCTTGGTTTTGTTTGCGAGTAGTAGATTACAACGGACACCTCACACAACAACTGACGTACACATGAACTCTATGTATGTGTCCATGTACACTGTGTACATTGTACATCGCTCTTAGTATACAAATGTCCACACCTTGTACATCATCCTATAGTGTACACATGTACACTAAAATGGGTAGACACTGGATGCCCTGATGTTCTTTGACACAAATGTAGATCTTGACATTGCCACTAATGTATACATGTACATATGTACTCTATGTATGTGTCAATGTACATTGTGTACATTGTACATGGCCCTTTTAATATACAAATGTCCATACCATGTACATCGTCTTTTAGTGTACATGTGTACACTAAATTGGCAGACAATTAACGCTTTGATGTTCATGGACACAAATGTATATCTGGACATTGCTACTAATGTGTACATGTAAATCAGCCTTGTGTACACATGTACACTACATGAGTAGACAATGAACGTCTTGATGTTCATGGAGAGAAATTTATATCTGGACAAAAAAATGTATACACATGTTAATCACCCTTTAGAGTACACATGTATTGGTAAATGGATAGAAAATGAAGGCGTTGATGTACATGGACATTTCCACTAATTGTACATGAACGTTTAAAAACAGAAATTTTCATAACATTGTAAACTTCTAGCTATGGTTTGTGGAAATGTTAGTTAGCAGACGATGTACACATGTGTCAATCGTTGTACACTATTTCTTTAGGTGTCGCGTGTATGCGGCTTCTCTCGATGTACCCGTGGACATTGACCCAGAGTGTACACGATCAAAAGATTCTCTTCAACTTGACTACTTTGTTGTTTGACTCCACTAGTCTCGAAAGTGGCAAAAAGTTCACGATTTGGTGCGATGCTAGGTAATGGAAGACGAAAGAGACATGCTCGTCGTTTTCCAGTATAAACTATGGTGTTGTGAGTCCGGTAGCAAAACTTTTGGTGTTAAGAGACCAATAACTTAAGACAGGTGGTAATCTGATGGAGATGGAGGCAGTAATCTGATGGAGATGGACAGAAGACGATTAAAGTTTGATTTTTTTTTTCAAATCTAAACAAGCGACGTAAAAAAAATCCAAACAAGCAAAAATGTGAATATCAAAAGAAGAAAAAGAATCTTACAGCATAATATAATCTGGGTCGTTGGAACAAAAAATATAAAGTAAATCCAAATGGTGGAGAGAGAAACAAATATCACTATTGTCAAAAATGTCAGATTTAATCTGGGCCGTCGATTGGAAAGAAAAATGTGTGATGTGTGTTTATTCCCACTAAAATGCTGGTTTAGTTACACAGCTGTTTAGTTTTAATGTAACTAGGTTATTTGGCAAAAAAGAAGCCGTTAGGATAAAGTGTGTTGGTAGCATAAACTGCTCCATTCTGTAATAAATAACTAAAAACTGCCCTACAATGTAATAATTTCTTAACTATACCCAAACATGTAAATTTCAAGAAAAATTATGATTGGAAAGATAAAACTTTTACTATCTGATATGTGCCAAACAGTGTTAACAACATGCAACAGTTGACAGAACTTTTATTTAATGTATGGTAGACAATGACATCATCTGCCATACATACCTCATCAATTACCTCACGAAATCTTAAGTGCTACCAGTTAACCTTTTTCACAGACCGAATAGTATTCTTGTTTTCAAACAATGATCTTTTTCTTTGATCAAAGTGTTCAAACAATAATCTCAAATGATGTTATTAGTTAATTACAGAGATGGTCCTATAAACTTTTGTTCGCACATGCGCCAACATAAATTTTCAACAAGAAAAATAATATAACCATTTTGATATGTATATTTACATAAAAAATAATGTGATAAAGATGAAAATAATGTGATAATAGTATAAAATAATACATTATTTGTTAAATGTAGTTTCTTTGATTATCGAATTCAATTTGTATAGAGAACAATACTGAATTAAAGATTACACATTACTAATATGATAGTACAAACTATGTGTTGTTGTATCCAATCTCTTCTAAGTATGAACTAAAATATTTTTGTTTATTCCTAATCTGGAAAAAGCAGCCCTGGCTCTAGCCATGTGCTAGGAGTGCATATGCATAGAGTCTCTGTTTTTTTATTGATTTTTCAGTGTGTTTTAGCCTTTTAGGGTCATATATTTTGCAAAAAAAAAGGGCCAATTTTCATATTTTATAAATATATATCTTATATTTTGGTTATAAAAAATAATTGCATAGGGTCCATATTTTGTTTGAGCTGGGCATCATATATCATGTCATATTCTTTCCTTTTTTCTCTAAAATGAGAAAAGAGTTTTGATCATATGGTATTAACTCGCTAACTCCAATTCAAACAAAGTTGTAGTCAAACAAAAAGAAAAGAAAGAAAAGAAAGAAAGATACAACGTGAGTTAAAATGAGTTAATTCATTGCGCCTTTTTTTAGCTAGACATTTTTGTATTTATCTTTTAGTTTGTTAAAAGTTTATCTAATGACAAATCATGGTCCTATATTCATGCGTAAACATCAAGAATGAATGTATATTAATTCATATCAAAGAAAGCATATGATAGCTAGCATTCGCTAGAGGAGAAACATATTCAAAAGTTTAGCATGTATTCCTTTCTTGTTATTTTCTTATGATCAAGAATCTTTTATTTAGTTGATTGGTATAAATACATTGATTAATGTGTTTAATATCATCACATACGTTTGTAAAAATGATAAGAATAAATCTACCAACTCACAAACACCCTTTATATCCTACACCTTGGGTTCGCAACTGCAATGGTTGCTATCGAGAAAGTGGTTGCACTAAAGATGGCTATCGTTGCTACGAATGTAAAATATTTTTTCATAAAGAATGTGCAGAGTCATCTTTAGAGATCAACCACCCATCTCATCCTGAACACCCTCTCCACCTCTTCATTGCGGAGGAGTTTTCTGAGAGTAAAATCTGTAAGTTGTGTGGGCAACTATTGTTACATATATTTTATCACTGTCCTTTATGTAAATTCGTTGTTGATACGGCATGTATGAAAAATCCACCACTAGATGTTATTGAACATCCCAAAGCCCATGAACACCCTCTTGTCCACCTGAAACACCATTATAATGGCACATGTAATTTTTGTGAAGAGAGATATTGTAGTAGATCTCTTTTCAAATGTTCGCAGTGTCAACTGAAATTCCACTTTGAATGTTCTAACCTTCCTCTAGAGATAACTCATCCTTTTCACCCTAAACACCCTCTTAAGTTCCTTACACGAGAAGAACATCATTTCCTTGATGGGAAATGTCGTATATGCGGAGACGAATTAGGGCAAAGATTTTATCATTGTCCGATCTGTAAATTTAGTGTGGATGTTGCTTGTGTCAAGAATCCACCACCGCTTACAATCTTATTTGCCAAGGCTCATGACCATCAAATCAGTCTTATACCAAGGATCATCTCTTTCAAATGTGATGTTTGTGGGATGAATGGTGACCGAAGTCCTTATTCATGCCAACAATGTGACTTCATGATCCATCAAAGCTGTATTGACTTACCAGAGATCATCAACGTTAATCGTCATGACCATAGTCTGTCTAGGCGTCGACATCTTAAACCTGGGAGTTGGGTATGCGGAATATGCCACAAAAAGGTTGATTGGTCCTATGGGGCATATTCTTGCTCGATTTGTCCTAATTATGCCATTCATTCTAAGTGTGCAATACGAGATGATGTCTGGGACAACTTAGAACTCCAAGGGATGCCAGAAGAACTTCAAGAAATTAAACCATTTACGGTGATAGATGAAAACCTAATACATCATTTTAGTCACGAGGAACATTCTCTACAGCTCAACGAGGAAAAAATCACAGGTGGTGGAAACATTCGTTGTGAAGCTTGTGTCTTACCTATAAATTATCAAGCATTCTACAGTTGTGTGCAATGCGATTTTATTCTCCACAAAACATGTGCTAATCTTCCTAGGAAGAAACGACATATGTATTATAACAAACCATTAACTTTAACGAGTGGTGGCATGACGCAATTTTGGTGTTCAGCATGTTCTAAACTTTCCAGTGGCTTCATATATATTAATGGAGGTTTTATGATAGATGTAACATGTGGTGCACTTTCTGAAATTATCTTCCACGAAAGTCATGGATGTCCCTTGTACTACATTCACGGAAATGAAAAGACATGTGTTGCTTGCGGAAATGGGAGTTATTCAACCTTTTGCTGCGTTGACTGTAAATTTGTGTTAGATCTCAAATGTGTTGTTTTGCCGAAAACAACGAAACATTGGTATGACGACCATCCACTCTCTTTATGTTACAGAGTCAATACAAAAGGAGAGTATTGGTGTGATATATGCGAGGAAAGTGTAGAAAAATATTGGTTCTACAAATGCGACGATTGTTGTGTTGCTTTTCATACCAAGTGTATTCTCGGAGATTTCTCACTTCTCATGCCTGGACGATGCATAATCACTTACTCTGATGGACTGAGAATTGAAGTGATGCAAACCAGTCCTCGTTTCTTACCACGGTGCTATATTTGTCACTCTCGACGTGCAGTTCCCTTTGTTTCAAAAGTTTTTTCTCGAAAAGAAAATATATTCGTTTGTTCTTCAGATTGTTTGATAACCGCCTCCTGTATTATTGCAAACTTGTAATAAGAAGAAAATATATGGCCAAGAAAGACCCAAACGAATTAAACTTCATTTGTTTACTTTAATTTTGTTTATAGATTATATAAACACTTTTATCCATATGTTTTAAATACAATTTTTATAATAAACGTCGTAAATATAAAATATATTTTGATATTTCTACACCACCTACAAGTCTACAACTATCTAGGCTGTGCGCTTCACTAAACGTTTTTCTAGAGATTTTAGGTTTTATTACGGCCTATTTGTGATTCTCATTCTTTTCACAATTTTTCTTTCGTAACGATAATGTGGTTCTTTGCCTTTTTTAAGTATGCCACCCGGTTAAATGCAGCTTACAAAAATGCTCCACTATGTTCGCTAACTTAGTAGTTGACGAAATGTTCAAGGGTAGCTTCAAAATCATACCATAAACTAGCTTATTTGTTTCTGTGTGTTGTCGAATGTTAAAATATCAGATAGATGATTCATATATATATATATATATATATATATATATATATATATTTGAAGCAGATGAGAATACTCAAAATGACTCGATAAAAGAAGAGGGAAATGAAAAAAACACAGTGATGAGGGCGATCGGAGAGTACACAAGGTCAAGATCAAAAGCGAGGACGAAGATGCATCAATGCATCTAGTTCTTGCCTGAGCTTAACCATTGCATCTCTCGGTAAAGTCATTACCACTCTAACACCACCTTCCGTTGATGGACCCACTTTGGATGGTCCTAATATCATCCCCAAGTTCTTGGCGCTTTCTTGAAACATAAGACCCCTTATATTCACAGGCTCTTTCCAACCAAAATCCATCGATCCAAACACCGCGAGGTTTCTCATATCGGTCATGAATAATAATCCATCCATTACCTTGTCGAATTTCATATCCTCCTTAATCATCCTCTCCATGTTTCTTAGCACCTCCTCGACATAGCTCTTGTCATAAGCTTTTTTCTTGGCTTTCTTCACCAGTTTGGCAATGTCAAAGATTGATGATTCATGGAGCTCTCTCGTGGTTAACTCGATGTACACGTCTATAATTGAGTTGCCGTAGTAGCCCTCTGGTAGTGGCGGATCAAGAACATGTCGGATTCTCACAACTATGCAAAGGACAGTGATCTTGTCAAGATCTAGGTTCAGGGCTCGAGATCTTGATTTCCATATGCAAGCACTTAGAATTTCATAAGTAGTGAAATTCTCCTTTGGGATTTCTCCTTCCTTGACCAGAGCATCTTTAAGCATTTTTATATTTCCATCTTTAATGTTTATTATCTCTGTAACCTATAGATCATATATGCACACAGATATTTTTCTTTTCTTATACTTACCCCCATGTCTATTGAATCAGAGCAAAATGAATATTTTTGGTTCAAATGGATAGTTGCAAATAATCAAGTTAACAAAAAAACACTTTCTAAAATGTGATTATTTTGATATAAATCTATCACTTTTAATTAAATAGAAAACTATAATTAAAAAATATAAACTCGTAAGTAATAATACTGACTAGTAATTTTTATTAATAAAATTAGTTTGTTAGGGAAATTCTCAAAATTTTACCACACCAACATAAATTAATACTTTAATTACGAAAGTTTATTCTAATCTTAAATTTATATTTCTAGAAAATATAACCAATATAATGTGTAATTTTGAATATATATTTTAAGAATGCTTGTAAGAAAAAAAGGAAAAAAAAATCAATTATATATGTTCTTTTTCTTATTAGAGTAAAGCCTCAGAATCACAAGCCATGAAAACAAGAATATATTTTGTTCTATACTCCTGTATATATCAATCCATTTTTTAATTTGATTAAATGATTCTTGACCTTTCCCAAAAAATTAAAAGAAGATTTACAAACGTACCAAATCAGTACTCGGCATATACGGTGAAGTAGCCAAAAGATTCACTCTAGCAGCGACACCTGCAGGAACTCTAGCCGGTTCATTGTCTATTTTCCTAACTAGCCGCTCTCTCTCCCATACCGGCACTGCCGATGGCTTGCTCTTTCCTCCAGCCAACACAGCTAGAGAATGCATGAATCTTGCCGCACCAAACCCGTCGCACACCGGGTGTAACAATGCCGCGCCAATGGTGAATCCACCGCAAGGAAACTTGCTCACCTTCAACATAGAAAAGAAACGATAAATTATGTTGATATTTTTTTGGTACAATTAAATGTTAATATATTATGTAACGATATCTATCTATCTTATTAAAGCTGAAGTACAATTTCGGTGTATTTGGATACTTGGATAAGAGTTTTAAAAAAATTTGGTGTGTTTGAAAACATGGATTGTAGTATTTTAAAAAAATAATAATTTTGTTTGGAAACATGGATTGTAGTATTAAACAGAAAAATTAATGGGCTTAAGTTATAAAAGAATGTTGTCAATATATATAAGAAAAATACAATACAAAGCCCAATTTGAAATACCAACTCAAATTATGGTTTTTATATTTCATATAAATTTTTTAAAATATAATATATGTAATTATTTATATGATGATATGTATTAAATACTATTAATTATATGATTACTTATATGATGGTACAAATAAAATACGATTAATTATATGATGAAATTATACGATATATAATAATGACTAAGGATGGGTTTTCAGACATCCATACGGGTTTGGTTCTGATCGGTTTGCGTTTCGGGTTTTCGAGGTCAAAGATTTCAGTCCTATTAGGATGTTTCTAAATTTTTGTTTGAGTTTGATTCGGATATTTGCGGGTTTGGTTTGGGTTTGGATAACTTATTTAAATTATTTTTAAAGTTTTAAATCACTATATATTTTAAATTTCTCAAAATCTATAAATAAAGTAATATATTACCTATAAATTTAAATAACATATGTCAGAATACCTAAGCTTAACATATCAATTGGTTTGATTTAAAATTTTGGATACGAAATCAATAATTATTTTAAGTATTTTTGGTGATTTGAGTATACTTTAACTATTTCAGATATTTGGTTTTGACTATCTATATATATTTTCAAGTATTTTAAACAAATTTAAAAGCATCATTCTTGATGTTTTATATACGTCAAATATAAAAATAATTAATATATAAGTATATAAATCTATTTTTAGATAAATTCAGGTACACAAATACTTCGGTTCGGATCCGATTCGGCTCAATAACTAACAAAATTTTGAGTAATTTGAATATTTAATCAATTTATGTTCAGGTTTGGTACTATATTTACGGATTGGTATCAGTTCTGTTCCTCGGATTCATTTTGCCAAACCTAATAATTACATGAAAAATAAATATCATCATATTTTTAAAATATACATCCGTGGAGATGCATAGTTCAAAGTCTATAATCATTTATTTTAACAACAAGCCAAATAAATATGTTGATTGAAAAGCGAATAAAACAAAACTAAAGAAATACATAGTTTATCAAAGACACTCTATGTGTCGAATTTATTATAAAGAAAATTATATTAAAATAAATAAATTCAATAATTAAAAACAAATAATATATTTTATAAAAGTGAAAAAATAATATCCGCGCTTTTGAAGCGCGGATCAAAATCTAGTATTATGTTAATTCACATTGATATCTGAAATGAATTATCTTATATCCTTTTAAAATAACCGTAACTATGATGACATAATTTAGTACCTATAGGTTCACCAACCAATAGTATTTGAATATTTGATATTTGATATCTTTTAAAAAAGGAAACAAAATTTAATTCCAAACTAGATTATATTTTATAAAAAAAAATAAAAATACATAAAAATAATAATAGTTACAAAAAATAAATAAATTATGTTACGCCGTCAACAAATACTAAATCTATACCCTAAATCATAAACCTAAAATATTAGGTAAATCCTAAACCCTAAAATTTTAACAAACCTTAAACCGTTTGATAAATCATAAATCCTAAATCATAAATATAAAAAATTAAATCTAACAACCCTTAATACTAATCACTAAACCCTAAATACTAATTACTAAACTCTAAACCCTTGGGTAAATTCTGAACCCTTGGATTAATCATAAACTCAAACAATATATATTGATCGGTGAACCTACATGTTCTTGATTTATCCAAGAGTTCGGGGTTTCCCAAAAATTTAGGATTTAGTGATTAAGATTTAGGATTTAATGTTATTAAGAATTAGTCTTTAATATTTATGATTTAGGATTTAAGGTTTACCTAAATGTTTAGAGTTTACACAAAAACTTAGGGTTTAGAGTTTAGAATTTAGGGTATAGGGTTTAGTATTTTACTGACAGTTTAATAATATTAATTTATTTATTTTTTATAACTATTACTATTTTTTATGTTTTTATATTTTTATTTTAATCTAATTTGGAAATTTAATTATGTTTCCTTCTTTTAAGGATATCAAATATCAAATATTCAAAAGAAAGCTAGTATATGGTCTCCCCCAAAACATTGAACTGTCTACTATGCAACATGCTAATTCACCACTCAAATCATAAATGCAATGTTCAAGAAATTAACATTTTTAACATTTTCTTAGATGGACGTCTAGACCAATTTTTAAAAATCTTCTCGTTTATAACCGATATATGGTTTTGTATATATTAGAAGAAAAAAACGATACCTGCACGGCTAGAGGATGATAACCTATCTCCCTTTCACAGTTAATCTCGATATCAGGCACAAGTCGCAACGCAACTTCATCAACAAAGTTTTCTATATAGTTTAGCGAGCGGAGATCATAATTTGCAGAAGCAACCACAAAGGGGACTCCTTCGCCATTACAAACGAGCTGGAACTTTCGATCACTTTTTCGTTTCACTAGCTTGCCTGAAAATGGATAATAGTAAACAAGAAGTTCGGACAAAGCCTTCCTAAGCAAAGAGACCGGATCGTGTTGGTTTTGTTCATTTGCTTCGAAAACGTAAACAGTTGCATGCCTGATTTCGCCGAGAGGGTAGTTGTCTAAACTGGAAAGGGATAGATTTACAGGAGGAGTGTGTTTTGAAGGTATAACAAGCTCAGTGTATTTGTTTTCGAGTGATAGAGTAAGGCTCGAGTTGGTTTGGTTTATCATCTTTACCAAATTTGTGAATGTTTAATATAATATCATCGTCGCCTCTTCTTGATGCTGTTTATATAGTGAAATATCTCAACACTTTTTAGCTCTAAAACAAAAGGTTATTAATACAATGGGTGTCTGCACTGTGTCGTCTGGGATAAACCATGAGAACAAACAGTAACATGTGCATGGAGTTGACACCAGGGCCGTCTCAAACTTTTCACGGACCCTGTTCGAAAAAGAAAATAAGACCTCTTTTAATAATCTGAAATAATTTTGACTTTTTTTTACAAAATACCATTATAACATAAAATAAATACATTAATTTAATTATTTATAATCTAAATAACACCTAACTTTTTTTGTTACTAATGCAAAATCATTGATCAAATAATTGAACTTGATTATTTAGCATATTTCAATGCAAAATCATCGATCAAATCATCAAATTTATCATTTTCTATCTTTTTCAATTATTTTTACGTTTATTATATCCACAATCAGAAATCATAATCTATAAATATAATAGAATAACAAAATCTGGATAGTAAGCTATATACCCTTGATTAGACAAGACATTCTTTTTTCTTTTAAACAGAAGTTGTATGCTAATTTTATTTTATTCGTGTTTGCTATTTTTAATTAAAAATGGTGAAGAAAATGTATTTTGTTTTCCGTATTTATAATCACTAATTGATAATTGTTTCCTAAACATAATCAATTAGAATATTAACTTTTTATACTACCATTGAAAATTCTAACAAACATCAACAACTATTTATTACTTTCCAAAATATATAATTGATATAAATACTAATTACTTCCTAATTTATTGTCTTTTTAGTTGGTTATATAAACAAAATAAAAATGGTAATTTACACTTATTTGTTATAAATACAAAATCTAAACTAAAATATAGTCATTCTGATTTTTTATAAAAATATGAATAGTTAAATTTATAACTATTAGTAAAACAAAAAAAATTATGGACCCTCTAAAATTTTGGACCCTGTTCGACCGCTCCAGTTGCACGTGCTAAAAGACGGCCCTGGTTGACACATTTCAATTTGCATGGCTTATGGTGCATGTATCCAACACCTCATCTTATATGATAAGAATTGTATACTTTAACTACAGACTGCATCTAGAACAAGAATTTTATTTTTTTTTGTTATTCATTTTGTTAGTTTCTTTTTGACAACGCGTTTTTGTTAGTATTCATGGCATCTCTATTTCTACTCTATATTTTACTCCATTTATAAAATAAATGGAATGAGAAATAGTATAGTGAACAAAAAATAAATGCATTACTCTATTTGTTTATCATTTGTTTTTGGAGATGAATATCTCATTTATTAATTTTTTTTATATGTTATGTTTTTCTGCTAGGAAAATTAAACATTAACAACTAATAATATGTTTGATCCAAGAAAAAACATTAACAACTAATAATATGTTTGATCCAAGAAAAAAAACAACTAACAATATGTTAAAGAAAAAGAATCCGGTACTTAGGGCCTGACTGGTTCAAACGCAGCGGTTGCGGTTGCGGGTGCGGGAGTTTGCAGGTGCGGGTGGTTGCGGTTTCAAGTGTTACATGGCGTTTTGTATGACTGGCGTAACGTTTAAAAATTGTTGCGTTTGCGAGATATTTGTGACTGGTTGATTATGAGACATTACAGCGGTTTAATAATAAATTATCAATATAAACATATTATAATATTATAAAATATAAAAACATACTATTATGATAAAATATAATAACTGTTAATATAATATGATTAATAATAATATTAAGTTTATTTTTAAAATTTTTAAGTAGTTGAAAGTTATAGTTTTAATATATTTTATGAAGATTTATATTAAAACTTTTAAATAATATTTTGTTTCTTTTTTATATATGTGTATATCTTTATATATGTATGTATATTAACTTTAAAAAATTATGATGAATAGCTAGTTTAAAGTTTTTATAAAAAAATACTATATTGTTTGTGAATTTAAATTAATATATAAAATGTGTATATTTTTTTATTTATAATATTTTAAATTTTAAATTTTTAAGTTTAAAATATTTGGAAAATATTTTTTTATCCAACCGCAATCGCCCGCAACCGCAAACGCTAGCTGGAACCAGCTTTTGATTTTAAGAGGTTCGGAGCGGTTTGAAGCGATTTGTAGCGGTTTGTATGATTGTTTTGAAACGCTGTCAACCGCTACCAACCGCAAAAGCTGCGTTTGCGGGTGGTAGCGGGAAAACCAGTCAACCCCTTAATCCATTAATTTAAAAAGAAGTTGGATAGGGGATATATTATTTATCATATCACTATCATTTTATTTACCTAAGTTGTCTAATAGTTATGAGATAACTGGAAGTCTGGAACATAAATCTTTTGATAGGATAAGAGTATATATATCACATCAGTATCACGGGCTCGTCCAACCGAAATCTGCTGATCTGAACAATCCGGTTATTCCCGAGACTGTTAATAACAGTATACCTTCGCCTGTCGAAACAAAGAGACTGATATTGATAAGAAACAGGACATAATGTTTTCATATAAACATCACTACTTGTCTTCTTTGAATCGATCAATGGATTGGGAGAAAGCCTTTCTTTTTTGTTAATAGGTTTGAAGGCCTAAGCCAAAATGGCACTGATAATTCTTCCCACGATAGAGTTTTTATCACATAGCCTTTCATAGACATTGTTCCAAATTTAAGTGCAAATATTATAATGCTAAAAAAAATATTATAATGCTAGATACATTAACGTTGATTTGATATTTGTTTTACATTTATAAACTTGGTATAAGATGCCAAACCAAACAAAACGGAACCTTCCCCTATTACTCGAAATGAAACAAACTGAACTCGTTACACCCACAAAGCACACTCCTCGTGAACTCCTATCCCTTTCTACTTTAGACAGTGATGTTCTCAATGAAGACATGTACGCGACTATTTATGTTTACAAAGGCAATGAGCATAATAAAAATGATCCTGTCTCTCTAATTAGGAAGGCTTTGTCCGAGCTTCTTGTGTATTACTATCCACTTTCAGGCAAGCTAGTGAGAGGAGAGAGTGGCCGAAAGATTATATAAATAAAATCTTTAAATTACATTTTATTTGTTTATTTTACTGCCATAGGCGGTATGGCAAATTATTTGGGCATACCGGAGAGCCTAGTAGGGTCTAAAATTCAGGTATTTGGGTATGTGACGGAGAGGATTAATCAAAAGGTAAATAGCTGGACAGTACGGTTTCTTACTAAAGGGGGACAAAGAGGTACTGATTAAATCGGCAGCAACGGCAATGCCTAACCATGTGATGTCATGTTATAGATTACTTAAAGCGGTTACAAAGAAAATTACAGGGGCCATATCCCATTTTTGGTGGGGTGGAAGCGGAAATAAAAAAGGAATTCATTGACTTTCCTGGGATAAGGTGTGCCAAAATAAAGAATATGGCGGCTTGAGCTTCAAAAATCTTCAAAATTTTAATACGGCTCTGTTGGCTAAGCAATTGTGGCGTCTAATTGATAAACCAGATTCTAAATGTTACAAAACACAATAGTATAGTTATTTATGGCGTCTAATTGATCTTCAAAATTTTAATTGATCTAAATGTTTGGTTCTCCGGATCAACTGAGCATAGACCATAGTTAGTTTTGGATGTTGTCAAAAAAAAAAAAAAAATAGAAATAAAATATAATAATATTATATAAATTTTACAATATTATTTAATTATATTTTGTAGTTTATAATTTTTATTACTAAAACAATTCTTCAAAATTTATTTGAAGAATTTTGATTAGGATTGGTTTATAATGCAAATATAATAGGTTATAATATTTTAGTCATCTGCTTTGTCAACATTATACACAACACCTTCACCAGCAAAATACACAAGAAATTATTTTATAACAAATTTTTTTCCTGAAATTCTAAAGAGAAGATAACTATAATAGGTTATATGACCGGTTTTCCTTTTCTAAAATTTTAAACAAAAATGTAAAAGAGTATTTAATATTATTTTTTATTTTTAATTGTAAATAAAAAGGAGATTTATAAAATAGAATGTTTTCTTTTTTAAATTATCCTAGAAAAATAAACTTTTAAAAAATTATTTAGTAAAGCATTAAGTTATAAGTACATAAGAATGTGTATAATGTTGTCTTTGACTAGATTGATTTATTTGACTTACATTTCATTTTACTTTTCATTCAATTTCTTATTTTGAGCTGTGTTGAGTTAAAACGTTTAAGTATAGTATATTATTTAATCACAAGTTCGTGTTACAAAAAAAAAATTATTTAATCATAAGTTCAAAATTTATAACATTCATCTATGCATTATGATTATAAAATATAAAATTTAACTTGAATTTATGTGTGAAAATGGAGTTTTAATTATAAAATAAATATCACACAGTGTATGCAAAAAAATCACAAAACTATAATAATAGTTATTATTTTATGTTTTCGTATTAAACTAAAACATCAAATAAAACCCGTTGCAACGCAACGGGCTCATATCTTGTGTATTAATATAAACTTGATGTAGTTTTTGACACATTCAAATACATTGGATGGTTTCCACCATATTAGAGTAAACGTCGTGTAGCTGAGAAACTTTTTTCCTATTTCCACTTCATGTGCATTGCACATTTATAATAATTCCGGGGTTTGGTACCGCCAGCGTCGTAAGTATCAATAGATTACATTGGAAAATTTCTACAAAATTACTACGAAACAATTTTTAAATTATTATTTTATACTATTAAATAAATTTTACAATTACTTTTTTATAAAAGTCTTTTTTATTATCTTATATATTATTATATATATTTTTAATCATTATTTATTTTATCATATGTCACAATATTAAAAGGAAAATTACTCTCAAATAATATTTTGAAATTATCTTTTGTTTAAGATTAAAAAAATTGAAAATTATTGTTAGTTATTATATATTTTAACACAGGTCACAACATTAAAAGGAAATTACTATCAAATAATATTTTGCAATTATCTTTTGTTTAGGATTTAAAAATAGAAAATTACAATAAATAATATTTATAACTATATTTTTGTAAACATCTTTTTGTTATTATTTTATAACACATGTCACAATCTTAAATATAAAAATTAGTAACTTTGAAAACCAAACGTTATATAATAAGATTTATTGTACTTCTAGGATTTTATAATTTGTTATTGTTTAATATTTTCTTTTCTTAAAATTTTGATATTTATCTTTATAATTCTCTTTCTTTAGTATCTTTAAAAATATTTTTTTTGTAAAAATAAAAAAAAAGTACTTTCAAATAGCACTTCACAATTTTTTGTTCAGAATGAAAAGAAAAATTACAATAAAATTTTCACAATATATAATTGTAAAATATTATTAATGGTAATTTTTCTTTTCTAAAATCCTCTACAGAATAGTAATTTTCCTTTTATAAAATTATAAAGAGAACCTTAAAATACTATTTTTGTAAAAAAAGAATTCTTTTTAAAAGTTTCTTTTAAATTCTAAACAAAAGATTGTATCATATTTTTGACACATGTCATAATCTTAAATATTTATTGACACATGTCACAATCATGTTAATTAGTAACTTTGAAGAAGCAAGTTTTATATAATAAGATATGTTGGATGTATATGATTCTTTCAACTATAATTCAGACAAAAAAAATCATAAGTTGAGAAAAAGAGTACATTATAAGCGAATGATGATGCAAGTGACTAGAAAGATTACTTCCTAATTTATTGTCTTTTTAGTTGGTTATATAAACAAAATAAAAATGGTAATTTACACTTATTTGTTATAAATACAAAAATCTAAACTAAAATATAGTCATTCTGATTTTTTATAAAAATATGAATAGTTAAATTTATAACTATTAGTAAAACAAAAAAAATTATGGACCCTCTAAAATTTTGGACCCTGTTCGACCGCTCCAGTTGCACGTGCTAAAAGACGGCCCTGGATATTAGGTATGCAACAATTTTTAAACCAAAACACTTTATATTATGTACATGATCTATTTAATTAATTATTAAAAATATTCAAAGCCCATTAGAAAAACGATGGGCTCAACTAAAAAAACTTTATCATTGATCATAAAATTTTTAATGTGAGACTTTTATTATTTTTAGTAATTTATAGTCGTTTTAAAAAATTCAAAATATAACATATAAAAAAAATATTATTTTTATTATATGCTTAATGTGATTGTTTAATCTCTTTTAACAAATAAAATTAAACGAAAAATATAGAGGATAAAAAATTGTTATAAAATCTTTCTTATTCATAATCGTTAATTGTGATATATATGTTAATTATTTTAGGTAATTCTGTAGCTTTTATTTAAGGAAAATTTGAAAATATTCTTTTGTACACTACCAATTAATTTAGTAGTTATTTAATAAAACTATAATATATGTGTAGATGGACCAATCTATTTTTCTAACAATTCTAAGAATGATTCTAATGATGACACGTAGCTACCAAACAATATTGCAATGATGACACGTATTGCAATGCTCCCGGATTAATATATAGGCGTGCACCCATGTTTATTTTTGTTAGACAATTATTATGTTCTTAATAAAAGGTAATTATTATGACTAAAACCAGTGCCAAAAAATGTAGTATCTCAAAGTAACATAAGAGTAACATTTCGCAGTAATATAAGGGTAATAGTAGGGAAACTGATCATTTAATTCCTCAACAAATTGAAATTAATACATTTATTCCCCAACAAGATAATTCCTCAAGTGTATGCTGACTTAACAAAATTAGACGAGTAACAAGTCCACGTTAAATATTTAACTGATATTGTTAGTCTAACCTTCTTTATCAATCCCTTTTTACACCTGTCTTCTTATATCTATTCTATTAATTCTTCAGTATGACTAGTTGATAAAGATTCTATCCATATAATTTTTTTCTATCTATACTTTTAAAAAAATACTAACTGCATCAAATTATATATTGCAGACGTAACTACCACTTAAAGCATAATAATCAGAATTGGTGAAACTGATGTTAAATAACGATGCAAAAAATCCGGGATTGCATCAAACCGCTTTTACTATAATATTTCAATCGACATGTTTAATGACCAATATTAATTTAAATTCTGAGAATATATCTAACAAACAAGACAAATCCAATTAGGCATCACAATATTTAAATAAATAGATTGGTTTTTAATAGCAAAAGTGGACGTTTTCATTTACATTGGGTCAAACACTACAAACCCATTTTTAATTGCATGACAAATTATCATGTGTAATAATAATATTTTATAAATCATTATATAAAATCAAATGATGAAAATTTAATGGGAAACATACAATACAAATATTTAGTTAGTGTTTGACCACTAAACAAAATTTTAACTATAGTTTGTTAATATTTTTTTTTAAAATGTAAAATTAATAATTGTTTAATTTAAAAAAAAATAAAAATTAATAATTGTTTAGAAGTAAGTGTATAGTTAGCTAGGTTGCACGGAAACTTCATCGGACGTACGTTTCTCTCCTCGGAACTGGAATCAGAATCGGAACCTTGTGGAAGCTTTCGGAATCTGGCTCCCAAAACGCTTCTAAAATATTATTTTTAAAAACACGTTGGAAACTTACGATTCCGTTTTGGAATCACGCTTTCATTTTTTTTAAAACACAATGTCATAAATTAATAAAAAATAGAAATTCATAGTTTTAAATTTATATAATCCAAATTTTAATAGTAATGAAATAGAGAATATAAAAATGTACAAATATTAAAATAATCATATAAGTTATCTTTATGCGTTGAGGTTTTTTATTAAAGATATTCAAAATAATTAATATAATAATTTATTTTAACTTAATTTATGTTTATTTCACATTTTAATATAAAACTATTTCAAAATTATTATAAATGATTAATTTCTTATAAAACTTATAAGAACTATTTTAAATTTAAATCATATAATCTTTAATTCTCAAATTTATAAAAATTTATTTCAATTTAATATTTATATATACCAATATATGTTTCCAACATGTATCCGCTTCCTACTTTTTTTATATCTCGCTTTTGCGCTTCCATACGGTTCCACTTCTACGTACATACTTCCCTTTCCATGTAACATCATAAATTCAATAAAATTATCAAAACTTCTTACTGATAATTTTTTTGAAAAATATTATACACAAATATAATTTTGAAGAAAAATACAAATATAAAAATATATATGAAAATTAATTTCTAACAAAATAAAATTTAAGCAAAAAGAGCCGGTCAAAATCTAGCTGATGTCAATATATTTTAGATAATTTAAAATTGGGTCATGGGCCACGATTTTTGTAAATAAAATTAACTTATTTGTTGCATTTGGTTAGTTTTGATTACTATGACTCATATATATTAATATAATATTATTTATCACTGAAAAAATAATATAAAAGGTATTTTTATTTACCAAATACAATTATTAAAACTTCTTATTAATCATTCAAAAGAAATTTTCTACTAAGAAAAATACAAATATGATTAGAAAACACAAATATAAAAATTAAATTTCTAAAACAAAAAAATATGTCATGTTTCTGTTTTAATAGTATTTATTAAAACCTCCTTATTAAATATTTAAGAGAAATACTAAATATAGAAAACACAAATATAACTAAAAGCACAAATAGAAAAATTAAATTACTAAAAAGTGTAAAACAAAAATATATCCGCTCTTTAAGGCGGGTCATACTTTTTTATTATAAAAACTGAAAATCTAACTTCCTAACTATAATAAAAAAATTCTAATAATATAACTAAAATAAAATAAAAATATTAAAAGTCATATATTGATTCGACCAGTGGTTCAACTGGAAGCCAAATTCTAGGTTTTAGTGGGTTTTCATGGGTTTTATCGGATTATTAAATAATGATTTTTTTTGAAAATTCAAATAGAATACCGGGTTTACCGGTTAAACTGCGGGTCTAGATTGAGTTTCTAAACACTGGGTAAAAATCTATAGTTATGTAATATCATAAATTCAATTCATTTATCAAAACTTTTTACTAATAATTTTTTGAAAAGTGTATACACAAATACGATTACAAAAAAATACAAATATAAAAATTAAATTTCTAAAAAAAAATTAAAAACAAAAAATATATCCGCCCTTTGAAGGGCGGATCAAAATCTAGTTTTCCTCTTAAAAAGCTTTAACCCTAAATCAGTTTTAAGAACGAAGCACAAACAAATTCTTTGACGAGACAAAATAAAGCATAAAGAACACTTTGATAGCATTGTCCAAAACGGAACTGCTTTCTTATATGGGCTTACACTCCATAAAGATCGGTTTATTGGAGTTGTTTCTGATTTTGTGCTACTCCCCTCTCTTACACACAATTGTTAATCTCTTTACTCTCTAATTTGTTTCTGCAGATAGTTACTCTGAAACAATCCTCAAGGGTAACTTTGAAAAGTATTATAAACCCAAAAATGCCGTCTAAGATGAACAAGTGTTGGCTAATAATAGCAGGAAAACAATAGAATCGAGAGAAAATTTCATTTCCTGTATGCTGCAGTTTTCAGTTCTTCTTTGGAAAGGAAAGAGAAACAACTACAGAAATCACTGTTTTTAGTCAAAAAAAAAAAAAAAAAAAACAACTACAGACATTAAAGCTCTTTAACCCAAAACAAAGTAAGAAGAACATTCACAAATCAGCATATGTAATTGTTATTAATCAGCATATCATCAATAAGAATTCGACAGAACCCACAAACAACTAGGAGAGTGCTACAATCATTTTATTCACCCAAATTTGCCTCTGATATCCTCTGCAAATTGATTTAGAATTTCAAGTTAAAAAAAAAATTGGGGAAGAAGAAAAAAAAGTCAGAGGTGTTACCAAACGAATTAGACTAACCACGTCAGTTAAGTATTTAACGTGGACCTTTTAAACGTCTAATTTTGTTAAGACATACACATGAGGAATTATTTTGTATAAATAGTTGGGAAATAAATATGTTAATTTCAATTTGTTGAAAAATTAAATGATCATTTTCCCGATAATAGTATTAGATTCTTTTTTTTGAATTAACTTATTCTCGTTTGTCTTAGTTAAGTGTCTCATCTTTGGGTCGATACGGTAGGGTTGGCAGACCTATACTGTGTAGATTTCTTGAAAGATCTAAGAAGTGAACAATGTAAGTTGAAGTTGAGCCAAAGGAAAAAGGAAGATTCAAAAAGAGTGAAATAGGTAAAAGGACTAGCAAATTGTGTCTCCAAAAACTTCCGCATAAAGTAAATAAAAATCTCGAACAAAAAGACAAGGGATAAGCCGAGTTTTGCAACACCGGTGAGATTTTGGTCTGAAAAACAAACTAAACATTCAAAAGATGAAGGAGACATATTTGTCTATTCCTCTTCAACGATCTTGCTCTTCTCGCTAACATAGATACCGTCAAGGAACTTCCTGATATCCTTCTTCTTCACGTGACATTTCTGCATATTACATACAAAGCCATTGTGATTAGAGAAAGCATCTTACAGTTGTGTTAAATCAATCAATAATATTGATCCAATATATTAATCAAAAATGGATTTCACTATCCATCAATTAAATCCCAAATTCAAACATCCACCAAAATACCCATGTTTCCGTCTAAATGATGAGGGGACAAACATGCATGCTAGACCAAAGTACTATTGTAGTCAATATTGTGGAAATTGTAGCAATAACTGTGAAACCAAATTCAAAAATCAACAAAGACAATTTATAAACACAACAGCAAGAACGCACAATATGCAAACTAGGTCCAAGTTATCTCTCTAAAATTTCTTTTCCTAGGTGATAATGTAAAATGCATATGAGAAACTCAAAAAGAATCCCCATATGGTCGAGCAGAAAATGAATCAAGGCAACTCTTACCATACAAAGTGATATACTGAATTTGAATTGGTATAGTTAGAGAGCATACCTGGTTGATAAGAGCGCATGACCTTGAGACAAGCTCAATGTCATTTCCATCAAGAACAATCTCATCCTTAACTTTCTCAGACCGAACAATGGTTACACCATCCAACATATCTACCTTCCTCACCTATATGTCCCAATAAATAAATTTCTACGTAAGAACAAATAAATCATCAAAGCTAAGTCAAATCAAAAAGAAAACACAAACCTTCTTCTCCCCAAGGAAGTTACGGATCTCAATAGACTTGCCTTCACCGCCGATGGAAGCGTTGATGGGAAAATGAGCATACACAAACCTCATCTTGTACCTGAACCCTCTGGTGACACCAGTGATGAGGTTATCGACGTGGCTAAGAGCGGTTCTGATGGATGCACTTGATTTGCGAGATCCGAACCACGAGTCGATCTTCAGCTTCTTCTTCCCGGTTTCGGCGTCCTTGATGAGCTGGAAATCGAGGTTGAGATGCTTGAAGTCGCGAACAAGTTTGCCGCGAGGTCCTTCGACTTCGATCACCTTAGCGTTAACTTTGATGGTAATGCCTTCGGGGATATCCATCGTCTCGGAAGAAAGGATCGTCTTCATCTTCTCCTCACGTTCTTGCTCAACTCTCTCGCTCTGTTTTAGGCTCAGGGAGGGGACTTCTGAATGTTGCGGCCGCGTTTTTAAAGGAGGGAACAAAGAAGCCCTAGAATGAATGCAAACCCTAGGAGGAGGGTTTCCGCTCGTGTTGCGAATGGGTTTGTGTAATGGGCCGGCCCTGAATCGCTGTCCATTTTCTCCAGGCCTAATACATTCTTAATCGCTATGATTTAAACCGAGAGAAAATAACTAAACCGTAAGGTGCCACACCAGAACGGAAAATGTCGGGGTATTATATGGGATGCTTGGATTTAAAAAGATTTACGCATTTTTAATGAAACTCCTTTCAAATCAAGGAATGGAAATTTGTTACAACGACCGGTGTCTTCTTTTCCGGTTTCTTGAACATATATCCCTTACTTAGAGCACCCGCAATGAAGCAACACGAAGAATTCTTAGCGCTAAATCTTATGAGAAATAAAATAATATTATTTGCTTAATGAATCTAAGGATTAGTCATTAAAGAATAAATTGATAGTAATGTAGTGGCAGTTTTTGTAATAGCACTAGTAAATAAAGGGTAATTAATTGTTTAGTCTCAGAAAGATATGAATTTGACACATCAACATGGCAGATGTGTAACTAAAGTACCGTTTAGTCCCAGAAAAATATGAATTTGATACATCAACATGGCATATGTGTAATTAAAGTACCAAGTTAAGTTATTTTTTAAATTTGCTTTTCTTTTAGTAAGATTACCACCATTAGAGTCTTTAGCATTATTAAACTTTTTTTTAATTTTTTTTGTTTGAATAGTTTATGACTCTAATCAAATTTTTATCTCTAATAGTGTTTTTTAATTTGGAGTTCTTAGGAATAAAAAAATATTTTTTTAAAAAAGTGAAATTAAAATTTTTTATTTATTGCATGACTAAATTTAAAGATACAATAATTATTAATCTTCATCACCAAATTTGTTTCAAATATTTCCGAATTAAATCATTTTTCAATTGTTCATATATATGCCTATCGCGAACATCATTCCGAATGATCAAAACTTGAGAAGTGAAAAAGATCAAAACTTGAAAAAGATCAAAACTTTTAATTCGGGATGGTAAACCCATAACCAATATTACATTATTAAAACAGCAAAAAAAAAATCACGAAACGAAAACGTGAAACAGAAGAGACAAAAGAACAGAGAGGAAGAGGAAAAAACCTAAAATAAGCTTAAACGGATCTTGTGCAGCGGCGGAATCACGGAAAAGAATAACGGAAGAGAGCGAAAATAATTAATTACCCTTTATTTACTAGTGCTATTACAAAAACTGCCACTACATTACCATCAATTTATTATATACAGTACCATATTATTATTTATACGAAGAATAATTTAATTATATAGTCTTTGAACTTTTTCTTTCATAGCTCTCTCGTTCTCTCTCTTTTAAAGAGGGAAACTAGATTCTGACCCGCACAGATGTGCGGAATTACTTATTATTTTATTTTATAATTGTTAAACTAAAATTTTATAATTTGATAATATTTTATAAACTTCGATCTTTAGATTGTATTTTTGGGTTTAGTTCCAGTTCAGTTATGGATTTCGGTTCAAGAAATATAGTAATAGTTTGGTTATTTATGAATATACGATTTTTTAAAAAATTTTAGTTCATCTAATTTTGCAATTATATTCTATTTATAGTGATCTGTACGCTTGCCCGGATTGATTTTTATTTATAGTTATAGATTTATACTAAATAGTATATGATGTTTGTTATGTATTAAATACATAATAGTAGTCTTAATTTGGTTTTGATGTTCAGAACCAAAATTTTCGAAAATATAAGATATTATCAAAATCTGAATACTGAATATTTATTCCAACCTGTGATTATAGCATAAATTTGAAATATTGTAATATATTATCTTTGATATTGTTACTGATATCAAATATTTGGTATAAATTGAAGTTGATATAAAAATAAAAAATGCACAGTTTTAGGGATATATTTGTTTCAAGGATATTTTATATTTTAAATAATATATTTTGAATTTTGAATACATAAAATCTATCTAAAACTATATAGAATGATGTTGTTGAAATCTGTATTTTATAGCATGCTATATCTTTTTATGAACATACGATCCGGTGTTCCGTTGATGATATGTTTGGAAATATAATAGAGATTTTGGTATAAAATATGCGACATATTTAAGAAGAAGAAGTCGAGGTTATGTTGTAACTACATATGATATTGTTTTCATAAAAAAATATATCACAAGTCAAACGCTCTTAAAATTGGTCAAAACAATTTATAGATTTTTATTTTGATTTCATAGTCTATCCATGGAAGTTGACCAGATTGATAAGTTTTAAACTATAGATTTTAAAACGTTGATTCGGATGACAAAAAAAACCGTTTATGCAACTAAACCAATCTATCTATTAGATGAGATTTTAATAAGTTCAATTTATTTCTCTTAGATCAACTGTTTGGTTCAGATTCAAAAATTTGGTTTGTTACTCAATTTTTTTTTTTTGTCATCCGTTACTCAAATTTTTATCCAGACAATAATTGGTTTAGTTTAAATATTTTCAATAAATATTTTTTTGTTTGCTTCTGAAGGTTGTATTAGCAATTTAGCATACATGGAAAAATTTTCAGGTAAATTCATTCTCATAAATTTTTTTTATTTTTAAATTTTCATATTAGTAGAAATACATATATATCTAATATTACGTGTATGGTTTCTTGAAAGCATTCACACTTTGTGGAAATATATTAATACTGTGTTAAAAAGATTTTAAAGAATTATCATTGTACAGTTATATTGTCTTTTGACTTAAGAAATAATATTTGTATTTCTAATTAAGTCTATCTGATAATTTTCTGTAAAATAGTTGATCTAATTATTTATATTTAAATGTCATACGTGCATACGGTGAATCAAGTAACTAACTTTCATTTACTATTTGACATTTATTCAAATAATTTTAAATAGGTTAAATTAGGATTATCTGTGATAAACTATTTGTATATAATTATATTGTTTCTTAAGGTTTTACGTAAATACTTGACAAAATTTCCACAAAATATGGTAACAACATAGATTCTTAACCCAATTAATATGATAACGTTACTTATAAAATTTGTATGAATAAATAATTGTTAGACTTTTAACAAATTTTTAACATATAAAAATTAAGATTATAATTTGTAAGAAAATGAAATGTAATATAATATATATTTGATCTAACTGCTAATTCGTTATAAATGGGCTTACGTGTTCAATAATTTTCAGATTGGATTTTGACAATTAGTTTTCATAATTACTGTAGACTAATGAGAAAATCAATGGAAAATAATTTTTTGAAAATAAATAAAGTGATTCAGTTTCTATATCTTGTAGTAGAGATGAGCGTTCGGATATTCATTCGGATTTGATTCAGGTCTCTTTGGGTTTAGATTTTTGGGGTGAAAGGTTTTAGCCTCATTCGGTATTTATAATTTTGGTTCATGTTCTGATTCGGATAACTCATTTGAATTGTTTAAAAAAAAAATTCTTAAAATATAAAAGTAAAAATTTATATAACAAATAAATTTGAATAATGTATGGAAAAAACTTAAACTTAACATAAGAATTGTTTTGTTGAATATTAAAAGATAGTGATCTCCTACCATATCATATGCGATTTTTATTATCACTAAATGTGGTAAATTTAGAATTATGAATGTATTTATTAAACTGAAAAGACAGCATCAATAAAAATATAAATAATTTTGAAATTGATTTAATAGAGAAAGAAAATTAAATTCTATATTAGGACAACACATTAACTCAACTGAAAAAGATAACATTAAAATAGGTAACTTAATTTATATTAGGACAACACGTTAACTCAACTGGAAAAGACAAGCATTAAATTATGTAGTTTAATTTAATTATCAGTGGCATTTAGGCGTAAATACTGTGCAACTTGTAGGGTTAATTCATATGCGTACTTCTGTTTTAATAAAGTAGATGTCATACGTGCATACGATGAATCAAGTAACTAACTTTCATTTACTATTTGACATTTATTCAAATAATTTTAAATAGGTTAAATTAGGATTATCTGTGATAAACTATTTGTATATAATTATATTGTTTCTTAAGGTTTTACGTAAATACTTGACAAAATTTCCACAAAATATGGTAACAACATAGATTCTTAACCCAATTAATATCCTTATCGTATAATATTAGTAGATTAATTAATTAAGTCAATGTTAAGTATAGTGTGTATATTAAATGGTAGAATTATGAATAAGTCCAAAACTTAAATGACAACTTTTATGGTAGATAAAAATAGGACTCTATTTTAATAGATTAGATATGAATTTCTGCTTTTTTGGATCGAGTTAACTAACTACTATTACACACACTTAGAACCTAGGATTATATCACAAACGAAAAGATTGTATAAATAAAGAAGATATAAAATTACAATTTAAAATATAATTATTAAGCAAGTAAACTTTTCTTTATTGATATATTATATATATATATATATATATAACTATAAAGCGTTATAAAATGGATTTCAAAAGAACAAGACATTAATTTGTCAAAGTTTTATTAATAAAATTAATTTAGTATAATTTTTTTTTTGAAACAGTTTGGGAGAGAGGAAAGAATAATAAGCATTTTCCAAACTAAAAAGAAATGGATCTTTACCTATGAGAGAAAAGTAAAAGCACGTAATTGAGGATTTAAAGAAATACGAAAAATTCAAGAAGAAAAAAAAAATGTGAAAAGTGACTTTTGAGAATCAAAGCATGATTGGGTAAAAAATAAATGCTTTCAAGACTGTTAAACATCTAAAGTCTTCAAAGTCTAAACTGAACCTAATTCATTTACCTCCAATTAATTTATCTTCAACTCTCGACAATACACTTATTTAACCTAAAACAACAGAAAAGTAATATACTATTTTTAACTTAACATATACACTTTATGAATTATTCAATACATTGGAAAATATGAGCAAGTCCTCAAAGATTGATTTCAGTAAGGTCTTACTTTTACATCTCTATTTCATATGTACGATTCATTGCTTTGCTATAAAAAATCACTTCCAAAAATATACTTTTAATTCATTTGTGTAAAAATTTGGAGGTCAAACTCAATTACACCTACAATTTTGAAAAAAAATCATAGAATCATAGTCTATATCGATTTCAAACAGAAATAAATTCCACATATTAATTGGGTACCACACACACAAAATCCGATGTTTGTATTCATGATTCTTTTTTTAAACCATCACTAGATCTTGACCCGTGCGACCGCACGGGTATTTATTTTCTGTTTTTAGTTTTTTTGTATTAAATGATGTATTTGTAATATTTGATAATAAATTTATATCGAAAACTAATTTTTGCAGTTATAACAAAAATTAAAACTAAAATTTTAATAAAATATTCATATATAAATTCATTATCCTAATTAAAATAGTATAGGTGTGGGTAATAATGCTTTCGAATTCCAAATATTTGGAATTTCTATTAATATAATTTTGTTAAAAAATAATCACACTCGGTATTTAATTTTAAATCTTAATTTGGGTGTACTAAATGTTATATTTGTAAATGTAATCATATTAAATTAAGTAATTTTATATTTTTGCGTTTAACGTAAAATGTATCACCGACACTGGAGATCACCTAAAAAAATCTAACATTTATATGATTAGATGTATGTGTAAGATATATAACAAACAAAGTTTTCAAATGATAAGTATGAAAATACACAATATGGTTAGTATGCTATTAAACATGATACGTTACTTATAAAATTTGTATGAATAAATAATTGTTAGACTTTTAACAAATTTTTAACATATAAAAATTAAGATTATAATTTGTAAGAAAATGAAATGTAATATAATATATATTTGATCTAACTGCTAATTCATTATAAATGGGCTTACGTGTTCAATAATTTTCAGATTGGATTTTGACAATTAGTTTTCATAATTACTGTAGACTAATGAGAAAATCAATGGAAAATAATTTTTTGAAAATAAATAAAGTGATTCAGTTTCTATATCTTGTAGTAGAGATGGGCGTTCGGATATTCGTTCGGATTTGATTCAGGTCTCTTTGGGTTTAGATTTTTGGGGTGAAAGGTTTTAGCCTCATTCGGTATTTATAATTTCGGTTCATGTTCTGATTCGGATAACTCATTTGAATTGTTTAAAAAAAAAATTCTTAAAATATAAAAGTAAAAATTTATATAACAAATAAATTTGAATAATGTATGGAAAAAACTTAAACTTAACATAAGAATTGTTTTGTTGAATATTAAAAGATAGTGATCTCCTACCATATCATATGCGATTTTTATTATCACTAAATGTGGTAAATTTAGAATTATGAATGTATTTATTAAACTGAAAAGACAGCATCAATAAAATTATAAATAATTTTGAAATTGATTTAATAGAGAAAGAAAATTAAATTCTATATTAGGACAACACATTAACTCAACTGAAAAAAATAACATTAAAATAGGTAACTTAATTTATATTAGGACAACACGTTAACTCAACTGGAAAAGACAAGCATTAAATTATGTAGTTTAATTTAATTATCAGTGGCATTTAGGCGTAAATACTGTGCAACTTGTAGGGTTAATTCATATGTGTACTTCTGTTTTAATAAAGTAGATGTCATACGTGCATACGATGAATCAAGTAACTAACTTTCATTTACTATTTGACATTTATTCAAATAATTTTAAATAGGTTAAATTAGGATTATCTGTGATAAACTATTTGTATATAATTATATTGTTTCTTAAGGTTTTACGTAAATACTTGACAAAATTTCCACAAAATATGGTAACAACATAGATTCTTAACCCAATTAATATCCTTATCGTATAATATTAGTAGATTAATTAATTAAGTCAATGTTAAGTATAGTGTGTATATTAAATGGTAGAATTATGAATAAGTCCAAAACTTAAATGACAACTTTTATGGTAGATAAAAATAGGACTCTATTTTAATAGATTAGATATGAATTTCTGCTTTTTTGGATCGAGTTAACTAACTACTATTACACACACTTAGAACCTAGGATTATATCACAAATGAAAAAATTGTATAAATAAAGAAGATATAAAATTACAATTTAAAATATAATTATTAAGCAAGTAAACTTTTCTTTATTGATATATTATATATATATATATATATATATATATATAACTATAAAGCGTTATAAAATGGATTTCAAAAGAACAAGACATTAATTTGTCAAAGTTTTATTAATAAAATTAATTTAGTATAATTTTTTTTTGAAACAGTTTGGGAGAGAGGAAAGAATAATAAGCATTTTCCAAACTAAAAAGAAATGGATCTTTACCTATGAGAGAAAAGTAAAAGCACATAAATGAGGATTTAGAGAAATACGAAAAATTCAAGAAGAAAAAAAAAATGTGAAAAGTGACTTTTGAGAATCAAAGCATGATTGGGTAAAAAATAAATGCTTTCAAGACTGTTAAACATCTAAAGTCTTCAAAGTCTAAACTGAACCTAATTCATTTACCTCCAATTAATTTATCTTCAACTCTCGACAATACACTTATTTAACCTAAAACAACAGAAAAGTAATATACTATTTTTAACTTAACATATACACTTTATGAATTATTCAATACATTGGAAAATATGAGCAAGTCCTCAAAGATTGATTTCAGTAAGGTCTTACTTTTACATCTCTATTTCATATGTACGATTCATTGCTTTGCTATAAAAAATCACTTCCAAAAATATACTTTTAATTCATTTGTGTAAAAATTTGGAGGTCAAACTCAATTACACCTACAATTTTGAAAAAAAATCATAGAATCATAGTCTATATCGATTTCAAACAGAAATAAATTCCACATATTAATTGGGTACCACACACACAAAATCCGATGTTTGTATTCATGATTCTTTTTTTAAACCATCACTAGATCTTGACCCGTGCGACCGCACGGGTATTTATTTTCTGTTTTTAGTTTTTTTGTATTAAATGATGTATTTGTAATATTTGATAATAAATTTATATCGAAAACTAATTTTTGCAGTTATAACAAAAATTAAAACTAAAATTTTAATAAAATATTCATATATAAATTCAGTTATCCTAATTAAAATAGTATAGGTGTGGGTAATAATGCTTTCGAATTCCAAATATTTGGAATTTCTATTAATATAAATTTGTTAAAAAATAATCACACTCGGTATTTAATTTTAAATCTTAATTTGGGTGTACTAAATGTTATATTTGTAAATGTAATCATATTAAATTAAGTAATTTTATATTTTTGCGTTTAACGTAAAATGTATCACCGACACTGGAGATCACCTAAAAAAATCTAACATTTATATGATTAGATGTATGTGTAAGATATATAACAAACAAAGTTTTTAAATGATAAGTATGAAAATACACAATATGGTTAGTATGCTATTAAACATGATACGTTACTTATAAAATTTGTATGAATAAATAATTGTTAGACTTTTAACAAATTTTTAACATATAAAAATTAAGATTATAATTTGTAAGAAAATGAAATGTAATATAATATATATTTGATCTAACTGCTAATTCATTATAAATGGGCTTACGTGTTCAATAATTTTCAGATTGAATTTTGACAATTAGTTTTCATAATTACTGTAGACTAATGAGAAAATCAATGGAAAATAATTTTTTGAAAATAAATAAAGTGATTCAGTTTCTATATCTTGTAGTAGAGATGGGCGTTCGGATATTCATTCGGATTTGATTCAGGTCTCTTTGGGTTTAGATTTTTGGGGTGAAAGGTTTTAGCCTCATTCGGTATTTATAATTTCGGTTCATGTTCTGATTCGGATAACTCATTTGAATTGTTTAAAAGAAAAAAATTCTTAAAATATAAAAGTAAAAATTTATATAACAAATAAATTTGAATAATGTATGGAAAAAACTTAAACTTAACATAAGAATTGTTTTGTTGAATATTAAAAGATAGTGATCTCCTACCATATCATATGCGATTTTTATTATCACTAAATGTGGTAAATTTAGAATTATGAATGTATTTATTAAAATGAAAAGACAGCATTAATAAAATTATAAATAATTTTGAAATTGATTTAATAAAGAAAGAAAATTAAATTCTATATTTAGACAATACATTAACTCAACTGAAAAAGATAACATTAAAATAGGTAACTTAATTTATATTAGGACAACACGTTAACTCAACTGGAAAAGACAAGCATTAAATTATATAGTTTAATTTAATTATCAGTGGCATTTAGGCGTAAATACTGTGCAACTTGTAGAGTTAATTTATATGTGTACTTCTGTTTTAATAAAGTAGATTGTTGAACAATAGATGCTGGCTGCGTGGGGATGAAGAGATATGTTTGGACTTGTGCTTTGGCGTTTCTATTATTACTTTCTCATAGCTATGATGTTCTTACGGTGAAGTTTGACATTTCAGATAAGATATAGCTCTTAGGTGATAAGCAACTCTAATGTATGTGTTAATTTGAGACCTTTGTGTTTTTTTTTGGCAGATCCTCTAAAGCCGTTTGCAGAAGAATCTGGTTTCTCCAATACGTTGGAAGGGATATTTAAAGAATACAGTTTATGTGTTGGAACTGTTCAAGGCTGCTCAGAGTTATCCACATGAATCAGCTATGAAAGAGCAGTGTTTGCGGACTAAGCAATATCTAGAGATGGAAATTATCTAACTGGCCGATCACCACCTCTGTTCGAGATCAATACCTCAAGAAAGAGGTAACCTCGTGTAGATTGTTCATGGAGGTGGTGTCTCTGCACTTCCCAGCACTTTCATTGCCAGAGAGTAAGTGTTGTATTTGTCTCCATCTGTGTGTATAACCAGGCTTTTGATGCTCTGCTATTGTTGAATTATAGACACTAGGTGAAGAGTCCAACAAGGATATATATGGTGATAGATGATAGACAGTGGGAACAAATGTGTTGAAGTGATTAGTTGTAGTGACTTGTGTTGATGCCAGTTGTGTAGTTTGTAGCTAACCAAAATAGAACATGTTTTAGAGTTTACATTACCTGTCAAGACCAGACATTCACATACTTGCATTGATGCCAATAGAACATGTTTTTGATTAGTTGTAGTGATTTGTTTTGATGCCAATTTTTTTTTAAAAAAACTCCTAAATAAGATACTTGCACTTGGAGGACAAAAATTTAGAGGTCTCTTAAGTAAAGTTTTTAAGACACATTTATTACTAAAAATGATTAAGAGTCCCACTAGAGGTGCTAGGGATAATCATGCTCTTACAATCTTGTTTTCAGAGGATTAAAAGATTGCACTGATTTTTATGTATAATGGTAGGACATCTCATGTGAATTTGCAGAATCCAAATTAGTTATTCCTCTGATGAAGTTTTGTTCACGGCACTAGATTCTGGTACAACCCACCGGTTTAAACGTCTCAACGATGTATACACCTAAAAAGTTTTGGCAGCAAAACATTATGTGGTTTTGGAAAAAAACACACTTAAATAACTATATAATAATCCATTTCTAACCTGTTGATCCCAATCTGTTCTCAGAGTCATGATGGTAAGCACGCAAGTTTGAACGAATACTCCAAAGAGCATTCCTATCCATACACCCTAAAATTGTCAGAGAATTTAAACTTGTCATTTCCAAGAGCATCAATAAAAAAGAGAAAGACAAAAAACAAAACTCACTTTGACTTGCAAACCGACAACGTAACCAAGGATTACACCAGTAGGAATTCCGACAAGGTAATAGCAAGCAAGGTTAACGTAAGTAACATATCCTTGCCATCCTGCTCCAACAGCAACTCCTGCTTCCGGTTAAAAACGGTTCAAAACACGTGTTAGTTCAAAGATACGCTTCATGTTAGTAACCATCACATATTCACATGTCAAATAGCAAAAACACTACCTGAAGAGAACAGGTTGAACACTGTTCATGAGGATGGAAAAGGCTAAAAGTGGAGAAAGATCGGCAACTTCTGCTGCTACAGCTTCACTTGTAGTGAAAATATAGGAAACTTTTCCTCTTAGAAACAAAAAGACGAAGAATAGAACTATTCCTATAGAGAGTGACGTGAAAACCGCTGTCAATGTTGCAAATTTGGCTCCTTTCGGGTTTCCCCTACCGAGCTCGTTCGACACTCTTACACTATTTTTATACATAATTACAAATAAAAAGAATAAGATGTCGATATTATATAGCAACAATGATGTTAAGTTTGTAGGTATCATGTATACGCACCTTGCTGCTGCCAAAAAACCAAGTGCTATCATCATCTCCATTCCATTTATGTTGAGGCTACAAAAGTTAGGTAAATAAGAGTATGCATAAATATTCATGATCATGTTTAATTTAATAATCAAGTTCCGCTGTATGAAAATATATTAGATAGTACCAGAGTAGAGAGAATGAAGCTTAATTCTTGTTCACATACCAGATAGCAAGTGCGTCTAGAGCGACCTCTGCGTTTTTTAAATTTCCAGTGAGCAGTACCAAGATCGAGTTATACCATAACTCCAAGCTGTCCAAAATAACCACATAGTAATAACTAACATTAGAGGTATGTCGTACGAATCTATTTACATTTATAAGGTATTAATCTTTGACAATGTCATTCCTCATAAGAGTGCCTGAGTTTTTGAGTTTACTCTTAATATTTCGAAGCTTCCTCTCACTTACATATAATTATAAAGCTACTTTAATATGAACTTTCCTTGTAACCAAATCTTTCAAACTAAATGCTAGACTAATTAAGAATCAAAGGGATTCCATCTTCCAGCAACAAAACTAATGCATTGACCAAGTGCAAGTGGAAGTAGAAGTGGAAGGCAATTAGTTTTTATTTTGTTTTTACCAACAAAATAGGAAAACTAACGCTATTTATACGAAATGGTATCACTAATAATACTTTTTATACAAATATGTGGTTGGGACATTTTTAATATCTCTTATTAAAACAAAATATCGTTATTTTTTCTTGTGAAATTTTAAACCTGGACCATCCTTAAAAATTTATGGCTGTATCATAAATTATCTTTTTATTAATCAAAAAATAATCTTGGGTTTTAAAATCGTGATTTGAAATCTAGTATACATTACGAAAGCTTACCAGAGCATTCCACCGGAAGACATGGATAATTTGAAAACGGGCCATAAATCTTTGAAAGCCAACATAGAGAATCCTCTCCACGTGTCCTTACACCCACCGCAAGTGACGAACAAGAGCTGCGCAATGTTAGGCAACCAGAACGCAACGAGCGTCGAGGTCATAGCACCGGTGATTCCAAAATCGAAATGTACCATTAGGAGCCACGACAAGAACAAGTGGACCGCTAACGAGACTGCAGCCACATAAGCAATGATTTTGTTCTTGCTCTGAGCTTGGAGAAACATTTGGCAAGTGAATGATGGTATGAATGAGAAGTTGATGCCTATGACCCATAGTGCTATGATTCGAGCCACACGGACAATGCGCTCTTCTTGACCTAAGGCTAATAGGATGGAGTCCGAGAAGATATAAACGGGCGTGAGGCAAATGGTACAACCTGTGAGGACGATCCATGACCTTTGGAGATAGATTCCGAGCATATGGTTTTGTTTTGCTCCGTAAGCTTGACCACATAGTGTTTCTAGTGCACTGGCCATGCCTAACTGTATCACAATTCGTAGTTTACACACGATGATTATTGCATGGTGAGTTATAAAACAACACTTAAAAACGATGTCTTATCCGAAATAACATATTAAAAAAAACACTCCAAAACCATATAAACAAGACTTAATTTTATTCTAGATGTCGGTGCATGGTTTACCATTAGTTTCTTGTTAGTTTTATTGTAGTGGTCAAATTTCTTCTGTGTTGGATTTCACTTGAAAATCAATAAAATTATTCTTCACAGTCAAAAAATTGGAAAAACAACAAGAAAAACAAGTACCAAATCCAACACAAAAAATCCAAACACAAAAGGATGATAACAAAAAAAAGTTATAGAGCAAAGCAAGATTGACCAGAAAAGATCGACCAAAATGCAAACTGTAAAGTAGGAAGGCCCATGTCACAACATATGATTTTTTTTTTTTTCTGAAAAAACACAACATATGATTTTTAGGCCGATCAGTGACCAGACATTTGATTCCGACCTTATTGGTGGCCTCCGAATTGAACTGCCACTGAATGTTTGTTGAACTTCGTCAACAATACGTTTTCTACACCTTTCATTTTGAAGTGATAAAAAGTATAAATTGTCTCCATAAATTATATATATAGCTTAGTTTTGATGATGTAAATTATCTTGAAACGTTATTTTTGTTTCAAAAAATTATACAAAAAATTAAAGCAAAAAATAAAACATGATTAATCATTGGCCGTTATATTTCTTTGATTAAACATCAAAAATAAAATAATGATTCTTTATAAAATATAAAATAAAACATATAACAATATACATGTTTTAAGTCAAACAATTTATAAAGTAAAACCAAAGAATATATATAATACAAAATGCTAAATTTTATATTTTGTCCCAGACATTATTTTCATTTTATCTGTATTCTGTTAGGATTTATCTTTTCATTAATGTTGTAGTATGTTAAAATATATAAAATAATTTTGATGATTACTAACGTATAAATATCTTTGCTAAACATATTATGTTCCATATGAATATTTTCAAAAAATTTGAAACTTTTCCCTTAATGTCCACTATATAAAAAATATTTTGTTTGAATCTATTTTAAATCCGATGAATTTTCCATTCTTAAACTTTTATTTCTCATAGTCTTCTCATATGTTCAACAAATAATTAGTTTATAAAAACACTACTATAATATTACCTTCACCAATAGTAATACTATATGCAACTCTTATCAAAATCAATTATTATGGAAGAGAGACAAATTGACCGACATCACTGCTACCCCTTGTGGATCTAAATGGTTGATCAAGTTGGACCAGATAAAATATAATAAAAATATTTTTTTTCCTCAATAGCAATAAACATTTTTAGTTTTTTTCTGTGGATGGATTTTTCTTAACGGAACTCAGTTTACTAAAATAGTTCCACAGGACGACAATAACCAAAAACAAAAATAGTACCACATTGCCTAGACTAGTGGAGAAAGTGTTTCAATATCAAAACTCTTAAAAACACAAATGATTTTAAATCGTGGATGATGCGTTTAGTGTGTTAATAACTAGTAATTACGACTAAATGCAGTCTTCAACGGAGTGTTTTAAAAGAAATCTATCTTATTATTCGGCCCTAATAATCTACATTAACTAATAAAGTTATTTTTTCGAATTATATTAACTTATTATATTAACTAGTAATCGAAGTCTTACCAAAATACCATTACTGAAACGGAGGAGAACGGTGAAGGTGATTGAGTAAGCGGCTAACTCGATAGGTCCAAGATGGCCGATGAAAGCTTGACTTATCATCGAAACTCCGAACGTAGAAAACCTCGTGAAGATAGCCGGCGCCGCTACTACCCAAAGCTTCTTTGATTCAATCCAAACTTTCTCCTTCAACCCCAACTCCTCGTCTTCCCCACCGTTCTCAGCCGTCTTATTCAATAGAGTGACCGTGAGCTCTTCTCCTCCTTCGGCCATCGTTCAATCTCTGTTGTTTCTAATGCGCCAGAGGCTAGGAGAATAGGAGGAAATGAACGGAACAGAGAATGGAGGGAGAGGATAAAATTTGTTTTGATATGGACTAGCTTGGTTTATGACACATCATGTGTTCTCTTTATAATTTTATGTTTCTTTTTAATGGTTTTCACTGGGAACGAAAGGCCGCCTACGCCTCTTGCAGCAAGTCGCAGTTAGTAGACAAAAAAATTTATTCCGGAAAAATAGTATAATAGGTGGCATACTTCAAGACCACATACGATCGTCCATATATTGACCATTTTGTCTATTCTCTTATCGATAACTTCATTAGACTTCTTGTACACTGGTTATCCCGTGTTATACTTTAATTATGCGGTAAACGCTACTAACCCCCAAAATAAAAATGGACAAATCACGAGCACATCAAACTTATGACAATGTTGACCACTCTATATTATGTCATTGCATGATAAGATTTTTTTGGAGCTTTGTATAAAAAATAGTTAGTTTAAATTTCAAATTTATTAGATATTGGTCTCAAGTTAGTTTAAATAATTTATAAATTAGAATCCGGAAAGATTTGTAATTATTTTATATTCACGATTAGTTGTACAGATTTGATATAGTAGAAATTCTAAAATTGTCAACTTGGAGCGTACGGCAATTTTATGATTTTGTGTGATATCAGGATAACATAGTGTATACGAAATTGTATGATAACTTTGCAGTGCCGGTCCGGACTTTTCCGGTGCCTAAAGCAGACCAAAAAAATGTTGCTCTTTTATTTTAAGTCTTAACTAAAAATTTAAAATATTTTTAACATATAAACATAAGTAGAAACATCAAAACATAAGTTGTAGCTCATCTTATCTGTTTCTCACTTCCTATTTGCAGTTCATTTAGTTGATTTCTAATACTATTTTTAGTCGCATTTTACCCAAATCTTAAAAAGCAAAAAAAACAAAAGTTAGATTTATAAATAGAACAATATAAAATAAAATACGCTAAAATCAACTTTACAATTTTTATGTTTTCAAAAAGTTTCAGAAAATGTTTATCCCTATGAGAGTTCTAAGTTTTGTGAATTTTAAAAGTCCCTAACAAAATTACAAAAACTTACAAAAGGGAAAAAAATGACAAAAGGCTTGCTTTGTTGTAAACCGAATGGTTTAATGGATGTCTAAATCCAAGTTTATCCTTATGTACATCCCACATCGCCTATATCCTTCTTAGGGTCGACCATATACTTTGTATATATATGTATCTCCTCCTTATTATTAATACAGACAATACACATTACATCTCTTTCTTCTTCTCTATCTTATGCACGATCTAAAGGTCTTCTTTTCTCATCAAGAACACGAGAATCTTAACACGTTATCAGCACGATAGCCTCCAAGCCACGAGCTCAACTTGATCGAGAAATACCCTAAAAACCCTAATCCTTGACGAGACTTCAAACCGACGTATCTCCAAAACGGTGAAGAAGCAGAAGACGAGCCACCTATAAAACCGAAGCTCTTGAAGAGGAGAATCCAGCGCCGCTGACCTCACCTCATTCCGTGATCAGACGCGCTCTCACCGCTAGTTACAAGCCGCGCCGTCAATTGCTTAAAAACCCTAATTCCGACGCAACTTCAAATCGATCGTTCTCTCAAACCGTAACGACCCAGACAACGTGCCACATACCAATTTGAAGATCTTGACAAGGAGAATTCAGTGCCGCAAACCTCGCGACGATCCGATCATAGACGCGCCCTCACGCTCAGCTTCAATATGCGCCGTCAATTGATCTAAAACCCTAAGCCGCAAAACCCTAATCTCTTTCATTGTTTTGTTATGTGATTTATGTTTGATCTTTAACCTAACTTGCTTTTACTCTTGTGTTTAAGGATATCTAAGGCACGAGTTGTTCTTGCTAAACACAAGACATAGATTGATATCCAAGACCAAGAGCTTCCCTGATTCACAACCAGCTCTTGACCTAAACCCAAAGCTAAGATATCATCTCTCTAGCTTAAAGTTTCATTCAAACGATTTGTATTGATTTCATACTAACTCGTTTTGACTCTTGTGTTTAAGGTTTAACCAAGATCAAACTCCTGATTCATAATACCTATTCAACCCAATAGGAGGTTAAGGTAACCCTAATCTAGAGATCATAATGTTTGATTGAATATCTTGATAGAATCAATTGCCTAGGTTACTAGATGATTGAACGATTGATCAATGAATGTTTCTTGAGATAGAAACAAATTGTTAGGTTATCGGATTAGAATTCTTAAAGCTAGAAACAAATTAATAGGACTTGATCAAAAGACATAAACCTAAAAGGTTTTGGATTCATAATCCTAAGTGGTCTTGGTTATAAACCTTGACCAAATCCTATGTCTAGTTGGTTTTGATCAAGTCATAAACCAAATAGGTTTTGGATACCAAACCTAAACATTCTTGGTTTTGAAAATCGATTTGCTTGTTGTCTAAAGACAATTGCTTGAACTGATTATAATGATCACTTGATTCATTAAATTGCAAGATTATATTTGCATAATAGTTTGATAAAGAATGAATCAATACTTGCATGATCATTATATGAACCACTTGGTCGTTCATACTGCTAGTACAAACCATGAACTAGCATTGATACTTTAAGTGGCTAGTATAAGCCATGCTTGTTCATTAAGGTTGCTAGCATGTCCTATGCATTAAGCATTGCTTCCCTAAGAGGATAGCACGTCCCATGCACCATTCATGGATCATATAGGTTGCTGGAACGAACCAGAAAGCATATTTGATTGTTCGGGTCGTTGAGTTTGTACATGGTACACCCTAGTACGTTTTGGTACGTACATGGTACGATCGCACGACCATCAGGTCATAAGCACGTACCACAGATTGTTATATTCGACCAAACATGTTTCTTTTAGGTGGTTAACCATTTCTTACTTGATGGAATGAACGAAATTACTCTTAGACATCATATTCTAGACATGCCTAAGCATATTATTGCTTGATCACACATCCAGACGTACCATGTACCATCCGGATGAACCATTAACTTGAAACCGTCTAGACATACTCTTTGAAATCGTCTGGACCCAATCCTAATAAGGATGGTATGTCCATGGGGGTAAGAATAGAGTACACTCCGTGGCAACATGGACATAGCCACAATCATCAGTCCAGACATATACATATTGATCAGTCCGGACACAAACCGATTGAAAAGTCCGGACATACTTGACTTAGTTCTATTGAACATTGTCTAAAAGATCTAATACTGATCTTTCACCATCATCTTATTGAGAGTCTTATAATTGAGAATCCATTAGACCTTTGGACACATACCAAATGTTTTAGCACTTTGGACAGAATTGAGATCAAATATGATCACTTTTGCAGTGATCATACCAAAGGCTATATGTGATTGAATCTATGACTATAAGTCTGTGGATAAGGTCAAGGAAACTTATAAGGCCGTGGGGGATGCCATGAAAGTGACATAGGCCGTGGTATCTCTTTAGAACCACAACACTCGACCAAATCAGTGTATTATAAGTTAACTGTTGGGCTAAGACCCATAAGACTCCTAAAACATCTTATTCATCTCTATAAAGAGAGTTTAAAAGAATACATAATCCCACATGTTCTACAAAGATGGTGAAGATGATTTTGATCATAAGAAAAATGATCTTATTGAGTATGAAATTTCAGATTGTCTAAAGAGAGTTCAAGTTGTTTTCAGCATCAAAACTTTTGAGTTTTCTTTGCTTGAATGTTTCTTTTGAATTCGTTTGCTCCTTTGCCTAATGAAAAACTTAAAATTAATAGATGAATGGTTTCATATTGAAACCATGGGCAAAGAGAACAAAGAGTTCATTCATCTAAAGAATCATCCAAAGAGTTAAGAAAGTGGCAAATATTAAAAGTCTTGATGGATGCTAATGTATTCACGTCCAAAAGGGTCTTAATGACCATTGTATGTTCATGGGGGTAAGAATAAAACATCCCAAGGCACATGCACATACACATGGACGTGGATAAAGGACTAAAAACTTAACCATCCGAATGAAACATAAAGTAAGGAAAAGACTTCCTTCACCAATGCCTAAAGACTACATGTCTTGATAAAAGCCAATGTGCTCACGTCCAAGTACTTTATAAGCATGATATGTCCATGGGGTAAGTGTATAACACTCCATGAAAGATGGACATACTCAATATGGACGTGTATAAAAAGTAAAAGAAAGATGTTTCACCATACGGTTGAAACTAAGAGCAAAGGAATGAGTTCCTTTCAAAGAAAAGACTATATGTCTTGATATGTTCACATCCTAAGCATTCAAAGAGTGTGATATGTCCATGGGGGTAAGAATAAAATAACTCCTTTGGCACATGGACATACATATACATATAAGTGAACATAGATACCCATCCCAAATAACTAAACGGGTCAAAGAGCCAGACATCCCATCTTAAGATATATGGATATCCAAATTGCTCCACCACAGAGATATAAGATGGGAGGATGGGAATAGATGTTGGATATGACTTGATATGAGTTCCCCACGTTCTTAAGTACTTTGAGCCAACTACGGATGAGTTGTTTAAAGGCCAAGTACACGGATAGTCACCTCAGTGAATCCGAGCATCCAACATTCATGGGGGAGAAAAGAATAAGCTGGATAAAATGAGATTACATGGAATCATACATCCTTATATTGGCAAGATCCTCAGACTAAAGAATGAGACTTTGAAAGTCCAAAAGATTATACAAAGGCTAGCTTAGTACAATTGCCAGATTCCTGACCCGAATAGAATGACTAAGTCATATATATACCAGCAGCACCAAATTTCGAATTGATGTCCAAGAAGGACACAATCAAGTTGCTAATGAGTCTATGACATGTTTGAAACATGATAGACTAATGAGTTCCATATTAAGATCCCTCGAAAATCATAGAAAGGTGCTAATAAATCCGTAGACGAGTGAATCCTAGACATGATCAATCTAAACATCGATAAACCAAAAGCCACGGCCGTGGATGAGGAAACCATAAGACATGGTTGTACCTAAGGTACCTAATGATGCTTGGGACGCCAAGCTTCAGGGTGTTGAAGGTTATATTAAAACCTCAAAGAGTTATGAGATGTCTGGGACACAATGGAACAAATGAGTACTCAAACATTGATGATATAATATGCATGCAACGTAGCACTTGAGATTATGAAACGAATGAGGATCATGAACCCACGTCCATAGATGAATGCATTCAACATGGGATTAAGATCAAAGGAATAAGGAGACGTGGAGTTAAGTTCATAAAGATAGAGAGGTTTTGGTCTCATAGTTCGGACACCTCCACACATAAAACCAGTTGGACATGAATGATTCTTTGTGAGTAAGAGAAATGAGACATGGTGAGATAGCCAATTATAAGGCACGACCATATGCACAAGGATTCTCACAAAGACCAGGAATCAATTATAAAGGAGACATACTCCTTGTGGTGGATGCAATAAACGATTAGATTCCTAGTAAGTCTGGCCATAAGAATGAAATTAGACTTTCGGTTTAAAGGATGTAGAAACCGACAATGAATAGGTCCACTGGATAAATGAATAGACATGAAAGTCCCAGAGGATATTTAGTTTCCAAATGCAACAAGTTCTCGAGAACTAAAGTGTATAAGTGTATGATAAAATCTAAGAATATCCTAGGAACCTCTGGAGAGATATCTAAAGAAAGAATGAAAGATTCGGGACAAACAAGTTTTGTTTGGGCTACAAGATTGAAATCTTAAAAGGATTGAATCCTTGTGCATCTAAAGGTCCTAGAATGCTTTAGCATAGACCAATAAGTAGTCCCACGTCCCATAAAGTCCCTTCGTTCGGACATGAGACCCATTGGTCGAAAGAAGAACAAAGAAGTTGTCTTCTGGTCCGGATACAAACTGTTTATAAATCCCATGGTCGTATGATCCTTTTGGCTTGGACTTAGACCCGTCTGGTCTCAAGAAGGACATGATATATGTCCTTAAACACGGATCCTTTGATCCTAAGATGGACAAAGAAGAAGCCCTTGGTCCATGAAGTGAATTAAGTGATATTTGACACAAGCAGTTCTAGGTCGGACAGATTATATACTATGAGCCTCTTATCTTTGATTCAGCTCATATCCGACCATAAGACAATAGAATTGGGATTGTCTTATACTATCCAAGCCATACCTTAGTGCCTTTAAGGCCCTACACGTCCGGACATAACTTTGTCAAAGCATACACGTTCCTTACTCAAATGCCATTAGGCATTTGATGTAGTTGGTACTTCTGGACATGAGTATTGTCATCTATTGATTAGATCCGACCATGAGGCACTGAAACATGATGTTAAATACATCTTATGTTACATATATAAGGAACTAAAGGTTTGAGATTGATTTATACTAACCAACCCAATGAAAGTTTGTTTTGGTTTTGATTTTGATGATGCAGGTTATGTTTTATAACCCATACAATGCTAAGATCTCAAACAGGTTATGCATTCACGTTTTGGACAAGGATGAAGAGTCCAAAGTACTTAGTTTACATCAGTTTACACGTGATGGTACTGCCTTACCTTTGCGGTCCATGAGTTGCAAAGACAGACGAGTTACAAGTAGTACAAGTTCGATTAGAAGATTTACACGATGGAAGGTTATGCCTTTGCAACAAGATGGTACTACTTATCTACTTCAACTTGGCGGCCATGAAGCTTCTTCATCAGAGTTGGACGTGCCAAATTGAAGGACACATATGGAGGTACAAATCAGGGGGAGTGATACATGTTGTACTCTTTTTCCTATCCATGGCTTCCTTTTTTACCACATTGGGTTTTGGGTTTACCATGGAAAGGTTTTAATGAGGCAACACCAATTTATTGGTAAAGTGTATCACGAGCTCTATAAGGATTTGACATCAGGGGGAGTGTTGTAAACCGAATGGTTTAATGGATGTCTAAATCCAAGTTTATCCTTATGTACATCCCACATCGCCTATATCCCTCTTAGGGTCGACCATATACTTTGTATATATATGTATCTCCTCCTTATTATTAATACAGACAATACACATTACATCTCTCTCTTCTTCTCTATCTTATGCACGATCTAAAGGTCTTCTTCTCTCATCAAGAACACGAGAATCTTAACATGCTTGAAATTCACATAGAGTTATTATGTTCAAAAAGAAAAAAATTTCCCATAGAGTTATTACGACAAAAGCCATTTGCTATGAAACAATGTAATATGGGTAACTGATAGTTCAAATTAATTATTATACGATCCTATATTCATGCCAAAAAATCCCTTATCCATATAGTTAGCAAACCAAAAAGAAAAGAAAAAGAAAAATGTGGAGGAACTTACAAGCACTAGGCTTCTAATAAAATAGAAGAAGTCATTAACTTGTTATACTTGGAAAAGGAAGAAAAAACTATGATTATCAAAAAAGAGGGAAACGTGGGCTTCGAACCTGTTTGACTGGATGATGTAAGGAGGAACTTACAAGCACTAGGCTAAAGAGAAAATATGTAAATTTGGCGCCCCTAAAATACTTATTGTCCTGGCGCCTAAAGCCCTGGCTTTACGGGCTTTAACTCAGGGCCGGGCCTGTAACTTTGTAATGTCCCATCGTCCATGGCTAAGAGGCTTTCCACTTCTGTTCTCTTGGTATGTAAACTTTATTTTCTGCGACAGACGGTGCATTAATTTTTTTGAAGCTCACTAGTTATGTTTTACCTAACATGCAATAACTACATAACATTTTTTATGTGCTTAGATTTTACTCGAATAATATCGTAAATCATTTTCTGATAGGTCGTTTATCCTTTTAATATTCTAGTTTAATCGAGCTTAACTCTGGAGTTGTTCGAAAATATAATCACATTTTGTTGACATAGATATCCAAATCAATTTTACCACATATAAACCATAAACCGAGATGAAAAATTCATTCTTTTCCAAAGAAAACAACGTTTTTTCCCTGTTGCGCCCCAAAATTATTATCCATGTAAGTGTGAACCCACATTGAATTTCACAGTTTTCTGAGTTCGGCTCTTATACTACTTGTAATGTTCCGACTGTCCATGGCTAATGGTGGAGCAGACTTATGTTCGAAGATGTAACCACATTTTGTTGACATAGATATCCAAATTAATTTTACCACATATAACCATAAACCGAGATGAAAAAATTCATTCTTTTTCAAAGAACACGACGTTTTTTCCCTGTTGCGCCCCAAAATTATTATCTATGTTAGTGTGAATCCACATTGAATTTCACATTTTTTCTGAGTTCGGCTCTGATACTACTTGTAATGTTCCGACTGTCCATGGCTAATGGGCCTTCCACACCTAGTCTCTCGACTTGTGGGCTCCGTTTTGTGCGACATGCAGATGAGTTAATTTTTTAATTCATTAGTTTTGCTTTGTTAATCCTGCAATCGTCACATAATATTTGTATGTATTTTAACACTACTCACACAATAACAAAAGTCACTTGTTAAAAATGGCAACAATTTGTTTTCTTCTAAGAGGATAACAGGTGAGTTTAGTTGTCATTTATTAGCAAAACTCCCTAAAATTATCAAATCCATTATGATAACTAGGGTGAAGCCCCGCGCAAGCGCGGAGATGTTAAAAATACATGTGTTGTTGTATTTCAAACTGTTATAGGAGGTGGAGTCAAGTGTTATACTTAGTATAGTTGTAATGATTATCAGAAAAAATGTGTAGGAAGAAGACAAGAGATATGTAAATTCATAGTTATGCACATGTATAATGTTGGAAATTTTATTTAACCGAAAATGTAATGAAGATCATGCGAAAGGGATGTATATTTATGTACTGGATTTTTGCCTATGTTTTGGTGTATCATGTACACAACCTGATCTTATTTTGTAACCGCAGTAGTAAATTTTAAGTCAACACTTTTAACCATTAAAACTTAGAAACTGTTTTCGTGAGATGAGTTCCGTTGCCGTAAATGGCTTTGAGAAAAAAAAACATGGAAATATGGAAAAATTGTAAAGTATAAAATATGATATGCATAGTAATATAAGAAACTCAAGCAGAGTTGGGTTAACGTTTTCATTGCTCAAAAACTCTCATTCACGGGGTTATACGTATGCGTCCATCTTCTTTCAATTCTGCTGTAGACGTACATGCCTCACCAGTTTATTGTTGAAAAGTACAAATTCATGGTATTATAGCCTACTCCTCGTTATATTTACTAACAACTAAATCTTTACAAGCCCATGTAAATAATCAATTATAGAAAAATATATTAAATAAAAATGGCTGTTTACATATGTTATTTCATCCATATTTTTTTCAAAACTATATGCCTAGGTCTGGACATAAAATATGTAACCTGAAATCTGAAACGAACTCGAACGAAAAATTCCGGTCCAGAATGTAAGAAAAATCCAAATGTCCAAATTAGCATACAATATAAATATTTGAAACATAGAATATGTACTTCAAATATTCAATTTCATATTTATTTTGTATAATAACGAAAAACAAATATTTAAAAATTCAAATAAGTACCTTAAATACTCAATTCTATATAAAAAAGTATATATTTTATATTTTGCTTTTAAATTTTATACTATAAACAAAAGTCATTTAACAATTATCTGAATGACACGTGTCATTTGCAGTTTCTAAAAAGTAATTAAATATTGTTTATGTTTTTGAAATAGTTAATTAAAAATATTAAAAATATTTGGAATTGCCTAAACATAAAAAAAAAGAAAACTCTAACCGTAAAACCTCTTGCATACTTAATCCCTGATTTTCTGAATCACCACGTTCAAAAGTGAATATATCATTGCTGTCCCTTTTCTCTACAGTTTCATCATCTTCATCAATTTTTTTTTCTTTCTTTCGAGTTTTAAATGTAGCAAAAGAAAACATATACATGTTTATATTTTTTTCAATCCAGATTCAATGTTCTTTTTGATAAAAGATTTAATGTTCTTTTTGATAAAATATTCAATGTTCTTTTCTTCTCAACTTAATACTTTTTTTGCATGATTAATTCACACTAAAGATATACCAGTTGAGTTTTCTCTTAAATCCTAGCAACATGAAGAATTATGATAATCCCGTCAACGCTTCACTGAAATTTGAAAAACAAATGCTACATAGTTGTAGGAAATTCAAAAGCTAAACAAATCTTGAACGTAATGAAACAGAGGAGAGTAATCTACATAAAGGAGAAATGAAAATGGGGCAGACATGCTGATTGAAGGAAAACAATCTTACCACTCACGGGGCGCTTGCGTGTTTTCTCCACGTTCTCAATTCCTGTTGGGGTTGCTCTATCACCACCCATGATTAGCTTCTCCGCAACAACAGGCTAGCTGGATGATGCTCCATGGTGGTGGTGGCTCTCTGTAACGCGGATAAGACAATGTTTAAATGAAATTAGAAATAAGTAAGGATGATCAACACTGAGTTGAACCCACCTCCGGCTAGGGGTGGGCACTTTACCCGATACCTGAAGTGGCACCCGAACCCGACCCGAAAAACCCGAACCGAAATCCGAACCGAAGTAGCAAAATACCCGAATGGATATTAAGTTAAGAGAGATTGGATATCCGAACCCGAACGGGTAATACCCGAACCCGAATGGATATCCGAAGATAACCGAACATATGTATACTTACCTTTATTTTTCTAGTTTACATCTCTCATTTTATTTAAAATATTTATATTGATGTTACACATACTTTAAGATCATATAGTATATATATAATTATGAAGAAAATATTTTGGTATACATTTAAAATGCATGTCAAATTTTTTGTTTCATGTATTAACAAAAGTTACATTCAAAGTTTAAAAACAATAGCCAAATTAATTTTTTTATTTTTGAAATGTTATTTCCAAATCTATTAATCATTCAATCTATAAAAAATAGAAAAATCAGTTAAATGAAATCTATATTTTTAAATACAAAAACTTAAAAAAATTGAAATTTTTTGAATTATATGTAAATTTTTATTTTTATTATGCACATATTGTTATAGATAATTTACATATAATTCAAATTTTTTATTTTTATTATGCACATAGTTCAAAATTAGATAATTTACATATAATTGGAAAAAGGTGATTTTTTACTCACTTAAAATGCATGTCAAGATTTTTATTTCATACATTAACAAAAGTTACATTCAAAATTTAAAAATAATAATCAATTTATTATCTTTTATTTGTAAAATGTTATCTTCAAATTTATTAATCATTCAATTATTAGAAAATAAAAAATCAGTTACGTGAAATTTATATTTTTTTAAATATAAGAAAACTTGAGAAATGAAAAATTTAATATTTTTTTCTAAAATCTAAATATCCGAAAACCCGACCCGAAATACCCGAACCCGAACTAAAAATACCCGAACCCGACCCGAAGTAAAAAAATACCCGAATGGGTATTACACTCATATACCGAAATACCCGAAAATCCGAAATACCCGATCCGAACCCGAACGGGTACCCGAACGCCCACCCCTACCTCCGGCTACTTGTCGATGCTAAGATCTTCAGTTTTAGTTGATACTGTGAAGGTATAGTGATTAGGTGTGAAATTGTAGGATGTAACACGGATTTGGAAAACACACTCCTTACCAGCAAGCTCTTCAAGGCAGCATAGTAGCTCATACCTTTCGGTATATGTAGTAGTTTAGAATTTTGGTTCATTCAAGAGTAAACGTGACAATTTAAAATGTATTGTAAATGTACTCATATGTACTAAAAGTACCTCCTCTAGCGCATGAACAACATCATCTTTTTTTGTGATCTTTGTCTCCTTATCGAAGACTACAAAAGTAGCGCCATTTTTCCATCATCCACAGCAAGCTTAACCCAGGACTTAAAAGAGAGTATGGCGAGGGTTGGTCACTATTTAAATTAAGACTTGTTATATAAAATTGTAGACAATAAACATAGAAAACCTGATAACACCGGTGACGTTGGGAGTAACACATTTATTGCATCGGAGGGAAGTACCAGATTTCTCTAGATTCGTGTTGCATCCGGTGCATGAGACAAAGACCTGTCATTCTGATGGAGGACGCCAACAATCCGAACTTTACAGAGGAAGTTAGCTTCCTGGGTCTGTATGGAGTAAATAAATTGGCCATCATTTACTGATTTTTGAAGTCACGTATGGCCAAAAAAATGCTCAAAGTAAGGATAAAACCTGCTCATTGGAGATGACAGTGTTTAGATCTCCAATTGAGACAACTTCTTTTTTTTAAAGCCTTTCCATGGTATCAACACATTGGTAAACATCAGATGATGTACCTCCCAAGCTGCAAACCGTATGTATTGTAGCATTAGATAGGCAACAAAATTCAGTTTTGAATAAAACGGTATCAGTTCTTACCTCTTTGTGAACTCACCGTTTTCAGGCAGATTGGTGTCGAAGTAAAAATTTGTTCCTGGTGTCGAGTTTAGATACATGTTACCTACACAAGTCCAAGTGTTTTAAGAGAAAGCATATCAGGCAGACATTATATGCAAGGTGATGTATGGGCAGTAAAATCTTATGAATCAATCAGGATTTTCTCAAAACATAGATGCAGTATACCTCCAAATATCTTAGGATTAACCGTAGTAACCACCACGACAGGCTGGATTTTTCCCCTGACTACAAAAGACCTCTAAATATAATTAAAAGCCGCTTACCTGAGCAACAATGAACTGAGTAGTACGATCAAGCCGGAGAGAGCCGAAGGTTGATTGGCAGAGGCCAGTTTGAGCAACTGGAGCAGCAGAGAGATCCATTTTCGAGGAAATATTATAGGGTAAAGGAATTGATGAGTTTTTATTGTGTTGAAGAGTTCCTCCATTGAAAAGAAAGTATATATATATATAAGGAGGGTTTAGAAAGGGGTTACGAATCGGGACCATTAATGGTGATTAATTAAAGGCAAGGAGATGTAGAGATTGAAGAAGAGAAACTGCAATCGAAAATACCAAGGGTTACCAACAAAAGTCCAACTCTTCTTCTTCTTCTTCTTCTTATCATTGAGATTCATCAAAAGTTGTTTTGGATTATTAAAAACTATCATTTGTTCTTCAAATCCAATAAAAGAGAATACCATCTAAAGAGATGGAATTTAAGAAAAAAAAAAGATTATTTCATATTTACCACAAGAGAACGTATTTGGAATAGAATCAAGTCAAACTTCTCACCATCATCCATCATCCATCGCAGAAATCCAGTTTACTGTAAATCAAAGGTACGATTCTTAAACTCAAGAATCTGAGTTCAGTACGAGGAACATTCGATGGCTCGGAGCGATGAAGTTAACCTTATTGAGAGCAAGGTGAGACCTCTTTGCTTTTGGGGATCGACTTGATCTCTGATTTGGTGATTTTTTTGTATGTCAATCTGTAATTTAGCTTAGAATTCTTGGATATATCTCTTGCGAATTAAGATTTTTGTTCGTTGATGATGTTCTTATCAATGATGGCGTTCGCTTTTGTTTTCAAAGTCTGAACCTTTGTTTGATTGGATGCATATATGTTCTTTTTTAATCAAAGCTGATGAAACATGTCGTTGCTTGATGGGTCTTGTCTAATTTAGGAGTTTCTTGTCTTTGACTGGCTTTAGTTTTCTCTTATTAGTGGATTACTAGCACTAGCAGACAGAAGATGTAAAGTAGCTGAGCACATACGAAGCATATAACAGAGAAGAAGAAGAAGAAGAAGAGTTGGACTTTTGTTTCAACTTTCCAACCCATTAAAAAAAGTTTTAATTTTTTTTCAGCATACTTGCAAATTTCTTGTTAACATGACTCTGTTTCTTTATATTATATATAAACTTATAATAAACTTTACGTATTTTTTGTTGTTTATTGGTTTAAATTATTATTAAAATATTTTTTAAAAATCTTTACTATATCTTACCAAACCCTCTTTTTAAATCTCCATCCAAATCCTTGAATTCAACAAAATCCTCGATCAAAACCCTTGAATTCAACAAAACCCTTTAAATCTTAAAATCTTGAAATCTCTTTCAAATCCCTAATTCAATAAGCCCCCCTTAATGTCATTGTTGTAAGCACACAAGTTTGCACAAAAATTCCTAAAAGCATCCCTAACCAAACACCCTGAAATTAAGAGAAAATTAGTTATTTGTTATCACATTGACAAAAACCAAACACCCTGTGATTCAGAGAAAACTCATCACATTGACTTGCATACCCACAATTATAAAACAAGACTACCTTGACTTGCATACCCATAACATAACCAAGTAAAATGCCTGTTGGAATTCCAATAAGATAATAGCAAGCAAGGTTAACATATGTAACATTCTCTTGCCATCCCGCTCCAATAGCAACTCCTGCTCCGGTAGTACGATTACCAGTTCAGCACATATATATGCTATCGGTTTAATAAAGATCTACATGTTTCATTGTTTATAAATAAATGACCCTATCTATTCGAACAGTACCAGAGAGAACAGGTTGAACACTGTTTAAGAGGATGGAGAAGGCCAAAATTGGAGAGAGATCTGCTACTTCTGCAGCCACAGCTTCACTTGTTGTGAATATGTATGAAAACCTTCCTCTTAGAAACAAGAAGACGAAGAAGAATATAACCCCTATGGAAAGTGACGTTAGAATTGCTGTCATGGTTGCAAACTTTGGCTTCCTTTGAATTTCCACTTCCGATCTCGTTTGACACTCTTACACTATTTACATAATAGGTTTTGAAAAAAAGAAAAAATCAATAATCATACACTTAGGAGTTCAATCTAGTAAGAAAATGGAAGGGAAAAAAAAAGCAAGAAAACAAAGTGCGTGCATGTGTCAGTATATGCAATTGCATGCACCTTGCTGCTGCCATGAAGCCGAAGGCTACCATCATCTCCAGTCCATTTATGTTGACGCTGTGGACAATTGATCAAATAGACAAAAATAAATGTCAAAATCTTAATTCGAACGATTTTTGTTTTTGACAATATATTTTATTGAAAGCATAAACACCACCAGTCTTAGGACTATAAATTAAAAGAGATAGAGATAATGAAAATATAACAATAAGTGATTTTATTTACGCTGAATGTTTTCTTTTAATGCGTTTATATTTGATTAGAAAAAATAATAATTTTAATTATATATATACATAATACTCTACATTTTTGGGTCAAAATTTTAATAATGATATAAAATTGAAGACTTAACAAAAATAACGGAAACAGTTAGGTGAGAAGTTTTAAGTTTAAACTTTAAAGTACTTCGTGGACCGACCGAAAGACATTCAGTTCCAATAATAGTACTCAATAATTTTTAAGTTTGTAAGAATAATTCACGGTTAAATAAATAAATAAATATAATATATATATATATATGTGTGTGTGTGTGTGTGTATATATACATCATATATTAATATATAAATGACTAAAACTCAATTTTTTTTTTGCTAAATACTACAACTTAAATTACTATAAACCGAAACATAGTATTTAATTTAGAAGGATGTATATTTAGAAAACAATTTGAACTCGAGGTGAGATCAGTATATAAGGGTAAATGCCAAATTTTCAGCTCGTTACGTTGAAATCTCAAAAATGTTAGTATCAAAACGAACCTAAAGAAAACTAAATGTATTTGTGCATGAATAAAAAATTAGAGACCAAAGATATATACAGAGAGCTTAATTAGATGTCTGTTTACCAGATTGAAAGTGCATCAAGAGAAACCTCGGCATCTTTTAAGCCTCCCGTGAGCAGAACCAAGATCGTGTTGTACCATAGCTCCAAGCTGCTTAAAATAAATTAAAGTAAGAAATAACTATTCTTAAAAAAAAAAACTATTCTTAAAATATTATCCAATCTTTATAAGAATACGTGTAAACAATATTCGTTATTCCAAATATAGATATTATACCAAACTTTTTAATAATATAGGCAGCCTGTCATATTATATCAACCAACTACATGTGTATCAAGATAAACCAATAGATAATACTACCACATGATTCCGATCAAAGATATATGTATCACGATAATACCACATATTTACTAATTATTTATTTCTAACTAATGACTAACAAAATAAACAAGTGTATGTGGTTGACAAGAAATTTATCAATGATTTGCGAGTCGAGTAGCCAAAATGATAAGAAGAAGAAGAAAGAATAAGATGCCATACCAAACCATACCACCAGAAGACAAGGATAGTCTCGAGGACATGCCAAAGATCCTGGAAAGCCAACCAAGAGAACCCCATCCACGTGTCCCTACACCCTCCGCACGTGACGAACAATAGCTGCGTAATATTAGGCAACCAAAACACCACGAGCATCGAGATCATAGCACCAGTGATCCCAAAGTCAAAATAAACCACAAGAAGCCACGAAAACAAGAGGTGGACCCCTAGAGAGACAGCAGCCACATAGGCAATGATCTTGTTCTTGGACTGAGCTTGGAGGAACATTTGACAAGTGAAGGACGGTACAAAGGAGAAGTAAACCCCTATGACCCACAAGGCTATGATCCGAGCCTGACGGACGATGTGTTCCTGTTGACCTAAGGCCAAGAGGATTGGTCCCGAGAAGATGTAGACAGGTGTGATGCAAACTGCACAACATGTGAGAACGATCCACGATCTTTGGAGGTAAATCCCTAGCATATGATATTGTTTCGCTCCGTAGGCTTGACCACATAGTGTTTCTAGTGCACTAGCCATACCTAACTGCATAATATTTCGTTTTTTGTAACTTAATGTTCTGATCATTAATCATCTTAATTATTATTATCCAACTTTGTCATAGCATAGAATCAAAAATTTCCTCTATTTCGTTCATATGCACGTTGAATAATAAATCAAAATAAGCTACGACAAGCACGACAAAAAAATAGAGAAGTTAGGTCGTTCTGAATTCCAGTCACGAAGTGAGATGCACTGAGGACGGTTATTTTTCGTTTTAGATCTAGGATTTTCTTCCTAACCAGTTTAGTTCGGTTTACTGCTGATTGTTACCTGTTTTTATTTACCCGATCATGAACTTGTAAACCATGATTTTTTACCCAATTTAGGGAGGTTAATATATGAATTATTATTAAAAAGAAGTTATGTCATTTTGTAAGCCTCTTTCCGGAGTATTTTTATTTTTGAAGAAAATAGAACCATAGAGGTTTTCAATTTTGAAAGGACGGTATTTTCTAAGTGTGGAAACACCTCTAGTCAAAAATGTTGGGGTAAGTGATATATTTTCTAAGTGTAGAAACACTTGTAACTGGACTAAGTGTCTGATGTTTAGCGAGAACATGAAACAACCTCAAAACATGAAGAGTGACAGTACCGCCTATGGAACAATTAAAGTCTAAATAAGGAAGGAAATGGATGTCAAAGCTAGTTAAGGAAGTTTGGCTATTGGATGATTGGGTTTCAAGTAAGGAAATTTGACTAGTAATCTCTGCGGAATTATACAAAAAGAAGGTCGGACTGCAAGAGTTAAAAAGGAAAACATCGTTCAGATTAGTCAGGCCATTGACGATGGGATTTGACCGAGCCAAAATAAAATAAAATAAAATTTATTAGAAAATATACAATTTTAGTTATTTAAGTCAATTACAATAATATGTAGTTATAAATTAAAAAATCTAAAAATTAAAAAATATAAATTAAAAATGGTAGGATGGGTGTTGAATTTTGATCAAACAAAATGATTGTAAGAGTTAAAAATAAAGTGAGTGTTGAATAATTATGTGAAGAGGGAAGATAATGTAGAGTATTAAAATTGAAAAAGGTGTTGAATTGTATAACCATTGATGATAGTCTTATGTGTATTTGATAGAAATTTATTCAAGTTTTATTTTTATAATTTTCTAAAATATTTTCAAATATTTTCGAGTCGGAATGTTTTACATTCCCCGATAAAAATATATGGTAGTCTAATACCAACGGGAGAGATGACAGAGGTTTTTACGGGATAGCTCTAATTAGCTAATTACTGGTAATTAATTAAATTTATAAAAAGGATTAGAGAGACAATAGTATCTCACCAAGATACCATTACTGAAACGGAGCAAAACGGTGAAGCTGATGGAGAAAGCAGCCAATTCGGTGGGGCCAAGGTGTCCGACGAAAGCTTGAGTTATCAAAGATACACCAAACGAAGAGAATCTCGTGAAGATCGCTGGCGCCGCCACAACCCACAACTTCTTAGATTCCACCCAAACATTTTCTCTCAAATCTAACGACTTCAACCCATTATCTTGTCCACCGTTATCCACCGTCTTTTCCAGCAGTGTCTCCGTTACTTCTTCTCTTATTCCGGCCATAGCTAAAATGATTAGGTGTGGAGAGGGGAGAGATTTTGTTTGGTGGGTTGTTCGTATCTGAAAACCTTTTTTGTTTATATATGGTCTATGTAAGTTGCATATATGAGTTTTTGTAATTAAGTTTCGCCAACGTAAGTATATGGACTTTCCAGAGATAGCCAAAATAAGACTAAAATGCGTTAAATTATTGTCCACACCCACTAACAAGAAAACAAGACAATAAAAACATGTCAAATGTTATAATTTCACCAAACTATTATCCACATTAAAACATATCAATAACTTTTAACACATTTGATAGATACAACTTTTTATGAATTTTCAATTTTCACCGAATCTCTCCTATTCGCCACGCTTGATGGCCGCATCACGATTTTCCGGCGATTTCACGGTCTTAGGCGGCGCGTTTTAGAACAGGGTGTAGAACCATAAGATAAAGCTTTGACTAAACTACAGTAAAAAAAGAAGTATGACATCACTTTAGGTATTACTTGTAATATCATGACTGTAAGGTTGGCTTATTAATACCAAATCAGTCTGGCAATTTTTTTGTAATATTCACTACTATGAATTTTGACTTTGTAGATTTAATTTAATATCAGGAATTTAATTAAAATTGAAAAAATTAAAATAAAAATCCTAGTCATTGCTTAAAATAATAAAATTCAATTATTGTAGCATTATGATTGATTATTAATTATTTTCTCATAAACTTAGAATCTGAACGATAACAGCTGATTAGGTAATAGAAATGCTATGTAATATAAGTGACAAAGTGTTGAGTAGTGCAACTGCAGTTGATGCATTATGACTTTATGAGGGATAAGTGCAGTTTGATCAAATAAATAGTGGAATAGTTTTTAATTGGTGAAAATAAATTTTGAGTGATAATATGTATGTGATTATAATAAAATGTTTTAAAATTAAGTAGTAATATGTATTTAAAATTAATGATATTTTCAATATTTTTAAGTTTAATTTAAACAATATAATTTTTCCATATATATCAAGTGGAGAGTCCTGACACATCAAAGCTGATTCCGGTGTTTGGCTCAATTGTTACTCTTTTAAAGGCATATTCTTGGAAAATACGGTGCCAACCCAAGATTAAACATTTTCTTTGGAAAATTATATCAGGATGTATATCAGTAAAGAAAAAATTTAAGAGCGAGAGGAATGCAAGGAGACACTCAGTGTGCACGATGCAGAGCTGAGGAGGAATCAGTAAATCATATCTTTTTTTAATGTCTTCCCTGCTATCCAAGTTTGGACTCTTCTCAGATACCCTCGAACCCACTCTTATTTCCCACTCAATCAGTATTTACAAATATGGACCACTTGTTTTGGAGGATTGAACCGCCCATGGAAAATCATCAGTTTGCATGGATCCTTTGGTACATTTGGAAAAATCGGAATAATAAAGTTTTTAACAATGTAGATATAGATCCTCAAGACACTTTACAATTAGGAGAAACAGTATCAACACTTTGGCATGAGGCACATGTATCATTATAAGAAAGCAATCACACTAGAGCGACATAGACATTTACCTTACCTCAAATTTCGGGAAGATGGTGTTTTACAGATGGTTTATGGAAAGCTCAGGATAACTTTTCATGACAAGGATAGCTTAGTACCTTGGAAAGTTTTGATGGGCTGTTGGGAGCTAGGAATACGGGGAATCTAAGAGAGTACCATGTGAAGTTGGAGGTTCTTATTTGAGCAATCTAAGAGAGTACCATGCCAATATATATTACCTCTACACTCTGAGTTGGAGGTTCTTATTTGGGAAATAAAAAGTATGGGGAATCTAAGAGAGTACCATGTGAAGTTTGCAACGGGTTGTTATCGAGTGGTGAAGAAAGTTTCAGAACCAGAAGAATGACCTGCTGCAACTTACTTGGATGACATTCGTCTACTGAAGGAGAGTTTTAATCACACAGAGTTCATACATGTACCAAGAACGCAAAATACAAGGAAGACATGCTAGCACGCAGTGCTCGAAAACAAGCATCTTTTGTCGTTTATATGGATTCAGAGTTACCTAGATGTTTTGCAGAGTCATAGTTAAATCTGTATTTTTATGACAAAAAAATCGTATAAAATGTTAAACAAAAATAAGATGAATACACAATAAGAAAAACTTATATATAAGAAAAACTTATATTAAAGTTTGTTTAAATTACAAAGTAAAACTGTTGTCGTGATTTTTAATAAGAGAAAAATATCTAGGCTAAAACAAAAAAAAATTAATATGGCAGAGTCATCATTATTTTTTTTTGTCATTCACTATATTACAATATAATATTAGATAACATAATATATTTATATTATTTTTAAAAAATTACCTACTAGGTAATTGGCGGAACCGCTGGTCATTGCATGTCATATAATTCAAGTGGAGAACTCTAATGAGTAATTTTGAACAGCTTTGAGATCCACAAATCGATTTAATTATTTTCTTAAAAACTGCAGTTTTTTTGTTTGTTTTCTGAATGGTGTTGTAAGTGTAGTTTTTTAAAGAAAATTGGGAAAAGAGATTCTCAACTTTTATTTGTCAATTTTAGGATTTTTGATAATTTTATCATTTTGGACATGTTTTACCCTTCTGTAATGAGAAAATAGTAAATTAGATCTTAAAAATATAAAAAGTATGAAAACTATTGGAAATAGAAGTATGATTATTTATATGTTTATTTTTTAAAATAGTTGAATTATCTTTTATTTCATGTTTTAGCTGAGGATAAAATACTCATTTTAGCCATCTACTTAGTCTAGGAATCGAATACTAAGTTTTATACATAGATCTTTCATGGGTATATCTTTATATATAAAGAAACTTTTTCATTCCTCCCGGGGTGTCCACATAGGCATCCACATCGGAAATAGGTGAGTTTATAGCATGACACGTAGGATTAATGAAACGCTGCGTCTTGTTTTTTTTTGTTGAACGCTAACCCTACTTTCATTCCTCTGAGTTTGACGGCGACTATCGATCTTCTTCGATTCTCCTGTAACTGATCGATTTATGATCTCCACTAATGGCTCTCAATGCATCGGTCCGTCGTCTAAATCTCCATTCCTCTGTTATAAATATAGGCTGTTATTTCTCTTATGGAGATCACGTTCTGTTAATCCATTGTTGACTCCTGTTAATCCATGGTTGACTCATCTTCAGATGCTGTAAGGGGTGCAAACTCTACTGGTCATACGAAGACGGACCTAGCATTGTTGAAGGTGGTGAAGAAAGCGTGCATTTGTTGATATGGAAACCAGTATGAAAGGTAACGTTAATGATGGCTTTCCCCTCTCTCTCTCTTTCTGTTCCTGTTAAATGGTTGATTTGATGATAATTGTTTTTTTTTTATGTGGGTGTTTTGTAGATTCACTGTCGCGGTTAGAGTTGCGAGGCAGAGGAAATGAATCGTACCCAGAGAGACCCGATGAGACATATGTCTATTACTTACGAACCGGTGTTTGCGTGTACGGGCCCAGATGTCAGTTCCATCACCCACCAAACCATCCTTCGGTAATAAAATTCTCTCTTTCTCTATCTGTTGAGTTTTGACAAGCATCATGAGTTTTGTTTCGATATGGAGCTAGCGAAGATAAAGAAGTCTCACAAAGAAGCTGGCGAAGGAACTTTGTGATGGGTTCGTCTGGATGAAGATCTGGATGATCGTAATAAGCTCGCTCTTTTCTTGCTTCGACCATCTGTCTTTTGAAAGGAAACAACTTTCCACAAATTGTGTTAAAGTAGTTCCGCTTCAAGGACATAGAAGGACGGCAAGTGCTACTGATGATATCGGTGCTTGGAACATTGTGGTTTCTAATGATGAAGCTTTTAGCTAGCTATTGTTCTTCCTCCAGAGAAAAGTTCCTAGCTTCTCTGGCTTCTTGAACTATATGGAGTCTGGTTCAGAAACCTCTGTTAAAAAGTGGAAGGTCCTAGATCACTGAGACTCTGATGATGTGTTGTTCGCTTTTGCTCCAAAAAGGTCAGTTGAACATCATCCTCACCCTCTTACTAATCTTACAAGAGAAACTTCTTCTCAGTATTATGGCTAACTCATGTTCATTGTATAGTTTCATAAATAAACGGTGGCGTCTAAACTCAGAGTTATCAAAATTCTGTTTTCATTTTTTTTCTTCATTTGGAGATGGTTTCGGCTAGATCTGTCTGTTGAGTATGATTTCGTTTTTTTTCTGTTTTCAAGCAACACTCATGCTCAGGCCTGCTCATGCTAGCCACCGTCAACGTCCACCGTCTCACCACCTATGTGACTCGGTGCAATCAGAATTTCAGACTGCCCGATTCAACCACTTTGGATGAGATGACCCAGTTACCTTATCAAGTTGAGTGCACTCCGCCAAGGTTTACTCTTCAACCATATATTGTTCATCATGTAATCATTCTCACTCTGTGATTTTAGATCTCTTTGCATTGATCAATAACAACATTTAGTAACCCACATATCTAAAGTTGTCCTCTTTATGTAACACATGAGAGTTGTTTAGATTGGTAGAATTGTAGAATTCTTTTTGTGTCATTTGAAATGATATTGGGTTGACTTTTGTATGGTAGCAGAGTTGTAGAGTCATGAAATATCACTTTTCATAAATGTTCACTTTCGCCAATGCATCCCAAGTAAAATGATCTTTGCAAGTGCGTTTCTTGCAGCAATATTCCTATGGTCCTAGGCCCCAGCCTTCGAGCAAGATCGTAGAGCTAGCCGAGCGTATAGCGGCATTGTCTCCAGAAGAGCGGAAACAAATTGGTCATGCACTCAGTAACCACCTACGGCTTCTGAAACAACAAATGATTACGTTCTAAGGCATGAGGGAGAGCAAAACAAGAGTTTGGAACCAGAAAAGCAGAGGAAAAGAAGGACAAGCATGTGTTTAGTGTGAAGCTGGAGAAGTTACAGCTGCAAAGATCAAGTTATAAAAGAAGCGAGAGCGTTTACGTGTTTGGGTCTCGAGGAATAGAAGCAGCTTGTGGAGAAAGTTCCGATTGTAGAAAAATTAGACTCAAATCACTTGTGGTTTTACCGAAAGTTCTAATGGGGTTTTGACTCTTTTCTAAAAAGATACATTTTGACTATCTTAAATTACCAGTTTATCTGGTTACAAAGCACTTTGGTGATCAATGAATCTCTCACAAAAAGTTAGTTTAAAATGCTCTGAAATACTGGTGGGATTCTACAGAATCAGCATCATACGTTTGGTTGTGAGAAATGCAGGGTTTTACAAAGCTTATGGAGAGTGGCTTTGAGATAAGGTTGAATATGATTTGTGATTGTACTCATAAGGACCACGTAGTATAGCTTTCTGCTAACCATTTCAAATTATTTGCTTATTTCCTTTCACCTGTAAACCAGAGAGAAAACTAACTATAAATTATGAAGAAGTTACATATCTTTTAAAATATTATGTTGTAACTTTGCAAACCTACTTTTGAGTATGATCGATTGCTCAACTACACTGTTACTGCGGGTGAATAAATACTATTTTTTGTATAAAATACATGTTTAGTTTCATCAAATAGTTGAAAGCTAAAATGTCATTCTTAAATAAAAGTTATAGTGTAGAGCAGAAAACAAATTTATTTATTTACAAATTATATTGTAAATTTTTTAATTCACAAATTATATTGTAAATTTGATTGTAATTTTAAATAATAGGTAAGTTTGAGTTAAAAGTAACATTAATATTCATCATTATTTTTTAGAAATTAGAAGTCCACTCAAAATTCAAGAATGTAACGATTGGAATTTTTCTCGAGGTTATTCTTTTGTTAGAAATAATAATATACACTGGAAAGTATGTACAACATAAATTATTACAATTTTTTATTTTATTTGAAATAGTTTAAAGTATTAATCCAAAATTAAGATAATTAATATTATATTTTTTTCAAGGAGTTTCAAATATAAATATTTTGTATGCTTATTAATTTTTTGCCATAATATAAAATTTTATAAAATAATATAAATTTAAATTTAAATAACATTAAATAGTTTCAATATTTTTAATTTAACTAAATATGAAATTTGTTTCAAATCAAATTAAATTTTCAATTTTAATGAAAGTTAATTAATTTTACTGTTTTTACTTCTTTTTTTTTGAAAATTGTTTTAGCATTTGTTTGAACTTCATCAATGACGATGTACAAATTGAAAAGTCAAGTTTAGAGATGGATCGAAAGCACCAAAATTACTGAAGCTTCTGTAACGTATAAACAGCTTTACCAAAACTCTAATGATGTAAACGATTGGGCCACAAAAATTCAAATAGTATAATATTTCCAGTATTCTATAATTGTTATTAAAAATACAATGCAACTATTAAATTCAAAATCTCTATATATATAGTCTTCATAATCCAATGCAAACATATCTTCCTTATGTTTTTGTAACCATTTGTATTATGTTATAAATATTTAAACGTCAATTATAAATTTCAATGTAGAGCCATCCCGAGAAACAAGAAAACATAACTAATTATCAAAGCAGCAGAGTTTATTGTTTTTTAGAAAATGAAAAACAAATACCAAATTAAACTAATATTTGAATTTTAAGTTAATATAAAATTATATAAATATTTACTCTAACTATTTTAATTATTTTTGAAATAACATTCCGCCCGTAGGGCGGACCGATTCTAGTAACGAAAAAAAAAATTCTTTTATATTCTACCTAAGTTAGAATTCGTTAAGTTATATTTTAGCAAACCATCATTAGTCTAACTTCAGCTTGATTATAACTTATAGTCACGACTCTACAATTTATTTTTCATGTTTATGTGTCATAACATGTTTTGTTTTTACCTTATGTTACGCTTACAGAAATCAGGACATAGCAGACTCGACATAGAAGATCACTTATGTATCAAGTTGTTCTCATGACCCATATGTAGAAAAGAGATCACTAAGGAAGATTTCTTGGAACTAGAAGAATTCTTGGAGTTAAAAGATGGAGAACAACTTGGAGACTTGGATTCGAGTAGGGTAGTGACTATGAAAGACTTTATAGATCTAGAGGAATGGTTTGAAGATATGGATCAGAACTTGGAGCAGAAGCTTAATGATAATCAGCACACTTCGGGAAGAGATTTGGGAACTTCACTAGAAGCTGGCATCGATCGATACCCACCCTACTTTATCGATCTACAACCACCCTACATCATCGATCGATACACAACAGATTGCATTGATCGATACTCATCGTTGGACGAGCTACCAGGATACATAGTTGAGCTACCGCCAGTTGAGGAAAAAGAGTACAAGTCTGAGGCCTCACACCCTGCTGTCATCAAACATCTGAGATCACCAATATGTGCAGAAGAAGCTGCTGGAATTTGCAAAAGAGTAAAGAGGATACATGATCCTGTGAAGATTATGGTTCCTTGCACGGTATTTGAAGTTGAATCTACTGTCGCACCAGATAGATGTACGCAGCTAGGTTCCTACAATGGGGTATTTGATGATCATCAACATGTAGTAGCTTTTCAGAGGGGGATGAGGTATAGAAGTGAAGTCGACAGAGGCCGCACAAAAGCAGTATCGAGCGACATAAACAAACCGCCATCGATCAACACTACCAGTTTAGTATCGATCGACACTTTTTGATGGAAACACCACCACACGATCAGATAAGTCTGGGGGAAAGAAGAGAAAAAGGACTAAGGGCAGTTATCAGTTATCATTGATTCTTTACTTCTCAAATGGTGTCAGGAAATTTATAGTGCGCAGTAGAAGCTTCTCACAGCTATTTGCAAAGCTTCGAGCATTCCTTATTGCTGAGATGATAGACAAAGGAGAAGAGTTTATGGAAGAGGCTTTCACTCAAGAATGAGAAAGCTTCAGAGAGTGGACATTGAGACTTGTTTTAGAGCATGTTCTCATTCTCATCCGGACTAAAACAGATCTCCAGAAGTCAAGCTAATGACTGAATATAAGCGCTGAGTGGGAGGCAACCCAATGTTAGGTTTGTTTTAAATTTGGTTTTATTTTCATATACTACTAATATTTGTTTTTACGTATTGCAGGTTAAAAAAAGATCCAAGGAAGATGAGTTTCCACAAGAATGGATGATGCCTAGCTAGCACTGATCGACAGAGCATTAGGAGTATTGATCGCCACTTAACTGTGTTGGCCGACACTCACATCAAAGTTAGGTATACCGTTTCTCCTCGTTAAAATTAGTACTTATGATTTATATTCCCACCAATCTTAGACTGTATAACATTGGAGACAGTGTTTAAGTCTGGGGGAGGTTTTACTGATATTGTATTTTAGTTAGTGTAAAAAAACAGATTCGAGTAGACGTTTGCCATCAGCATCCACCAACGAGGCCAGGTCGATATGGATCGACATCATCACATCAGCCACGATCAACGTGCACTCACCTACATCGATCGATACGGTTTCAGTCAGGTATAACGTTCTAACTTGTTAAATTTCGTACTTATGCTTTATGTTTTTCAAACCACTGAATGTTGTACACTGGGGTCAGTGTAATTTAAGTCTGGGGGATTAGTAATACTTATCTACTTTATAAGTCTTATCTACAATGTTTTCAAAAAAAAATTATTGAGTCACGAAGGGGATGATGATCTTATTCAATTTATTACTTGTCATCTAACCACTCTTTAGATCAGTCTTAGATTTACTGACTGGAGAAAGTACTAGAGATACTAAAGTGGATCAACATGTCAACTATGTTTTCACTTGCTGAGAATGTTTGAAGGAACCAAATTGACTTCCAACCTAATTTGACATGATTTGCTTGTCTTGGAGGCTTGGTATACATGGGATCAGATTCTTCAAACAAGTCTGGAAGGTAAAGCCTTGTGTAGATATATCACCCTCTCTCTTTCTATTTCAAAATTTAGATTAGATAGTATTTAAAAAAAGAAGAAAAAGAAAAAAACGAAAAAAGAAAAACAAAAGAAAGAAAATAATAATAATAATAATTATAAATAATAAAAAGAGAAAAGAACCAAGATACCACCAAACCAAGTTTTTGTCACAAAAATAGCATCATAAGGAGGAAAATGACCAAAAGAAGTTTTATTAAAGGGTAAATATACATTTATAACCATTGGGTTAATTAATTTACGATTTAGGGTTTAGAGTTAAGGGGTGGGGTTATAGGAATGTGTTCAAATATTTAAAAACAAAAAAATAAATATTAAAATTTTCAAAACAAAAAGATGTTGTTTTGGCCATTTTATTTTTTGAGTGTTATTTTTGTGACAAAAACTTAAAAAATGCTATTCGAGAGGTTTTCCCTAATAATATAGGAAAATAATTCGAACATGACTTGGTAGCTACAACCATTAAGGCTTGCTTCATAAGAATTCTATAGGTAAAAGATTTGAACATGACTTGGTTGCTACAGCCATTAAAGTTTGCTTCACAAAAAAAAATCCTAAGATATAGGTCAAAAAGAAGTGAACAGAATTTGGTGGCTAAAACCATTAAAGCTTGATTTATGGAAGTCTGTCCAATCTTGGTCAATGGAGTAGATTTTGACTGAGAGAGAAATGAGTACAGAGAGAGAGAGAGAGAGAGAGAGAGAGAGAGAGAGAGAGAGAGAGAGAGAGAGAGAGAGAGAGAGAGAGAGAGAGAGAGAGAGAGAGAGAGAGAGAGAGAGAGAGAGAGAGAGAGAGAGAGAGAGAGAGAGAGAGAGAGAGAGAGAGAGGAAATGAAGTTATTTTTACCTGCAGGTCCAGATACTTGTTTGAGCATCCTTACATCATGTGATCGATACTCCCAAGATAAAGCCTACACTTTTATATTTGAAAGAAATAATGTTAGTAGAGGGGATTGTCAGACATGATCGGTTAGGTTGTTGACTAGGTGAATTTTGTTGCTATATTAGGATATGATATATACCATATATATAAGTGTTTATGATTTGGTTTGCACTACTCGAGAGATGGTGACTGAGTTTTTAAAATCTTTTGAGTCCCTGCTGTTTTCAAACCTATTTTAGAGAGACTGCCTATGGATTTTGCTTGAGGACAAGCAAAAAAGTAAGTCTGGGGGAGTTGATATACAATGAATTTGACCCGATTTTACCCATGGTATATAAGTGTTTTAGATACTATTTACTACGATATAGAGTCTATTTAGAGTATTTACAGGTCCAGAGACGTTTCGGAGGAAAGTGGTGACTTTGGTGTCTTTTGGAGCCTTTTGAGTGCAAAGCTGCACATACGCATCAGATGTTTAGCTATGTATCGAGAGCTTCTCACAGTGAGATTGAGCTGATATTTTGACACCAGATAGAGCTTTGAGTTAGCTTTCCAATGTCACCGGTTTGAGGTCAATCCAACGGTTAGATCGGAAGTTATGCCTGTTTTACTGAAGAGTGGTCAGAATGCCTCGCGAGAGGAAGCTGTCGAGAAGCGGAATGCATATCGATCGATGCATCACACTGCAAATTGATCGATATGTATGTCAGAATGTGGGACGAACATATTTTATGACCGATTGAAGCCCAGTAGGCACCAAAAAATTACCAAAATACCCTTGGACGACCAAAACCCCTATTTATGTGTTTTCTAAGCCATTGTTGACTGCGATCTTTCTATTATTATATTATATTGTTTGTTCTTAGGTTTTGGAGAGAATATCAATTGTCCTTCAGAGATTGATTGGAACTCCATTGGTTTTATCATTGATTTCTATTCTAATATTATTCAGACTATGATTTCTGCTATTGCTTTCATGTCTGAGTAATTCTCTTGTTAGATTTAGGGATTTCATGAGCTTAATATCAAACTGATAATCAATTAGGATTGCTAGGTTATCTATAGATCTTTACACCAGGGTAATTTGTAATACTAGGATCTGGAGTAGTTAGAAAAACACGACAGTGTGACTGATTGCTTGACCTAGAATCATAGGTCAATTGAGAGGCACAAAAGTACAATCAATTAACGGAAACCGAGCTCTACTGGATTAGATACCTAGGCGCATACGATAGTTAGTCTAGGAATCTAGTTGAACATAATCGATTAGGTCGTTAATGCTTGTCTGAGGAAGTATCGATCGACGCTCAGGCCTTAGCATCGATCGATGCTCGCTCCTTGTTTGCGTGCGAGAGCCGGAAGAATGACTTAGGCATCTGATTAGTAATTGCATGTGAAAGCTGGATTACTTGCCTGCTTATTAAAATCGAGTTCTAGAATTAAATCTATAAACCTTTAGCATTCTTGAATTGTAGTTTTGAATCTCAATTGATTGATAAATCTCTATGTCTAGCTATTTCTCCTTATTGTTAACAACTCTCTGCCAAACTGAACAATTATCTTGTTCACCTTGTTTACTACTTTATTAATTGCTATATTATATTTACTGTCTTATAAACTATTAACCTAACTAAATCTTAATATCTATAGTTTAGTGTGTGCTTTACCTCTCTATGAATTCGATCTCTAAGTGCTATAACTCGACCTTTTATTTGAGAAAATATAAATTATTCCTTAGAATAATTTTAGTGATATTAGTGAACTACCTGAATTTTGATCAGTGAAATAAGGACTCTTGGCGTCTGAATTCATTAACAGTACATCTGAAACTTACTTTTAAATGAAAAGTGTTTAATTTCAAGAGTGGATTGTGGCTTATAGATAATCACAAAATCGTGATTTAGCTCAATCTTTAGTACTATTCTCTTGGTGAAGTTTCGTCTCGACCTCTTGATTCTGGTTCAACCCAACGGTTTAGACGTTGTTGCGAAACAGACACCTGAAATGATTTTAACAATACAAATATGAATTATCCAATTTTTTTGTTCTAATGAAAGTTATAAAATTTTTCGAAAAAAAATCGAAAAGTTCTAATAAAAATTTGATAAATTGTATTTATGTACCTGTTTATCCCAGTCTGTTTTCATAGTCATTATGGTAAGCACACAAGTCTGAACGAAGATTCCAAAAATCATTCCTAACCAAACACCCTATAAAATTTGGCAAAAGAAAAGAAACAAATTATTTGTATGTTATTAGCTTATTGAAAAAAGAGAGTATGTACTTAAACTATTATTGTATAGATTTGAAAACAAACTAAGAAAATAATAGACTTACTTTGACTTGCAAATCCACTGACATAGCCAAGGAAAATACCAGTAGGAATCCCCACAAGGTAATAGCAAGCAAGGTTAACGTAAGTAACATATTTTTGCCATCCCCCTCCAACAGCAACTCCTGCTCCGATTATATTCAGTTCATGAACATACACTGGTTTAAGTTCTTATCGATATTGACTATATCAATATACACAAATATACTCATCCTATATCCATTACTGAATACATGCTTAATGCTAGGTTATAGGGTCTAGGGCTCAGTATATAACGCTAATAACAGTAACATATAAGTCAGTATAAATGGAAGTTGATTAAGTGGATATAATATATTCGTCTTATTCGAATAGTTACTTATCCTTATCACCCTCAACTACCCATTGACCCAAGATACAAGACCATGCATACACGAAGCTAAAATATTAATCTAATATTCAAATATCTTATCTAACTCCACCCCTCCAATTAAATTGTTTTAATTTTAACTATAAGCCCTAAGCAGTTTATATGAAACTGACAAGAGAAAGTTCTAGGATAGACGGTTCATGCATCAACATATATAGTGATTGCTAAATGTCTAAAACAACATCTTACAAAAGTTCCAGGAGGCAATTGCTCATGGTAAACACGACATCCAGATCAAGAGAGGAAATGCGTACCGGAGAGAACAGGCTGAACACTGTTCAAGAGGATGGAAACAGCTAAGATTGGAGAAAGATCGGCTACTTGTGCGGCAACAAGCATCACTTCTTGTAAAAATGTACGAAACCCTTCCTCTTAGAAGCAGGAAGAAAAAGAAGAGAATGACTCCTACTGATAGTGACGTAAAGAGTACTATCATTGTCGCAAATTTGGCGCCTTTAGAGTTTCCACTTCCGATCTCATTTGAAACTCTTACACTAGTACATATATTATTACAAAATAATAATAAGAAAACGCTGATAGGATTCCTGTGTAGACATTTTTCTTTTGGACATCATGTATATTCATATGTATATATAGGAGAGATTTATATATAGATATATTATATATAGTTCGAAGAGATACTCAGCAAAAAGTTCTATAAATTAATAATATCAAGACTATAATACTTTATTCACTTAATATTATGAATTTAATATATTTTTACTTAAACATCTATATTTTAAAATAATTTTATTGTGTAAAAATAAATACAGTATAAATTCTATAAATTAATAATGTCCAGAACTGCAATGTTTTATTAATATTATATTTATTAAATTAAAATATTATTTTTATATTTACATTCAAATATATATTTTTATTTAAAGATATTATATATTAATTAAAATTTATATATTTTTTAATTTCACCTATTTAAAAAAATATTTAAATATTTTAGGTGTCATTGAATACATACCATTAATACAAATGATTTTAGATGCAGTTTGATAAAATAACATGAAAATATTGAAAGGAAAATAAAAGTTAGAGGTGAAATTAGTTTTGAAGAAAAATAAGCAATATTATTTCTTCTTTATGTTTATATAAAATATATGTAGTAGTTATTAATTTATCATTTTTATGGGGCTACATATTGATCTGAAGTTTTATAAATATTACTATATTTTCCTCTTATCTAATTATATCATAGTTAACAATGGCTCACCTTGAAATTATATATATTTATTAAATTATCGTATTAATTAGTTTATGGCATATTAATTTATCGGGTTTGAAACTATACATATAATATTAAAACAGTTGATTTATTCTCATTAAAAGAAATCCATTATTATGAACTTATCATAACTTTAATAACTTCAAAAATATTTAAGACACACTATAAATAAATTTTTTTTCTTTTAGCTAGACTATAGTTTTTATCAGTGCTATGTTTGTATAATTAATAAATTCTCAATTTGTTTTTCCAAAAATATGACATGTATGATTTAATAACCTTGCTGCTGCCATGAAGCCGAAGGCTACCATCATTTCCAGTGCATTTATATTGATGCTGCAAAATTTGTATCAAATAATTAACGATCACTCCTTAAATAAGTTTCTTGTGAGTAATACTGTAGAATAGAATAATTGTCAAACCTAAAAACATAGGGATGATAACAGATAATAGAATTATCTATGATAATAGATAATTCCTTTGGCAAAAAAAACATACGGGATGATAACAGAATTACAAAATCAATTAAAACAGACAAATTTTACACGACTAAACCTCGCAAATGGTGGCATTATGTTATAAGACTAAATATAATAGGGATGATAACAGATTCACAGTGACTAAATATAAATCTGAGAATTGCACATGGAAAATAAAAATCCTAAAACGCAAAACGACTGTGCTTTTAATTCCTTTGTTAGCAACTAGAGAGTCTAAATACGATTAATTAACATAACATATGATTTTTAATTTGCAGTAATGAGTAATAGAGCATCCTCATTAAAGGTATCTACCTCAAAATATCTAAAAGTATATTTATGTGTATGTATATTATATATTATATATATATATATATATATATGATTGCGGGTTTTTAAATTTTACAAAAAACGTAACCGAAGCATTTGGTTTTAAAATCTTTTGTATAGTGTTTTATATAAAACTTAGAACTTCGCAATGACGTATATATATATATATATATATATACATTCACATAAACGTATTTTTAAAACTTGTAAACTAGATACCCTCAATATAAATGTAAATGTACAATTATTTTTGTAATATAAGGGCTTATTTGTTAAATAACCAAAGAAAAAGGGAAATTAGATTTTGGAAGAGAGAAGGTGGGTTTTTGGTTAGTTAGTGAATTATAGGTTTTTTTTTGTTATTAGACCTAATTTCCCTTAATATAACCTAAATATAAATGTACAAATACATGAGTATACCTTCTTTTTTTTTTCCACAACAAAGTATACCTTCAAAAGACGAGAGAAAGCTTACCAGATTGCAAGTGCGTTGAGAGAAACCTCAGCGTTTTTTAAATTTCCTGTGAGCAAGATCAATATCGAGTTGTACCATACTTCCAAACTGCTCAATATAAGTATCAAAAGAAATTACTATTACTCACTTGACAAAAATGCTAAAACAATTTAAAACATATAATCAAACTTTTTGGTTATAATCTAAAATTATATTCAAACTTTTTCAATGTTATTGAAAAGGTGAATGAATGTACTTAATTACTGTAAACTTTCTCATATTTTATAAATATGCATAAACAATCCATCTATTATATCGACCCTTAATACAAAACTAATAGATTGCATCCGGGCTAGTATGAAGAACGTTGGGCTATTCTTGAAGCATTTAACATCACAAACAGGAAAACCAGAGTGACTACAAACCTCATCCTTGATTCCATCCCTTCTTCAATTTAATATCACATGATTCTACTACAGCTCTTGTATTTGTATGAATTATATATATGCTTGTTTAACGAGACATTTCTTAATATACCGAACGATTCGACACTATAAGACTTCAGTAAAATTAGAAAATCATACCAAGTCATGCCACCGGAAGCCAAAGATAACTTGAATACGGGCCAAAGATCTTTGAAAGCAAACCAAGAGAATCCTCTCCATGTGTCCTTACACCCACCACATATTACGAACAAGAGCTGAGCAATGTTAGGCAACCAATGTGCTACGAGCGAAGAGGTCATGGCACCAGCGATCCCAAAGTCGAAATGAACCATTAATAGCCAAGACAAGAAAACATGGACCCCTAAGGAGACAGCAGCGACATAGGCAATGATCTTGTTCTTGCTCTGAGCCTGGAGGAACATTTGGCAAGTGAAGGAAGGCACGAAGGAGAAGTTGATGCCTATGACCCATAGGGCTATGACTCGAGCTACACGGACAAGGCGTTCTTCTTGACCTAAGGCTAAGAGAATAGGGCCAGCAAAAATGTAGATGGGCGTGAGGCAAATGGTACTACCTATGAGGACGAGCCATGATCTTTGGAGGTAAATCCCTAGCATATGATATTGTTTTGCCCCGTACGCTTGACCACATAGCGTTTCTAGTGCACTAGCCATACCTAACTGCATAACTTGTCATTGACGGTTTGTGAATACATGATAAACATCACTTTCACATGTGAATTTGGATAATATATATAATATTCAAATACAAGCCATTTATAATCAAAACTGTTAAAACAAAAATATTTTTTATCTACTTGCAAATAGTATCGGACAAATTTTTTTTTTTATCTACTTGCAAATAGTATCTGACTGAAACCATTATAAATTTATCATAATATCAGAGACATACCTAAACAAACAATAAATTTCCGTTCAAAAAGACCATATTTGCTTTTTCTTTCAAAATTTATGTTTTATTTTATTCGATTGTAAAGAAAGAAAAAACATTTGTCTTGTACTACAAAAGGGCTGAGAAGAATATAGAGTTTTTTTTTTGAAACTGATAAGAATATAGAGTTAATTGGTAGCAGCTGTAGTTTTGGATTTTTAGTTTTAAAATTTGAACTGTAGATTTTGTAACTTTAGTGTTAGATTTTATTATTGTACAATTGTTTAAAGATTTAAAAGCACTGTTGATGTAAACTATAAGAATAGAGGACTGATATATGTACTCTAAGTTCTCTTTTTTTTGTGGCTACATATCAAATACAAATTCGATACAGTTACAAAGATGATGACTTGCATGTTGAAAAGAAGCAAACACAAACCTCTCACTTAATAGATCATGTTTTTTTTTTTGGTCTAATTAATAGATCATGTTCACGTGAAGAAAGTCCAAGATGTGTGGAAATGAAGGAGAAACAAAAAAATGTGGATAAGTTTGGCGAAGTCTAAAAAGGTTCAACTTGGTACAACTTTACCAAGTTAAGTAATGTCGAAGTGCTTTGACAAAAAAAAAAAAAAAGTAATGTCGAAGTGTACTTTTGTAAATTTTTGTGAAGGTATAATTTGTTCCAACCCGGTCTACTTCTGTTTTAGTGGTGTGTACTATTCACTTCTGAGCATAGTCACCATTCATTAGGTTAGGTACACATCTTTTAATTGTTTTTAGCTTAATCCACTTGTTACATGTTTTTTTTTTTATCAAATCCACTTGCTACATGTTTAAATTATTTGTTTCTTGTATATTAAAGAAGTGTAAAAACGGAAGTAAGAGAAAAAATGGATTATCTAGAAACTTATCTTCTCTCTACAGCTCATCATACATAAAACTAATCTTTATTTTGTTCTGATTTGATATCCAAATCTTTAACACATTTTTCTAAACTCATGTCACCAGAGCAGTTTTGCTCATCAACCAATACCAATTTATTCTGCAATACCCACACTTCAAACAATCAATGTACTCTGTTTTTGTTTTATTTTTTCAAATGGATCATAAGTAATTTGTTTTTCCGGTTGTACTCAAAGGAGACAACTACATGTTGTTGTCGAGAACCACCAAGATTACTCTAAGGAGCCGGAGCTTATGGAAGCATATTGAAGTCACTCAACATACTTCTAAGTGAAAAGAGAAGGCTGAAGAAAAACAAGCCATGATAAACCCAAATGGACAGAAGAATATCAGCTAACAATTCTACAACGTTCATTAGAGTTGTCTATTCTAGCTTCTTACTCTTATTAAAAGATTGCAAGGAGTTGTGGGACATTTTTCATAGTGTTTACAAAAATGTCTCTAAACTCAGTAGAATCTTTGAGATTAAGAGAGCTTTGAAAACCTTCAATAAGAGAAGCTTCAAAGACTTCTTGAGGGAATTAAGGGATTCATGGGCTTGAATAAAGTTGCTCAGACTTCCAAACCATTGATGTGAATGAACTCAATGAGATACATTAGCAAAGATCAACATATTGATCCATCACATCATGAGGTTTGATAAGCTATCGTGTCTTAATGAAGTGTGAATGATGATTCTGAAGGAGAGGCAAAATGGACTCTTTATGGTTTTAGTGAGCAACATATGTAAGCAATACAAGCACTTATCAACCAAATGAGAGGAGGAAAAACATCATGAGTGACATTGCAAGCGCTTAGGACACAGTAAGGAGAGGTGTTGGATTCTCAAACCACATGTGTGACCCAAGAGAGAGATGAGTCATAGAAAAACAAGTCATGATAAAAATAAGCTGAAGAAAAAAAAATCATGATAAACAAAGTGGTGATAGCCTAGTAGCAATCTTTTGGGGTTTGGTGTGTACCCACATCAGTTTTGGGTTCGATTTTCTCTAGAAACTAAATTATTACTACTTGACCAGTCTGGATTGAGCTTCAGCCCAAGTGGTTTACATAGTGGTCCGTAACAAATGATCGCTCAACCCCCTAGCATTAGTCGGAAGGTATTCCAAACTCAGATTAGACATTGTGGTACGCTTTCGGCTAGTCCACTCTGTAGATGCAGATATGCGGATATGACTTCTGCTTACGAAATTTTGAATGGTACTAAACCAAGTATTGAGCATTTGAAGGTATTTGGTTGTGTTCATTTTAGAAGCTCTTAGAAACAAGTTTGAATCTGAAAGTGTTGAGTGCATGTTTATATGATATTTAAGTACTTAGAATGCATACAGATGCTTTGACCAAATGACAAGAAGAGTATATGTATCAAGATCAGTGAGGCTTGATGAAGCAAATAGACACTTTGATAATAAAGTTAAGAAAATGTAGAGAACCTTATTTCTTTTAAGGATAGATGAAATACCTTATAATTCATTCTTGATGATTCAAACTCACTCTTTAGTGCAAAAATAACACCAGTGGCATATGGAGAAATCCGTCAAGAAACATATATCATTCAACGAGAAAGCACTAATAGACACACTAATCATAGTGAAAAAGAAGTGACTACTTTGGAATCAAATGGGAATACTGAAGAGGAGAATCTCAATCTGATGAATCAAGCTCTACCTCATTAGAAGAAACGGTTGTTGGAGACTCTAAGAAAACAAAATCAGAATGAGAACCAACTCCACCTTTGAGAAGAAGCCAAAGAATAAAGCATGGTTTTAAAGATTTTTCTGCACCATATTTTGATCTGCCGCGTATTTGAAGAATACATTTATGTGGACAATAATAATAAGTCGATTACTCATCTTATCCAATGATACTATTTAATTCACATCTCTCAAGTGAACACCAAGTCTTCCTCTCTAAGAGAGACTAACACATGGTGCTAACAAGTTATGAAGATGCATGCCTAAATGAAGTTTGGGTAAATGATAGAATGAAGAAATTGCTTCAATGCTCAGGAATGAGATTTGGGATATGGTGAATTTACCTAATAGCAAGAAGATTGTATGTTGACACTGCTTGTACACCATAAAATATACAAATTCAACTGAGGTGAAAGATAGAAGGCAAGACTTATTAAGTATTCATAATTTATTGTAAATGTAACCATTAACCGGCCGTTGGCCGGTTTAGGGTTCAAATATTAGAAAAAATAATGGGAATCTACGAATCCCACTAACGAGGCATTGGTAGGTCAGCATTGGACATGTGCGGCGAATGAAATATTGTCATCACACTTGTTGAGAACGAATCACAATATTTTGTTACTTCATTTTAAAACAGAATAAGAAAAAGGGATATTTCCTCTTTATTGGTTATATTACGTTTTTCTTTTTGACCGAGCTATTACGTCCTATTTTAAAATATTCTTCTGACCATATATTTTTTTGTAAAAATTCTGACCATATATTTCTAAACTATTTTATAGAATCAATCTATTCTCCAACTTTTTTTTTGTAAAAGATTCTCGGACTTTTGTCAAAGGTGTTTTCTTGCATTTTCCAACTTTTATAGATATTTTATTTCACTGACTGAATTTTTTTTTTTGGTAAAATTCACTGACTGAATTTCTAGCTAAGAATGAAATGGTTTCTGCGCATTTTGGAAAGAAAGGTAACTACATAAATGAACATTTTTAGCAAAAAAAAAAGAAAAAAAAATAAACGAACACTAACGTCAACTATGAATAACAATGTTTCTAAAACCCGTCTAAAAATATAATTTGGAATAGCAATTTTCTTTTTGAACAAAAAAAGGAATATCAATTTTTAGTTCCGTAGGGGCAAAGCATACGAAACAAAAACAATCTTTTTTGTCAAAAATAATCTAACAAGAAGCCTATCTCCGCATTCACGTATCTAATAAATTCCAGAAATAAATATATTATTAATTATTGAATGTATCTAATCAGAAATTCCAGAAATAAATATATTATTAATTATTATGAACAAACTTTTCTATCTTTTAAAAAAAACTACAGTATTATACGAGTTTTTTTTTTCTTTTGCTAAATTAGTATTATACGAGTTTGCAGAGAAGATTTGCGAATGAACTAATCTGTAACAATAACGTATAGAATCAAGAAAGTAGAAGATCGTACTCACCAAGATTCCGTTACTGAAACGGAGGAGAACGGTGAGGGTGATGGAGTAAGCAGCCAACTCGGTGGGGCCAAGGTGACCGATGAAAGCTTGTGTTATCAAAGATACTCCGGACGTAGAGAATCTCGTGAAGATGGCCGGCGCCGCCACAACCCACAGCTTCTTAGATTCCCTCCAAATCTTCTCCTTCATATCCAACTTATCATTTTCTCCGCCGTTAGCTACCGTCCTTCTAAGCAGAGTCGCTGTCAGTTCTCCCCCTTCTCCGGTCCATGGCTTTGGTAAAAATGAATAGAGCAGAGAGAATGCGCGGAGAGGGGGTGACTCGTTTATTTACAAGGAAATAAATACGGAGGCCTACGCCTCTTTAAGTTCCTTATTTGCCAAATTGGTTCGGACTGAAGATTTTTGGTTTAGTTCGGTTTTATGCCAGAACCTTTTACGGTAGTTCAGATTAGTCCATTACCCCTGACATTCGGCCCATTTGTTAGTCCGATAGACTAACATTTTTTAAAGTCCGATAGACGAACATTTTTTAACTGTCTGTAAGATTTTAAACCACCAACAATATTATTCTATATATATTTTTATGTAAGCATATAAAATTAATTTTATATAGTAAAATCTTCTTGTTTTTTTCTATAAGGAATTTTTTTTAATTATACGGTAGTGTTGTTGTTGTCTCAGCGAAAAGATACAATAGACAATGGATCTCAAAATCCCCTAAAAATTAGGGTTTGAGTTATATACTAAGTATCAAATAAGAAACTTATGAAAATATGTCTAATGATGATCTCTGTGTGAAAATATTGTATGTAACTGTTCTTATGGGGTGATAGAATTATGATGATCCATGGGTACAAGAGAATAAGCGGATACAAAATAATTAGAATATAAGTTCGATATGTAGAATTTGGGGATCCCCTTCTCCTTTTTCTTGGCTGTCCTTTTTTAGAGGTGATGGGAGATGGATAACGGAACGTGATCCCCGGTGAATATCATACACCTTGAAGTTTGAATCTATTTCATTGATCTCTTTTACATTTTAGTTTAACCGTGTCAGCTCAACTTTGATTATTCTCGTAGCTTGGAATGGCTCTTCTCCCTTTGTGGGCTCAGTGACTCCTTCTCGATCCTATGGGCTACTAGAAAGGATTCTTAAACTGGATTTGGAGTAGGGTGAAACCCGTCTCAAACAAAAGCTCTCTAGCGTCTGGCATGTCTCAAGTCATCAGCCGGATCAGTATTAATTCAGATTTGGCTAGTGTATTTGAGACCGCTGACTTGAATTTCAAAACCAGATCGGAATATCGGCTCTCTCTACTTACTTTAATTCGACATTTTGAGATATTATTGTTGGAATGAGTATCGTTCTGGAGCTCACAATAATCTTGTTTCTTGATTTCGGGCTCCAAATTTATGTTTCTTGGTTTATCGGGAAGAGAAAAGAAATAAATTTATGTTTTGGAGCCCGAAATCAAGAAACAAGATTATTGCGAGCTCCAGAACGATACTCATTCCAACACTAATATCTCAAAATGTCGAATTAAAATAAATAGAGATAACCGACATTTCGATCTTGTTTTGAAATTTATGTCAGCGATCTCAAATACACTAGCCAAATCTGAATTAATACTGATCCGACTGACGACTTGAGACATGCCAGACGCCAGGGGGATTTTGTTGGAGACGGTTTTCACCCTACTCCAAATCCAGTTTAAGAATCTGTTTTAGTAGCCCATAGGATCGAGAAGGAGTCACTGAGCCCACAAAGGGAGAAGAGCCATCCCATCCAAAATCAAGAAACAAGATTATTTCTTTTATCTTCCCAATAAATGTATCACTGGCAGCAAAACGACACGCAGTCATTGTCGTCCGATGAACCAATAGGACAGTAACCGACAAATTCATATTAGTAAAAAGATCAATTAGAATATCGTCCGATGTCGACTTTTAAAAACAAAGAATATAATCAGATGAAAAGAGAAGAAATTGGCAAAGAAAAACCACCACTGTAGGAAGAGATGTGGCGAAGGGTATCGGGAAGAGAAAATAAATAAATGTATGTAATTCAACAAAACAAAGTTAAAGAGATGTGGCGGAGGGTATCGGGAAGAGAAAAGAAATAAATGTATGTAATTCATTTTTCCTCTCTTTTCTTTGTTTTGTTGAATTACATACATTTATTTATTTTATCTTCCCGATACGCTTCGCCACATCTATTCTTTTAGTGGTGATTTTTCTTTGCCAATTTCTTCTCTTTTCATCTGATTATATTCTTTGTTTTTAAAAGTCGATATCAGACGATATTCTAATGGATATTTTTACTAATATGAATTTGTCGGTTACGGTCCTATTGGTTCATCGGACGACAATGACTGCGTGTCATTTTGCTGCCAGTGTTAGTAAGATATCTAAAAATGTTGTAGCTGAAGTGTTTTCATCTGAGTCAGGCTGTTATATCGGTTCCACTCGTGGAAAACAGTTCTACAACTCCTACTGAGGGTTCCAATGAGAAATCCTTGGTCACTATTTCTCACCCATGTTTTATGTTCAGAATTCTTCGAGCACAGAGGAGTCTATTCGTGATTTATGGGAAACCCTGGGGATTTCACTACAAACTGAATTTTAATTGCCTTCCGATTATGATGGACCGTGATCAGATCTGATGAGGTATTTCACCATTTATGGATCATTTGGGAAGAATTTCACTTATGGTTTCCTTTTACCCTTCTTTTGTCAGTCTATTTTCCGAGACATCAGATAGCTATTTCCCAACTCTCCGTTGAAGGTATCCGGGCTGTTGTGGGTATAGTGCTAGTTCGCGAGCTCGGCCAGGCTATGAGTCTGTAACTTCTTGATATATCCTGGTTTTTACCATTTTTAGGGAATGTGATAAGTTCTTTTTAGAGTCTATTATATATGTTTGGAGTCGCTTTAGAGTCTTTTTCAGGTTCATGTGTGTTTTGGAGTAATTATGGAGCTATTTGAGCATGCATATGTGCCATATGTTTAGAAATGGATGTAATACTTCCCACTGTGAGATTAAGCTCATATGTTAACAAAAGACAGATATTTGAGCTAGCTTTACGATGTCACCAGTTTGAGGTCGATCCAACGGTTGGATCAAACATTACGCCCGTTTTACTTAAAAGTGGTCCATCTGATGCGCAAAAAGAAGCTGTCGAGGTTTTTTGCTAGCGTCTAGTGATGCCACCATGGTTTTGAACGACCCCCTTCCCAGGAAAACAAACCAATGAGTTTAACGAAAGTTTAAAGAATTACAAGTTGGCCCAAAGTGCTCTTATATTTACAAAAGTCAATGAACATGTTTTAACCTATTTAGCTTATATTTAAGCCAATGTTTAGGCTACGCTTTCTTTTAGATTGGTTTTGAGATTTGGATATAAGAGAAGAACTCCTTCGGGGGTTTCTATTAAGTTTTTATTATGTTTTCTCTTATCTTGTCTGAATATTCACCCTGTTATATTTAGTGATTTCATGTGCTAGGATTACTCATAGATTCTCTCACCAGAATTGATATTATTGTTTGTTTATAGAATAGCTAACTAGAGACATGATCATAATATAGTTGTGAGACATAAGAGTGTAACCAATACCTGGATTAAATCCTCCTGAGCTAAGTTATTACTCGTAACGAGAGTTTCTCTCGGCTGAGCTAAGTCGTTAGTTGTAATGAGAGTTGGTGTAGGACTTGATGAATATATCAAATTTGTACTTAATGCTTGTCTAGATTATTTGGATCGCGGCAACGAGAGTTGACCTTCGAGGATTTAGGCATCTGATAGTAATCACAACGAGAGTTGAATGGCTAACTTATGAATTCGAGTTCTAGAATTATTCCTTATAAAACTCTTGGAATCTATTGATTTTTGTTTTGAATCTCTTGTTTGATAAACCCTTGAATCTAACAGTATACCTATCTATTTACTTTTTGCATGTGATGTTCTATTATTTTCTACTTTCTAACTTATCTTAGCTTGAAATTATTGTTTTTGTAAAAATGAAAACGATATTGTATAAAATGAAAAAAAATCAAAAATACTTTCAAATGTGTATTATAAATTTTAATTAAAAATGTATACTTCAATATAGTATATAATTGTTTTCTTTAATTTTTATTTAATGATAAAACAATAAAATATAATTATACATTCAAAAAGTAATTAGGGCTGTTTGCAAAATTGACTCGAAACTCAAAGTAAAACACAAATCTAACCTATGGTTTTTTTAGAAATTTCATATGCCCTATACACCCCACAAGTACAGATTATTCACGAAAATACCATTAATTTTTTTCCTTTTTTTTCGAAAATGACCTTTTACTCTTTCAACCTCACTATCTTCAAGTATTTACAAGATTTTCATTGCCATCAATACACAACCACCATGAACAACCAATTTGAAGTTCTTAATGCACCTCAAATCGATTTACACTTCTTCTTTCTCAATTCTTATGAACTAAACTTTTTTCACTTTCTCTCCATATTCATCCAAAAACACCCAATATTTTGATTCTAAAATTGTTATGGTTCATAGAGCCATTGAAGCTTACGATTCTTGGTGGGTCACTTTTGTTTGAGATTCTGGGTGTTTGGAGAAGACCTATGTGTGCTAAACAAGTTATTTCACTGGTTGAAACTATGAAATTATTTTTTTTCCAGATCCGTTAGTCCAGACGACTTCTGGGTAAGTCGTTTGGCTGTAGATGACTTACACAGAAGTCTTCTTATTAATGCATTTGTTAGTTTTGCAATTGAATTTTAAATGTGCTTTGAGACGACTTACATGGAAGTCGTTCATCTTTGTTTGTTAAAAAAAATTTGAGACAACATTCATGTAAGTCGTCTAGGGTAAACGGGTTAGTTTTGCATTTGACCGTATTGTGTAAGAAATTTGACTTTTCCTGGACGACTTACACGTAAGTCGTCCAGTAGAAAATTAAAAAATCAATATTTTGTCTCAGGTTAATTTTGCAATTGAAAAAATAAAACTTAAAAATTTATTTATTTTCTAGACAACTTACACGAAAGTCGTCCATGATTTTATTCCGAGATTCTGGTCAAACCTTGCTTATCTTGGACGACTTCCATGTAAGTTGTCGGACGGACAATTTCAGAGTAAGTCATCTAGAAAAAGAAATTGTAAGTTTTCTTTTCCAATTACAAAACTAACCTAAGACGACTTACATGGAAGTCGTCTAGGTAGAACAAAATATTGATTTTTTAATTTCTACTAGACGACTTATATGTAAGTCATCTAGGAAAAGTTAAATTTCTGACACAATCCGATCATATGTAAAACTAACATGCTTACTCTAGAAGACTTACAGGAAGTCGTCTCAGGTATTTTTGAGATTTTTTTGTTTACAAAGAAAGTTGGACGACTTCTAGATACGCCGTCTCTAGAAAACACATTTAAAAGTCAATTGCAAAAATGACATTCTGGACGACTTCCACGGAAGTCGTCTACCAGACGATGTGGAAGTCGTCTACGTTAATGTTTAATAAACTTTCATTTTCTCTCAAACTAAAAAAAAAGTTTTAACATTTATTGTTAATTCATGTATATTAGTGCATATTAGGGCTACTGAATAAAATTTATAACTTAATTTGGGATAATTTTGAGGTTACCATCATTCATGTTTATTAAAGTTTCTAACTGATCCGAGAAGACTTCCGTGATGTTAGTTTTTGTAAAACTAAATTTGACTAAGTTTTTCAGCACAAACATATAAGAAAATGTGATATGTTTTAACTAGTTACTATTATAGGTAACAGATTTTTGAGGACTTAAAGAACAATAACTGTGAAACAGAGTATAACAAGTGTTGTCACACAATATCAAAGAAAGATATGTTTATCTTCTCAAGAAGACTTCTAATGAAAGTGTTCTATCTTTGAACTTATGTAATGTTTTATCTTTTGTGAATTTGACTAAGTTTCCTTGAGAATTCTTCTCCCTTAATTGTAATAAATTTGATTATTTTTTTGTGTTATTGTGTTCAGCTATTGAAGTTGTATCAATAACTTCAATAATGTCAACTAATTTTGCAAGATAATATTGTGGAAAATTAACATATTTACCAATTTTTTCATTATCTCTTCAAATTTACAAAAAAAAAAATCACAACTAAAAGAGTACACATGCAAATCACAAAATAGACTATAAACAAAACTATTATAAATCATTCCACTACAAAGACAAGTTTGGACTCCACTTGATATGGAAGAAGACTCTATCAGAAGACTTCCTGAAAGTATTATAGCACATTATATTGTAGAAGACTTCTAGCAAGTCTTCCAGATGTGAAAACCTGCATATCGAAATCCAGATCTGAAAAACATGCATATCAAAAAACGTTCAAATGACTTTAAAACAGAAAAAATGAGTGGAAGATTATATATATATATATATATACACTTTTATAGAACACACAAACGTACATGTCCAAGTGGAAGATGAGAACCATCTGATTAAAAACCTGTAACAAAAAGATATATTAGTGAGAAAGACATGAGAAAAAATGAAAAAAACATATAAAGTTTAGTGTCTTCAAGTCAAAGAGATTCGAGTGGGTTTGGAGAAATTTAGTTTGGGAAAAATGTAAGAACTTTATGCAACAAGAGGTTACCAAATAAAGAAAACTCAGACATAAAAACTTACCAAAATGCTCAGATCTGTTTTAAAAGGAAGACATGTGAGAAGACTTCCAGGAAGTCTTTTGGACGAAGTCGTCTGGAAGACTTCCTTTAAGTTTTCTAAGCGCATTATATTTTAGAAGACTTCCTACAAGTCTTCAGATCTGAAAAAACCTGCATATCCAAATCGAGATCTGAAAAACCTTCATATCCAAAAACATTCAAATGGCTTAAAAACAGAGAAAATGAGTGAAATAGTATATAGATCTACCTTTTATAGAACACACAAAAATACATATCTAAACTTAATAGATATACCTTTAAATGAGTGGAATATGAGAACCATGTGATGAAAAACCTGCAAAAATAAGATAAATTAGTGAGAAAGACATGAGACAAAAACAAGAAATTGATATAAAATTTGGTATTTATAAGTTCAAAGAGATTAAAGAGAAGTTGGAGAGTTTAGAATGAAGAACATTATATTTTTGTTGCAGCCATTTGAAATGAGGAGATGATATGTGTAAATTTTTCTTTATGTAGGGACACAAAAAATCTAATTAGGTTAAATATTTTTGATTCAGACGACTTTCAAGTAAGTCTTCTAATAGAAGACTTGCTAGACGACTTACTTGTAAATCGTCCAGAAGACTTCAATATTTTTATTGGAAAAATAAAATATTTTTAGCGGGAGTTCAGAGAAGTCTTCTAGACGACTCCATGTAAGTCGTTTAGACCTGAAACATAACCCCTAAACTAATTTAACTTACTAAAAACTTCATAAAATCAAATTAAACTTAAAAAATGTTTACTATAAACAGAAATAAATGCATATAGGTTAAAAAAATTCAAAAAAAAATTTAAGCTTTACCAAATCTAACCCTTAAGAATACATAGAATACTAGAACATATGTTTGTCAAACCCTAAACCAAAGAATATCATGATTCACTACTTTCACTCATCTATGTTGAAAACAATTCATTTTTTATATCTTAATTTATATCACTTAAAACTAATTATAATTACATGATTTTAATTTTTTATTTATAAAAATATTTTTTACAAAATTTTTATAAATTATTTCTATGATCAACCATACTAGACGACTTATAGTATCTCAGAAGACTCATAAGACTTTCCGGGGCTATATTCGTAAAATTGAAGTTCTGATTTTTTTGTTTGGTCACAAGGGACTAGCTGTAATTTCACAAAGTTTTTAGGTTAGTTTTGCATTTGATTCAAGTTTGGATATGATTTCGCATTTAAATTCAAAGTTTTGAGTCATATTTGGCAAATCCTTCCAAGTAATTATATATAATGAGTTATAATTTGGGTTGAAAGTGAAAAAGTTATATGGCAATAATGATTATTTTGTTTTCAGACTTTTCTATTACATATATTTTATAAATCTCATAGATACATATACTATTTTGAGTAAAAATAAAAAAAAATTCATGTTCCAATGATAATAGACTTATATAGAATTAGAGAATTAACGATAACTAAACTTTTTGAATAACAAAAGATTTTAATGGATTTTGCAAATTCTCAGACCAATAATAAAGAATTATACAAACATTGTTAAAATCAATAAATTAATAACAATGAAATCTCAATATTTCCAAAGTCAGATAGAAAATTCATTTGCCAATAACCCTTATAACTTCTTTTTCCTTTATTTTAGTTTTAAAAGGTCATGGGTTTACAGTCAGACCAGAGCTGTCCACCGGTAAAGCATTTCAGTCCCCTTTCGGTCTTGGATTTAAAAAGATGATGTCATTGGTGACTAACCATTTTTTTGGTTTTGTTTGTCATTATTACACATTATTAGTGGAAGCAGGTTTGTGGAAGCAGGTTAAGAGCATCTCCAACAAGCCCCTTTATTTTTGGTAGGGTCCACCTTCAAAATAAAGGGTTGGAGGGGTGATCCTCCAATGGTGACCTTCAATTTTTTTTTCTTGAAAGCTTATATTTTACACTTTAGTCCTCAATTTCAGTAATAGTTCATTATAGTCATTAAAATTTTAAAAATTAACAGTAAACACATATTATTATTTATTATTGAAATAATTAGTAAAAATATTTAATTATAACATCAAATTACTTATAATAAAAGATAAAAAACATAAAAACATAAAATTACATATAATAATAAACATAAACAATTCAAATTACAATATATATATATTAAAAATACAAAACTAATCAATACGATTATTTCCGTAATGCTCCCAAATATGCTCAATCAAAGCATTTTTAAGTGCTAAATGAGCATTCTTATTTTTTATTTGAAGATTACGTGCTAAAAATTGTTGAAAACGCATATCTTCGTTTAGGGCCATCTCAACATTTATTGGCGGAGCCGGTCTTGCATCTCTAATCGGTGCATTGATATCTCGTTCATCTTCAATTATCATGTTATGCATTATAATACATGAAGTCATTATATCATGCAATACCTCTTTCTTCCAATAACGTGAGGATCCTGCGACGATAGCAAATTTGGCTTGTAGAACTCCAAAAGCCCGTTCAACATCTTTCCGACATGATTCTTGTCTTGCTGCAAACAATTTTTTCTTTTGACCTTGGGGATCGCTTATTGTTTGAACAATGGTTGACCATTTAGGATATATACCATCAGCCAAATAATAACCCATGTTATATTCCTGACCTTGAATTGTGTAATTAGCTGGAGGAGCGGTACCTTGAGCAAGCTTGGAAAATAAATTGGAAGATTTCAGAACATTAATATCGTTGTTACTTCCCGGCATTCCGAAAAAGGCATGCCATATCCATAGATCATAATCTGCAACCGCTTCGAGAATGATCGTAGGTGACCCGCTACGGCCTGCAAATTGTCCTGCCCATGCCGTTGGACAGTTTTTCCACTTCCAATGCATGCAATCAAGACTGCCTAACATTCCAGGAAATCCGCGTTGTTGGCCAATATTGAGAAGCCTAGAAACGTCCTCTGGTGTTGGTGACCTGAGATACCACTCTGAAAAGACAAATACAATTGCACGACAAAATCTTTTCATGCATTCAATTGCTGTAGACTCTCCTATTTTAATGTATTCATCGGTCGCATCAGCAGGCATGCCATATGCCAAGATCCGAAGAGCAGCTGTTACTTTTTGTAAAGTTGATAATCCAAGTCTACCAGATGCATCACGTCGTTGGTTGAAGTAGTTGTCATGTTGCTTGACGGCATCGACAAGGTGAAGAAATAACCTCCGTGACATTCTAAATCGACGATGAAACTCTCTTTCACCATACACAGGATGATCAGAAAAATAATCATTGTACAAATTACGATGAGCATTTTCTCTATCACGAAAAATAACTGAACGACCGATGATAGAACCTCGGTGACTTACATGATTATTTTCCTGATTGAATTGGTGAATAAGACGATTATTGTTGATAAACAAATTGACTGCAATTTGTTCTTCTCTCTCTATTGTCTCAGTTTCATCAATAATCCACTGATCTAAGTCAAATGAGTCTGAAGAAGAAGAAGAAGAAGAAGAAGAATTTTGAAAAGAAGCATTTTGGATATTAAAACTCATTTTTATGAGAAGTTTTGTTGATATGTTCGTAGATGCAAATGCATGTATATATATAGAAATAAATATTACTATGTCTCATCAACTATTAAATTGAAACTTTGTCATTTTCTTATCTAACATTGAACATCCAACCTCCAACCATAAGCAACCACCAACCATATTCAATTGATTCACACCATTCAATAGGCCATTTAATTGATTTCTTGTCTCATCAACCATTAAATGAAATTTTGTAATTTACTATCCAACATCCAACCATATTTAGTAAATAAGATAACCTCCAACCATATTTTTTGTCTATAAATATTAGATTTTACCAAATGAAAAAAATCACATTTACTAAATCACAATTTCTCCATCTCACTCATTCGTTTCTTTCTCTTGTTTACAAAAATGGAAAAAAATAGAGGTACATCATTCAACCAACAAGAAGATGAGTTGTTATGTCATGTCTACTTAGAAATTTCACAAGATCCCATTGCTAGCAACAATCAAACTCTGAAAAAACTATGGGAAAAAATAGAAAAATCTTACAATGAGAAAAAAATAGAGACTTGGGAAATTAGAAGTAATAGATCTTTAGAAAGTAGGATGGGTATCATTTTGTATGCTGTTAGAAACTTGAAGAGCTGTGTGATCCAAGTGCAAAATATGCATCCAAGTGGCGCATCCGATCAAGACATTGTAAGTATAAATTTTATTAGTATTTGTTATATATTTTTATTAGTGTTTATGTATCTAATCATGTTCTTTAATTCCCAAAATATTTGCAGATGGAAAAGGCAAAAAAATTATTGATGCAAGACCCAAAACTAAAAAAAGGTTTTAAATTTGATCATGTGTGGCTTTTAATGAAAGATATTCCAAAGTTTTCAGATAATATCAATGTCGGTATTCCGGATATTGAGAATGATACTGTCGGCTCCCCAGCATCACAATCTCCTGGAATTTCTTCAAATTCGTCACAACGTCCTATTGGATCGAAGAAAGCAAAACTTAAAAGAAAACTTTCTGAAGGTAATACTTCATCTATGGATAATGTGGTTTCAGCAAATGAACAAATCCTAGATTTCTTGAAAGAAAGTGCATCATCTAGAGAAAAAACTTATGAGATGGTTCAGTTACATATGCAAAATCAAGCAAAAAAATTAGCTCTGAAAGAAATGGAGGCTGAAAATAAAATCCTATTGAAAAATCTAAACTCCATTGATGATATTAACACTCGCGAGTTTATCCGAGCTGAACAAGCAAGAATCATACAAAAAAGAACTCAGCAACAACAAACCGAAGAGAATGCTCAAAATTCATTTCGAGAATACTTTGGTGATTTTGGAGGTTCAAGACCAAATTTACCTTAATATTAGTAATATATATTCAATGTGTAATTTTTCAGCTTATGGATTTATCTGAATATTAGTATTGTAAGATATATTTTAATGTGTAATACAGTTTATGTAACTTTTATTTGATGTAAAATATTATGATTGTAATATAATTTTGTATTTGTGTAAAATTTCCCAAAATATAATGTTTATATTTTGTTTTTATTGAATATTAGTATATATTGGTATATAATATTTATTAATATATTATTATTATTTAAAAATAATTTTATAAGACCAAAATCATAATATTTAAGTGTGAGTATAATTATAATAGTAGAATGCCAAATAAGAAACAATAAGTACACAATCATTAAACATATATAAATAGAAGGACTAAAGTGAAAAGTAAACAGTGTTTTAAAGGCCTGTACAGTACCCCTTCATATTTGGAGGTGTACTGTTCACCCCTTTAAAAAATGAAGGGATAAAGGGCTGTTGGAGTGCAAAAACCTTTAAAAAATGAAGGGATGAAGGGCTGTTGGAGATGCTCTAAGATTTCCTTTCTTAAAGAATGTAGGGCCGAGCACTATATTAGTGGAAGCAGGTTTGTGTTTGTTCACCTGATATATTCCCATTTTTAATCGTCAGTCAACAAATTGTGAAGCTCTTATCAGAAAAAAATGGAGAGAGTAACAGTGATGAAGCCACTGATCAGAGTCGCTGCTCTCTCCGGTTCCCTGCGGAAAGGCTCTTACCACAATGGTCTTCTCCGTGCCGGTATATAAAATTCTTTTTAAAAAGCTTTTGGCTTATTCTCCCCCAGTTTTTTTTTTTTTTTTTTTTTTTTTTTTTTGCTAAAATTTGTCCCAGTTTTTGGAATGGTGTTTTCAAATTAAAAGATGAAAAAAAAAAATCAAAAGTAAATCTTGTTATATTGAATGTCTTTATACATATTAGCTAAAACCGACATGTTAGATTTGAAGTCAGTAAGCTTGCACAAAAAAAAAGTTAAAATCATATATATATTTTAAAAGTTTAGTTTATCAACTTTGGTGTTATTCAGCGATCGACTTGACGAAAGAATTGGTGCCGGGAATGCAGATTGAGTATATCGACATATCTCCACTGCCGTTCATCAATACCGACCTGGAAATAAATGGTACCTATCCTGCTGTCGTCGAAGCTTTCCGGCAGAAAATCCTTGAAGCCGATAGTATTCTGTTCGCCTCCCCTGAATATAATTACTCTGTCTCAGGTACTTCAAAACGTTAATATTATATATATATTGTCTTAAATTGTAGGCCTGAACATTTTATCCGATATCTGAAGCCTACCTGAGCTTGATCCGAAAAATTCATTCCGAAATGCAAATCGAATTAGCAAAATACCCAAATGGGTATTGAATTAAGAGAGATTGGATATCTGAATCCGAACGGATAACATCTGAACCGAATAGATATCCGAAGATAACTGAGTATATACATACTTAACCTTATATTTCTAGTTTATTTCTCTCATTTAAATATTTATATTGATACTACCCATAGTTTAAGATTAGATAATATATACATATAATTATAGATTCTTACTCACTTGAGATATATGTCAAGCTTCTTGTTTCATGCATTAGCAAAAATTATAATCAAAATTTCAAAACAATAACTAAATTAGTGTTTTTTAGTTTTAAAATTTATCTCTATATATGTTAATCATTTAATCTATTAACAAATTAAAGAACCAATTAAGTTAAATGTATATTTTTAAATTCAAAAAAAAAAATTGAATAACGAAAAGCCCACCCCTATTAAATGGGATTTCACTGCCAAGCTAGAATACTTATGTTTTGTTGAGCATAAGAGGGCAACAACCGAATTCTTGTGGCAAAATTTGGTGTTTAAGATTGAGTCAGAATGATTACTTCAATAAAACAACAAAATAAAATGTATTTTAATCATCTTTTGTTCTAAACTGAAAAAAATAAAAAAATAATTAAAATTATTTAATTAATAAATGCTAATAATATATTTTTAAAATTATGACATATAAATTAAAATAAAAATTATTATATAAAATGTTACAATTTAAACTTAAAAATATTTGAGGTGATTTGTTTAAATATTTTTTAGATATTTTTAGACGCATTGTGAAAATTATTGTAATTCTAGTTAAAAACACTTTAAAATCCCATTTAAAACCATGATTCTTAGCCAAGAAATCCACAAAGTACTTTCAATTAGTAAAATTATATTAAAATTACTATTTTAAATACTTTTGATAACCATAGATTTTAAAGTACATTTTAAAATCATATGTTCAATAATGGTGAACTTTGAATTCTTATTTTTTTAATTCATATTTGAATAGTAGTGAATTTATCATTTTAATACAAATCACATAAAATCTACATTTGTGGTTTTGGCGTTTTGCAAGTTTCGTGATGACGGGACTATAAGGTTTTGGTAAAAAAAATTCTAATTTTATATGTTGTTGCTCAATAAGAATAAAAAAAATACTATAAATATAATTTAATAAAAAATGTTTGTAAGTAAATATACTTTTGTTACCTCTTTTCCTTGAGAGGTCAACTTTAGAACAAGTAAAAAATATCAAATGAACAATATTTACTGTATTTTCTTAAGCATCTATAGAAAACGAACAATAGATCCAAATATATATATATTCTGACTTGATCGTTTTTCTTTGTTTATCTTTGTTTATCTTATTCAAACACTATAACAGCTCCTCTTAAGAACGCGATTGACTGGGCTTCCCGACCACCTAATGTCTGGGCGGACAAACCTGCCGCCATCATTAGCACCGGTGGAATATTTGGTGGAGGAGTATCTCAATATCATCTTCGCCAAATTGGTGTATTCCTTGATCTTCATTTTATCAACAAGCCAGAATTTACTCTCAATGCATTCCAACCGCCTGAGAAATTTGATGTGGAAGGAAACTTGGTCGATGAACCAGCTAAGGAGAGGTTGAAAAAAGTCCTTATCTCATTGCAAGAATTTACTATTCGACTTCAGGGTCTTGATTGAGGGAATTCTTAATCATTTGTAAAGCTTGTTTGTGTGATGGAAATAATGCAAATTTTTGTAATAAAAACAGTGTGTCACTTATCTTATAATCGTTTATGTTTATTATAAATATGTATATGATGTTCCAGTGGTTTGTCCGTGCTATGCACGGAGTGTTTGTTAATTGTGTAGCTAAATGTTTGAAATATGTTTGATGCTGATACTGTTGATACTAGAAGTAAGTATTCAGACTTTGTGATGCTGAGATTATGGTTAGTTTTGATATTTTACTTTGAAAGTACTTATTGGTTAGTTTTTACTTTCGTACTGGTCAATTATTTATGAGTCCAAATACTTGATCTGGGTGAATGATAATGATTTGAACTCCTATTTGTTTGTAAGACAATTTTATTAGACTATTAGTTGTGATTTTGTGTGGTCAAATTAAAAAAGAATAGTGTTGTTTTTCATGCTTCTGTGAAGGCTAGCAGGCAGAAAAATCAGCTTACTAAACTCGCTGATGATGAAGAAAGGGAGGCATCTTCGATCCATCATATGGAAAAGATTGCCACGGATTATTTCGATAGACTGTTCTCTTCTTCAGGTTCGAGTGACCTGGTGGGCTTTTCACTGAGTTGCCTAGAAGGGTATCAGGGACAATGAATCAAACTCTGACGAGGGAGGTCAGCGTTGAGGAAATCTGAGAAGCAGTGTTTGCGATTAAGGCTTCGAGCGCCCCTGGTTGTGATGATATGAATGGTTTGTTCTTCCAGGAATACTGGGATGTTATTGGAGTGGAGATAACTAATGAAGTAAAGGCTTTTTTCTAGACTGGTGTTTTTCCTTTAGAGTGGAATCTTACTCAGTTGTGCTTAATACCGAAGGTCACAAATCCTACTAAAATGGTTCAGTCAGTCTCTTCTCAGTGATGTATAAGATTGTGGCCAAGATTTTGGTGGCTCGCCTTAACCCACTGCTTGAGCATATTGTGTCACCGAAACAGTCTGATTTTGTGCCAGAAAGATTAATTTCTGATAATATAATTATTGTGCATGAGATGGTTCATGGTTTACGAACTCATGAAAGGATTGCACAAAAGCAGGGAAATAGCGATTTGCAAAGATATTGCAAGGATTTCTTCCCTTGCAAATCGCCTTGTTTCTTGTAGTGTTTGTGATCTCATTAACCCTCAAACTAAGACATGAGACAGAGAGAAATTGGAGGAAATGTTTTTCCCTTGTGATATCAAACTTATTCTGAAGCATAAGGCAGCTTTTGAGAAGGAGGATTTGTATGAGTGGATTCACAAGTCAACAGGTGAGGAGCTTATTCTGTGAAGTCGGGATACTGGTTGGCATGTTCCTTGGATCAAACTGAAACGAGAGTGGCTGTATTTTGTAAACCTTCTATCAATGATTTCCAAAGCCAAGTTTGGGAGGTGAAGACTGCACCGACGATTAAAATATTTATGTGGAAAGCTCTCTCCAATGCTCTAGCTGTGTCAGAGGAGTTGTTAGTTAGAGGGATGAAGGTGGATCCTTGATGTCAACGGTGCGGGGAAGTAGGAGAATCCATTAATCATGTGCTATCCACCTGTCCTGTGGCTCGTTTGGTTTGGGCAACATCTGGCTTTCCGTTTCCTCCTAAAAGTTTCGAGCATTGAAGTTTGTTCGAGAACTTCAGTTACCTGCTCTCCTGTGATAAAGACATTGGAATTCCAAAGGATATAAGTCTTCTGTGGAAAAACAAAAATGCTGTTGTCTTCAAAGGAAAAGAATATGATGCAGAGACAACTGTACCAATGTGTTTTGAGGGTTTCATACGCTGGTTTGATGTATTGGCGTCGACGCAGTCTTCGTTCCAAGCTCGTATGGGTGGAGTGGAGGGGTTTCTGGAAGTTATAACTTCTGAAATCCGCAATGGGAGGGGTGTTGGTGGAGATGAGACAACAAAATCCTATTTCAAGAGCCTTTCCGCACATTGGAGGAAGAGGAAGCCGTAGAGAGGAAGAGTCAAGACCTCTTCCGGGAGACGGTCCAGAGGAACCCTTAGTTTTTTTTTATTGTATAATAAATTACAAAATTAAATTATTTATAAAGTACTTACACATTATTTTATTATTTAAATTTCTAATAATTTTGAAATGAAAATCAATTTAAAAATAAAATTAAAATAAAATTAAAATAAAATTAAAATTAAATTAAAAATAAATTCGGTTATTAACAATGGAAGCAAATTCGTAGCTAATTCACGAGATTTTAACGAGGAAATATTTAACATTTTATGATACTATTACGAGGAAACTCTTACGTGTATTTTATGAGGTATAGTCTACGTGGTTTTTACGAGGAATGATTTACGTCAAATTTACGAGGATTTATGTACGTGTACTTTATGTGTATTTTACGAGGTATAATCTACGTGGTTTTTACGAGGAATGATTTACGTCGAATTACGTAGATTTATTTACGTGTAGTTTACGTGGAATATTTAGCGTGGATTTTACGTGGAAACAATTACGTGGGATTACGAAGAAAAGTAGCGTCTGTTTTACGTGGAATCGTTATGTCTCCTTTACGATGAACGCTTAACCTTTACTTTACGACGAAAAGTTTTCCTTGTAATGTTACGATGAATTGGCGACGAAATATGCGTTACGACGAATGGTTAACGACGAAACGGGATTCGTAGGTAATTCGTCGTAAACCGTCTTTTACGACGGATTAACTACGAATATCGTCAACGTTAGGTTCGTGTATTCTTGTAGTGACTTTTTGTGTATATGACAGGTGCACATGGCAATTACCTTATGAGTGTGAATGGGGCCGTTTCTAAGAGGTGATCAGGCTATACCCCAACTTCACTCATGAAGCACCAGGCAAGTTCATGGCCAAAATGAACCCAATATGAGAACATTAACACCAAGAGAAAACACAGTTTTTTTTATATTTGTTGACTTGATTTATATAAAATTTCAGGTCGTTCAAGATATCAAGTTCACCATCAAAAAAAGTAAAATCCGACATATACTACAGTGATTTGTTTAAGACTGGAAAATGCTACTACATCACATATGGTTAGTTTTACGCTTATATTTTTATGTCTGTTTAGTCTTAGTTAAGTCTAGTCAGTCGAGTCAGTCAAATATGTATAAGTTTTTTCGTGTCTTGCATATGTTTAGATTATTTATATTCATATGGGTGATTATTGGAACTATTTTTGCGAGTCTATTGGGCTGAGTAAAAATTAAGTATGTGTGAATAGAATTTTACAAGTTTTAACAATCCCTCGAATCTTTTAAAACTAAGTCTCGAGAGTATAGCGCGGTTGTTATGTTTGTATATTCTATTTTGGGTGATGCAAAACAGTCTAACGTGGTTTTACTTTGGGACTCAAAAATCGTAAAGAAACCGCCTCACCTACGGTGACTTTATTGAGTTAAGGAAAGTGATCAAATGACGACTCACGTATTCATCTATATTTTTATATCGGTGTTCAAGTTTTTTTACTGCTTTATATTATCGTTATCATCAAAATTTTTTTTTGTAATTTTCAATTTGGATTCTCGCGTCCTAACAACAAATCTCTATATGTAAAGACCTCACATGCCTAGCTAAAGAGTCTGAGATTTCATTTTGCGTTCCTGGGATGTGAGAGATCTTGAAGTCTGGAAAGTATATCATCAGAGTCTTTATCGCCTCCAATTCTGTTGTAAAGAATCAAAACAAAAAAGAACTGAACCCAACAAAATCAGAATAAGAACCTATTCATATTGACATAAAAATACGAATATCCAAAATTATGATTTTATTTTTCTATTTGATATATTTTTAGTTTATAGTTTAGTTGAAATGTTTTTATTAGCAATCTTCACTATTGTTTTGTAAAATTTTCAAGTAATATGAAACTTTAAATGTCAATTTTAGAGTTTAAAATGTTTAATTTTAGTTATTAATATGTAATATTTGATTATTTTAGAAAATTTAAATTAATATTATGGATTTTGACATAATTTTGAGGGAATTCGGATATTAAGGTATTTTCAGATCAAAAATACCCAAAATCAAACCTGTGAGGACCTTCCAAATTACATGAATTTTAATTATAGGCTCAAACTGATCCGGATCTGATAGAAATCGTTTCGGACCCGAATCAAAAATTTTTAAGTATCTAGTTAGATCTAAATTTCTAGGATCCGAAAGATCCAAACTTGAAAAAGCAATTTAAACCTAATTCGAAAACATAAACGTATATCAAATTTATGGGCAGCCGACAAAAAAAAACGTATATCAAATTATCATAAGAAATGACAATAATTGGAGATGAGAGTTAATTGACTCGTAACTTTAACAGAACACATATGCTTTAACTTTAACAGAATACATATGAAAAAAATTCAAAAATGCCAAAGAAAACTTTCTTGAAAGTATTCTAAGATAAACATGTTAGTTTTAAAATTGACCAAACTATGTCAAAATTTTGACTTTCTCTAGAAGACTTACATGGAAGTATTCCACCAAAAAAATAAACCTTAGATATTACATTTAACTAGACGATTTCCATGTAAGTCGTTTCAGGTTACTTTTGCAATTGAAAATTAAAACTTAAATATTTTATTTTAATTAGGCGACTTCCGGCAGACGACTTACACATAAGTCTTCTGTCATAACCAAGGTTGGACTAGAATTTTGAAATAAAAATTTATAAGTCTTTCATGTAAAAAATAGATCGTGAAAATAATGAATTCCATATTTTCAACCGGTGAGATAACTTGATTAGATTTTCCTAGCACACATAAATTCACCACGAAGCAGATGCACTTGTTGATGACCAAAATCATGAGTTTGAATATTACAAAGTTTATAATCAAATTTTTAGGTTTTTTTGGATGAATATAGAGAGAAGTGAAAGAAGCGTAGTTTTGAGCATAAGAAATGATCTACGAAGATTGAAAATCAATTTTTAGGTGCATTAAAGAGCTTCAAATTGGTTGTTCATGGTGGTTGGTGTATTGATCGTAATGAGTAATATTGTAAATACTTAATGTAGATGAGGATAATTAGAGTAAGATGCTCACTTAGAAGAAAAAATAAAGGTATTTTCGTGAATAATCTGAACTTGTGGGATGAATATTGCAAATGAAGTTTCCATAAACAATAATGGCATTTTGACTCACTAAAATTAATAAAACTATGACAAAATTTAGAGATTATTAAAGAGATATAACTGTTTATAATTACTATATATATAAATTTTATGATACATGTTTATTAAAATTATTAAAAATATCCTAAATTTTAGAGAAATTGGCAAATACAAAAATAATTCTTAACTAATATGATAAAAAATATTTATATTTTAATGGTATGTAAGAAAGAAAAGTTTACTTAGTTAATAATAATATAGATAAAATAATAATAATATGTGGATTATAAATGTATTAATTATCATAATTGTTTCGAAAAAGTTTTTCAAAAATTAAAATATTAAATTAGATAAATATTATAAAAAGAATATTTGTTAAATTATAAAGTTTATTGATTATTCATAAAATTATAGATAAGATGACAAGTAAGCAAAATCATTTTTTAAATAATAATATATAATAATATTGGTTATAGAATATAGATCATAACTATACATATCCGTTATAATTACAATTAGGAGAGTGGCCCAATTATCCTATTATTATATCAATGACTTTCCCAATATGAGAATCTCCAATAATGGAGTATAAGAGAAATAGTACATTATTGAACTCAGCTCACAGAAACCTTTCCACAGATTTTGACTCCGTCCTGCGTTAAGAACTTGGACCCGCTGGAAATGAAACGCTCCATACGCATTTTTAACCACTTAAATAACATCCATGATGTTTCACAAAAAAAAAAAAAAAAAATAACATCCATGATTTTAGGGGAATTGTCAAATATGACTTAAAACTTAATTTTGAATGCAAAATTATACTAAAATTTAAATCAAATGTAAAATTAACCTAAAAACTTTGTGAAATTATAGCTAGCTTTTTATGATACCAAACAAAAAATAAAACAGATTTCAGTTTTACGAATGTAGCACCGAAAAGTCTTCTGAGTCTTCTGAGATACGGTAAGTCGTTTAGACGACGTTCAGGAAAGTCGTCTAGTATAGTTGATTATAAAAATAATTTATAAATTTTATAAAAAATATTTTGATAAGTGAAAAATTAAAATCATGTAATTGTAAACAGTTTTAAGTAATATAAATTAATATATAATAAAACTGAATTGTTTTCAACATAGAAAAGTAAAAGTAGTGAATCATGATATTCTTTGGTTTAGGGTTTGTTAACATAGGTTTTAGTATTGTATGTATTCTTAGGGTTAGATTTTGGAAAACTTAAATGTTTTTTAGAAAAATAATGTTTTTACCTATATGTGTTTATTTATATGTACAGTAAACACTTTTTAAGTTTAATTTGATTTTATGAAGTATTTAGTTAGTTAACTTAGTTTATGGGTTATGTTTAGGGTTTAGACGACTTAAAAGAAAGTCGTCTGGCGATTAGTATTATTGGTTAGAAGACTTCTCCGAAAGTCTTCTAACTCCCGGTAGAAATATTTTAGTTTCCCGCTAAAAATATTAAAGTCTTCTCGGCAAATAGTAAATTTCTTGAAGATTTTCAAGTAAATCATCTAGAAGACCTTATTGGAATTTTTGTCTCCTTATATAAAGAAAATTTACGCATTTTCTTTATCTTCCTCTCAAATGGCTGCAACAAAAATCTAATGTTCTTTATTCTAAAACTCGCCAACCTCTCTCTAATCTCTTTCAACTTAAAAACATCAAACTGTATATCAATTTATTGTTATTTCATGTATTCTCACTAATTTGTTTTGTTTATGCAGTTTTTTTATTACATGGTTCTCATCTTCCATTCCTTTAAAAGTCGATCTATAAATCATATTAACCTCTTGTTGCCTAAAGTTCTTACCTTTTGAAAACTGGTTTGTTGTTTTAATCTCTAACCTTATTTTTGAAGTTTTTCTATGTTTTGGAGTCATTTTAATGCTTTTGGATATGCATGTTTTCAGATCTGAAACAAATTTGGAAAGACTTCACTGGAAGACTTCCATGTAAGACGTTGATATCACTCAAATTACCTTAAGGAGTGATTTATACTCTCTCAAATAAGAGGTCAACTTGTAGCACTTAGAGATTGAATCCACAGTGAGTTAGGACACACACTAAACTACAGATATTAAGATTTAGCTAGGCTAATAGTTTATAAGACAATAAATAAATAAAGTAAGCAGTAAACAAGGTGAACAAGATAATTGTTCAGCTTGGCAATGAGTTGTTAACAATAAGGAGAAATAGCTAGACCTAGGAATTTATTAATAAAGAGATTCAAAACTACAATTCAAGGATGCTAAAGGTTTATTGATTCAATTCTAGAACTCAATTTTAATAAGCAAGTAATCCATCTTTCACATGTAATTACTAATCAGATGTCTAAGTCTTTGTTCGGGCTCTCGCACGAGAATAAGGAGGGAGCATCGATCAATGCTATGGCCTGAGCGTCGATCGATACTTCCTCAGACAAGCATTAACGACCTAATCGATTATGTTCAACTATATTCCAATACCAACTATCTTATGCGCCTAGGTATCTAACAAGCAGAGCTCGGGCATCGATCGATATACATTCCTCTTCTCCACAACTTCCTCTCGCGAGGCAGACTGACCACTCTTCAGTAAAACGGACATAGCTTCCGATCTAACCGTTGGATTGACCTCATACTAGTGGCAATGAAAATCTAACTCAAATATACATCTTGTGTCAAAAGATAAGCTCAATCTCACCGTGGAAAGGTATCCATACATAGCAAAACATCTGATGTGTCTGTGCAGCTCTACACTCAAAAGGCTCCAAAAGACACCAAAATCACCACTTTCCTCCGAAAGAACCTGTAAAAATCCTAAATAGACTGTATATCGTAGTACTTGGTATCTAAAACACTTATATATCATGGCTAAAAGTGGGTAAAATCCATGGTATATCAGTCGTCTGGAAGTCTTAAGTCGTCTGGAAGACTTCCCAGAAGTATTTTAACATTTAATCCACTAGAAGAATTCTAGGGAAGTCGTCTCGCGATTAGTTGGTTATTTTATGCTCTTGCCTTATTTTTTGGTTCTTTTATGTTCTTGCCTTATTTTTTCTATATTTTGAAACCATTTGAATGCTTTTGGATATGCATGTTTTTCAAATCTAAAATAGATTCAGAAGATTTCTAACATTTAATGCACTACACGACTTCTTGGAAGTCTTTTGAAAGTCTTCTAGAAGTCTTCTGGAAGTCTTCTGGCAGAGTCTTCTTCCATATCAAGTGGAATCCAAGCTTTTCTTTGTGGAGGAATGATCTATAATAGTTTTGTTTATGGTATGTTTTGTATTTGCATGTGTACTCTTTTATTTGTGAATTCTTTTGTAAATTTGAAAATATATTAATGAAAATTTTTGGTAAATATGTTCATGTCTACAATATTATCTTGCTAAAAGTACTTGACATTCATTGAAGTTATTAATTCAACTTCAATAGTAAAACACAATAACACAAAAAATAGTCAAATTTACTACGTACTAAGGAAAAAAACTTCACAAAAAATATTAGTCAAATTCACAAAAAAAATCAAAAATTACTTTAGTTCAAATATATAACAGTTTCACTAGAATTCTTGTGGGAAGTCTTTCAGAAGAATTATTTTCAGAAGACTTCTCGGAAGGCTTATTCTCAAAAGACTTCTCGGAAGACTAAAATTTAAGTGAAAATTGAAATTTCAAATTTCATGAAAGTTAAAAAGTATATCCTATGATCTAAGAAGACACATTAAACCATATGACTTTGATATTCTTAAGTTACTTAACAGTTTTGAAAGTTAAAAAAATATATCTTAAAGTTAGTTAACAAGTTTACAAAAACAAATATAGAAGTCTTCTCGGATCAGTTAGATAGTTTAATAAACATGAATGTTGGTAACCTCATAAATATCACCAATTAAATTATAAATTTCATTCAGTAGTCCCAATATTGAATAATATACATGAATTAACCAAAAAATGTAAAAAGTATTTAATAGTTTTAGAGAAAATGAAAGTTTATTAAACATTGACGCAGAAAACTTCCATATAAGTATTTTAGACAACTTTTAGGAAGTCTTCAATTTGGGTCATTTTTGCAATTGAAAATTTACAAAGGACGACTTACATAAAAGTCTACTCTACAGCTAGGGATGTCAATTGGACATCATGTCCATGGTTCACCCATGTTTAAACCCATTTGGACTAAACCAAATTAGACCAACAAATAAAGATGTCCAATTGGGTTTAACCAATTAGACCCAAATCCAATGGGCTTAACCCAAATGGACATAGGCGGCCAAATAATACAAAAATCATATAATTTTTATTTTGAGGAAAAAAATAAATTTTCCTTCCAAAACCGTAAACAGAGATTTCTTGACAGAACCGTAAATTGAGTTTTGCCGTCAAAACCGTAAAATGGAGATTTCCCGCCAAAATCCTAAAATCGAGTTTTCGAGTTTTCCCGTCAAAACTGTAAATCGAGTTTTTCCGCTAAAACTGTAAAATCGAGATTTTCCACCGAAATCGTAAAATCGAATTTTTGAGTTTTTCCGCCAAAACCATAAAATCGAGATTTTCCGTCAAAACCGTAAAATCGAGTTTTCTCGCAAAACCGTAAAATCAAGTTTTCTCGCCAAAACCATTAATCGAGTTTTCCCGTCGAAACCGTAAAATTGAGATTTCCCACCAAAATCGTAAAATCCAAATTTTGAGTTTTCCAGCCAAAACCGTAAAATTGAAATTTCCCGCCAAAACCGTAAAATCTTGTTTCCTTGACAAAACCATTAATCGAGTTTTCCCGTTAAAACCTTAAAATCGACATTTCCCGCCAAAACCGTAAAATTAAATTTTTGAGTTTTCTCGCTAAAACCGTAAAATTGAAATTTCCCGCCAAAACCGTAAAATCGAGTTTTCCCGCCAAAACCGTAAAATCGAGTTTTTTCGCCAAAACCGTAAAATCAAGTTTTCCCGTTAAAACCGTAAAATCGAGATTTCCGCCAAAACCGTAAAATCAATTTTTTGAGTTTTCCCGCCAAAAGCGTAAAATTGAAATTTCCCGCAAAAACCGTAAAATCGAGTTTTCCCCGCCAAAACCATAAAATCGAGTTTTCCCGTCAAAACCGTAAAATCGAGTTTTCTCGTTAAAACCAAAATCGGGATTTACTGCCAAAACCGTAAAATCAAAATTTTGAGTTTTCCCGCTAAAACCGTAAAATTGAAATTTCCCGCCAAAACTGTAAAATCGTGTTTTCTCGCCAAAGCCGTAAAATCGAGTTTTCTCGCCAAAAGCATTAATCGTGTTTTCCCGTTAAAACCGTAAAATCAAGATTTACTGCCAAAACCGTAATATCGAAATTTCCCGCCAAAACTGTAAATTCAAGTTTTCTCGCCAAAATCGTATATATGCTTTTGAATTCAACAAAACATAATGAAATTATGTTAAAATGATTTTTTGGATGTTAATACTGATTATGTATTTGAGCTTTCGCGGAAGGCCCATCTGGAATTGGCCAATTTGGTTTGGACAATTTGGACTTGGAACAATTTTGGGCTTAAAAAATAAAATGTCCAATTGACTACTTTGTCCACTTGGACAAGCCCATTGGAAATGGACAGCCCATTGGAAATGGACAGCCCATTTGACATCCCTATCTACAGCAGAATTCTTTATAAGTCTTCCTTTATAAATATTGGCTTACTTTTGTTAACAAAAAAATTTCAAAAATACCAAAGAAGATTTCCCGGTAAATTGTCTAGGATAAAAATGTTAATTTTGCATTTAACCGAATTATGTCAGATATTTAACTTTTACATGACGACTTACTTGTAAGTCATCCAGAAGAAAAATCAAACTTCAATATTTTATTATAACTAGAAAACTTCCATGTAAGTCGTTTCAGGTACTTTTGGAATTGAAAAAAAAACTTAAATATTTAATTTTATCTGGACGACTTACATGGAAATCTTCTGGCAGATGACTTACGCGGAAGTCTTCTCTAATAACCAAGGTTTGACTAGAATCTCGGAATAAAATCCTGGAAGACTTCTGTGTCAATCGTCTACCAAACGACTTCCAGATAAAAATAAATATTTAAGTTTTCTTTTTCAATTGCAAAAGTAACCTCAAACAACTTACATGTAAGTCGTTTAATTATAATAAAATATTAAAGTTTTTTTTTCTTTCGGACGTCGTCCAGGAAAAATCAAATTTCTAACACAATTCAGTCAAATGCAAAACTAACCTGCTTACTCTAGACGACTTACGAGGAAGTCGTCTCATTTTTTTCGAGAAATTTTTTTACAAAGAAAGTTGGAAGACTTTCAGATAAGTCAAAAAGAAAAAACACATTTAAAAGTCGATTGCAAAAATGACCTCTGCATTGACCAGAAGACTTCTGTGTAAGTCGTCTGACGAACAGATCAGGAAAACAAACTGATTTCATAGTTTCAACCAGTGAAATAACTTTCTTAACACAAAGAAATCTTCTCCAAACACTCAGAAGCTCAAACAAAAGTGACCCACTAAGAATCATAAGCTTGAATGGCTCTATGAACCATAAAAGTTTTAGAATCAAAATCATGGGTTTTTTGATGAATATAAAGAGAAAGTGGAAGAGATGTTGTTTTTAGTTCACAAGAAATGAGAAAGAATGAGTGTAATTCGATTTTAGGTGCATGAAGAGGTTCAAATTGGTTGTTCATGGTTGTTTGTGTATTGATGGCAATGACAATCTTGTAAATACTTGAAGATGACGAGATTGAGAGAATAAAAATATCATTTTTTGTAAATAATCTGAACTTGTAAGGCTGTATAGTGCAAATTAAATTTTCAAAATAAATTATAGATTAGTTTTGTGTTTGACTTTAAGTTTTGAGTAATTTTTTTTAAATAGCCCTTGATTTTATTATAGTTTGGTGTCGTTATCTTCATAAAGTAACTCAAAAGTCCAAACAATAATCTTTGTGTTTATTTTGTTACCAATGATTTAATTTGTTTTTTCTAATATGCTTGTAACTTTTGTCATATTTTAGGGATAAATATCATCCGGTTCTAACTAGGTCCCGCACAACAAATTGGTAGTCAGATGCATATCCAATACAATGCGCGATTTATGTTTCCCAAAAACACTTGGTCGTTTTCTATTGCTCAAACTTTAATCACAGCCCTTTATTATAACTAGATATTTTACCTGGGCTACGCCCGGGTCTTCTTATATAATTTAACTTTATTTAGTTTATTATAAAGTCTGTATTTGACTACATATTTTATAGCTAGACTGAATAAACTATATAAATTATTAAACAAATTTGCAATTTTGTATTGTTTAATTTGGTAAAATAACTGAAATTAATCATTATATGTAGCTTGTACTTTCAGCAGAAACTTACAAAACAGAAGTAAGTGGTGATAACTTAAGCAGAATTCTCTAATTCTAAATTATTGATAGCTTGTACTTGCAGTAGAAGCTTACAAAACAGAAGTAAGTGGTGATAACTTAAGCTTACTTCTCTAATTCTAAACTATTGAACAAACTTACACTGTTTAACTTTCATGACTCCAAGTCTCCAACCAATTGCATATGGAAAAAGAAATCTTAAAAAATGCTTTACAGAAACTCTCATTTGTTCTTTTTTTTTCTTCTGTAAACATCAAAATATTTTCTTATTGAGCCTGTATAATATCATTTCTTGCTGCTTGAAGTATCAACGATCCTCTTTGTCCACCACACACATGATTCAGATAATACTTGACATTGAAAATGTTGTTGATGTTCTGAGAATCTAGTGTGTCTTTTCCTGCAAAAAACAAACTCGTTATATAGAAAGAAAAGAGCTCCACATAAAAGTAGCTTCTTCCACTGTTATATATGTTCTTTATCATTGCTCCGTCTTTCTCCAATAGCTCTGCTTCACCCAACACCTTAACCATGCAAGTGTAGTGTTTTATGATGGCTTGATAATACTTTTATCTCATCACTAAACTGATCAAATAACCAGTTGTCTTTCTCTAATTCAAGACAAATTTAAATTTACAGTTATCAAATATCTTATCACCTTCCTAGCAAGTGACCGTTGTTCTGCATGACACACCCATATAACCAGGTCAAAAAAATCAAGTAATGACAGAACCAATACAACATATGTGTGTGCAAAAACTATATGAAAATAGGAACATCTAGTAGTAAGCAAGAAAGAATTTCTAACATTACATATACAACTGGTTAATGTAAATTAAATAAATACATTTGGTTTTAGCATTGTTTTATTAATTTTTCTTATTTATCTTGTTTTGTTATTTTATAGTATGTTCTATTTAAAGTAAAATACATTAATTATATTATATTTATATTATGGTCAGATTTTCTTAGGCTTTTATATTAATTTATGTTTATATAAAAATTTGATAGTTAGACAATATATATGCATATAAAAAGTAAGATAAACCCAATAGTATTTATATATTAAAATATATTGTTCGCTTGATGTGTAACTAAATGTATTTATTAAAATTACATTAACCAGGTTGTGCATGGTTATCGTAATCTAACATATGTGCCTCTCATTTTTTTTTTGACAACGGTTTATTATTCCAATAGTTTTGTTTCATAAAGATTATTCCAGAAAATATCATTATTCCATCTACAGAATTTAATAAAATTGTACGCTGGTGTTATAGATTACGACTTTTATAAATTTTTATATGAGAAGAAAAAATGAAGTTATACATGTTCGTCGATGAGAACTTGAAAGAATAAAAGAACATCAGATTTGATAATATATGGTAAATCCATGCATAGGCTTGCCTAAATATGGTCAATCCTATACATACTGGTTGAACATACGATGACCAAGAGCATTATGTACACTATAAAGTTACACAAACTCTCGATCTAATACTTAAGTATAGAAGATTACTATTAGATATCTCATTTTTTGCCTAATCATAACCCTTGCATTTCATTATAATCCTCATTTTATTTCAGTCACTGCGCCACAGGACAAACACTTTCTCAAAACTTCTTCCGTAGTACTTTTGTCCAAGCTTCTAACAAATATTTCAAACTCCTTAAGCGAGCGTCTGTCATGGAGCACATCATGATGATCTTCTCTTTCTTCTTACACATCAACAGCTTCTCCACGCTTAATTTCATCATAAGCATGCACATAACTACTTTGACACTCTAGCTCCTCCCAATGTCGTCGGTAAACTCACCTGCATTTTCATCGGCCTCTGTTCCCTCCTCAAGTTTTTCATCCATCTGATTAACCAACCCATGTTCCTACTGCTTCAATTCTCTCTCTTCAAACTCCCCTTCACCATATTCATGATCAGCATCAAACCCTGGTTCACTGTCACCTAAATCCAATCTCTCATCTGCGGGTAAAAGCGAGTAAAATATGCAGATAATTTAAGGCATACCAATGTAACTTCACATAAATAAAGAAAGACGAAACCCAATATTGAGGTACCTGATACTAACCAAAATATGAGCAACCTTAGTTGAAGAACTGCAAGGAAATTCCAGACAACTATGAATTTTATAGAAATGAGAGCTAAATATAGTACACCTGAACCATATAAGCAAATAAACAAACACAATACTCTTTGGCATGCAAACAAAGACGTTTTAGTGAGCACCACCATAATTTTAGATGTATAAATCTCCCAATATCCTTTTCTACTCCAGCTATTAGAGATGGTGGTGGAGTGACCAGTTCAGTAATCTCAAATCAATCATGTTTACATATACATTTCTCCTACAAAAAAAAAACCACAGACATGAGTGACTGCGCCCATTTATTATATATACTCAGGCGCGGATGGTTTCTAACTGTCGGAAAAAGGTTTGAACAACAGAAGCAGAGACCATATATTAAAATAGAAAAATTGATAGACGACCAAAAAAACACATACAAAATTTGATAAAAGACAGAAGTAATAGAAGAAAATAAATAATGAAAGATAATACTCTAAATACAAAGATGTTTATAAAATCAGGGGAAACTAAATTTTGGAGAATTCCCGAACCTGTTCCCGATGAGGTGCATTTCCAGACCAATAAGGATCTTTTTATTGGGTTCAGATAGGTAGTGTAACTGGGTTTCGTGGGACCTGGTGAGATATTTTTGAAGAACATAACTCCTTGATCATTGGCAGAGGAGACAGGGAACTTGCCGTTTGTTTTGATCGCCATGGCTTGAGCTTAAATAGAGCAGGTTCTAGGGTTTTGGTTTGTAGAACGGAAAGAAAAAAAACAGTATATAAAGAATGAGAAAGAGGGGAGGTGAAAGGAAACCGTTAAGAGGAGATTAAACGTTTGATTGTAGAGGAGGTTGGGTAACGGAGATTGGACGAAGTTAGAAGCTGAGAAGACGATGGACAATTTTAGGGGGATTGGGATTTTTTTTTGTCGCGAAGGGGGATTGGTTTGTCATGTGCTTTTCACCTGGACCATATATGGGGCTTAGAGAATTGATTTCGTGAGATTTAAAAGCCCAAACGCAGAAGGCCCGATTTTTAAGAATTAAAAACATCGATTTGGATCAAACCTGTCTGACGTGGATGAAGTCTCTTTTCCTATTGGCTGATTTAATTTAATGACGTGGACAGCTTCCCCATGGCTTATATTTGCCTTTTAGTATAGTATAGATTATACATTGTAGTTAAAAAAGGAGAAATTGTTTTTTTAGGCCAAAAAAACAACAACCATATCTTATTATTTTAATTTGTCTTTTGTACCTTTTATTCTTCTAATATCTTTTACTGTTTTTTGAAATAGTTTTACAAACAAAAAAAAAATAGTAAATATGATGAAATATCTATATCAATTTATTGATATATTTTTCATTTCAAAAAATATTTAAATCATAATTTCATATTTTGTTCTAAAAAATGTAGAATTGACATTCTACATAGTAGAAAATGTAATCTATTTTTTCATTGAATCTACTATGTTTAGAATACGTTTCTACGTAAATAATAGTAATCTAAAAATATTTGGAAAACACATTCTACGCTGAACATATAGTTCTAAAATCTGTAGAAATCGAAATCTACATATTACTATAAATCTAAAACATGTAGAAATCAGAATCAACATATTACTATAAATCAAAAACGAGTAGAAATCGATTTCTAATATGTTTATTGTATTCTACCTATTTTAGAATATATGTTCTACGGATAAGGATAATATTAAAAGAAAATATTTGAGAATATTATGTTTTCTTATTTATTAATAAAAATTGATTTTTTTAAAAAAGAATTTTTAGAAAAGAAAAAAATATTTTAGTAAAAAAAATCTTTTAAAAAAAAAAAAAAAAATATTTTTTAAAAAAGGAAATTTGGTTTTTGGGCTAAAAAAAATAATTGAGATTTTAATTTTTTTTAAAAATCTTTTTAAAAAAAAAATCTGTAGTAAAAAAATATTTTTAAAATAAAATCTTAAAAAAAAAGAAAATCTTAAAAAAAGGAGATTCGTTTTTGGGTTAAAAAAATAATTTATATTTTTAATTTTAAAAAATCCTTTAGTACAAAAAAATCTTTAAAAACAAATTTTTTTTTGAAAAAAGGAAATCTTAAAAAAAAGGAAATTCGTTTTTCTGGGCTAAAAAATAATTGAGATTTTTATTTTTTTTAACTTTTTAGTAAAAAAAAATAATTTTAATATTCATAATTAGTTTTCTAATTGTAATTTCGAATTTTTAAATGAAATTTAAGGGTAATATTGCCATTGAGAAAAAGTTTAGTCTAATAGGACATAAAGTAAGAGAGATTAGACTAATATGACATAGTTATTGTTTTTTTTTGGCTAAAAAAACAATTTTCCCTTAATAAAATCCATATTTTTTTTAATTCTCATTTTGTTGTTTCTTGTTAGTAATATATGTTAAAATATCCCATTATATAAATTCGTAACGTTAGTTTTAATTTACAGGAGATTTGCATTCTTAAATGGATTTTGAGTTAGTTTTCTTTTTTGGTTAAAAGGGGACTCCGAGTTATTTGTAGTGTGATCATATATAGTTGATTACTTTTTGTTTGTTAATTGCAATTTGCTAAATAATTTACATTGAGGATATCTATTTTGGCGAAAAAGCTGAAAGTCTAGACATGTATTTATTTATTTATATGCTTTTGAGTTTTGACAACAATATAAAAGTAAAGATATTTATTTATTGTTTGCCTTGTAAAAGTAAGAACATCAAGATAACAGATATGGTATTTATTTTTATACTTTTTAATAGTAAAAGTCAAATAATAATAAATGTTACGTAAAAAAAATTGATTTATGATTCGTCAAATAAGATATTTATGTAATAAATATAATTCGAAATGATAGATTTAGAACGTAAAGAAAACCAAGGCGGAGACGGTATAAGACACCCCTAGATTTTCACTTCCCCTCTTAAACTATATAAAGACACATGTAGTTGTAAAAATAAGAGACACAAAGAAAAGAGAAGACGGTTTGATTGAGAGAATAAAGAAATCAAGAATGTTGCTGGTGACAGTATTGGCCGAGATGTTAAAGGAGTACACGGTGGTACTCGCCGGAGTTTTGGAGCATCTCTTTTCTCAGGCGCCATTTCCGAGGAGAATCCGACTTCATATATTATACTCTCTCCCGTTCCATAATTCCAGTTCATTTCTCCCTCTTCTCCTTCCTTCTCCTCCTCCGTACGCTCGTACTTTATAATCCAAGAAGCTTTTTTGAGATGTGTATTCCAGAGCTTTTGTGATTTCTACTCGAGTTGAGATGTGTATTCCAGAGCTTTTGTTGTATCCTCTTGTAGAAAATACAAAACAAACAAGTCACAGAGCTTTGTTATATATGATTTTCTTTTTCTTGAATTGATTTGTTAAAGAAGAGGAAGGAAAAAAAAAGACTGTTGTTTTACGTCTCTTCTTAGTTGAATTCGTCATCAACTTTTTGCTTTCTTTTTGGTCAATGCTTTATACGGATTCGTCTACTTGGCTTCTTAACTACATTGTATCTCATATCATCCAGAACTTTCGACGTTCCTTAATTTGTTGACTTTCTAGTTTTATTGCTAAGCCAGATTATAAGTTCTTAATGCGAGATTTTTATTCACGATCTTACAAGATTTATTATTGCCATCTCTTTTGAAACTTGCGTGTTGGGCATCAAGTTATAGATGCATAATCTGATTGCATTTGGGTGGTTTCAAAGACAGGTGGGAAGTTAATTCATGTGTTCAAAAGTGATCAAATGATCACATGTCCTGTCTTGTTTAAACAGAAAACAAAAAAGTATTTCTATTTGTTTGTACACGCATTATTATGAAAAGAGTTTTGGAATCACCGAAACTCTTCACCATTTTAAAATAAAATATTCATGACCCATAAGAACATGATTATTGGAGATTCTTAGGAAGAGGTTCTTAGCGGAATATAAGAAACCGTCTCTTAAATTTTATCCAAAAAAATTAAGAACAGTTCTTAAATATCTTATTTAAAAATCGGTTATTTAAGAACCGGTTTTTAACTTTTTTAGTTAAAAGTTAAGAGACAGTTTCTTATATTCCGATAAGAACTTCTCCTAAAAACACCCATTAATCATACTGTAACGTCCCGACCGCCCACGGCTAATGGGCCATCCACACCCTCTCTCTCGGTCGGTGGGCCCCATCCCATCCGATGGTCGGTCGTTAATTTTTCCAAAGGCTGGAAATCATTGTTTACTGACCATGCAATCACCACCCAACATTTTCCCGTGCTTTGGCCTCACTTACACGGTATCACGAATCACTTTCCGATAGGTCACCCATCATTTCACTACTCTAGCCCAAGCACGCTTAACTCTGGAGTTCTAAACGGATGTGTGACGGAAAAGGTAAACCAACTTTGGTGACATAGGTAGCCAAATCAATTCTCTTAAGCCTTTTCACATATCACAACTCGGAATGTTACAAATCAGCACCTCTCAAAGAACGCAACGCCCTCGCTGCACCCCACGACATGTCTCAAATCGCCTCTAGGTTAGAACTGAGACAGCTAACCAGCTCTAATACCACTTGTAACGCCCCGACCACCCACGGCTAATGGGCCATCCACACCCTCTCTCTCGGTCGGTGGGCCTCATCCCATCCGACGGTCGGTCGTTAATTTTTCCAAAGGCTCGAAGTCCTTGTTTACTGACCCTGCAATCACCACCCGACTTTTCTCCGTGCTTTGGCGTCATTTACACGGTATCGCAAATCACTTCCCGATAGGTCACCCATCATTTCACTATTCCAGCCCAAACACACTTAACTCTGGAGTTCTAAACGGATGTGTGACGGAAAAGGTAAGTCAACTTTGATGACATAAGTAACCAAATTAATTCTCTTAAGTCTTTTCACATATCACAACTCGGGATGTTACACATACTCTAAGGATTTCAACAAAAAAATTAATAAGAGGAGCATTTGGGACTGTACATTCTCCAACTAATCCTGTTAACTTTTCTCAAGACATAGTTCAATATATCACTGTTTGGATTTTGGTGTAGGTCTCATGGTTCCAACATTTTGAACATGTGCATTAAATGGTGTAATAAAAGAGAAGAGGAATTGATCTTTAAGAAGTTCGTGATAAGTGAAAGATGGCCTGACCCATATCTGCACTTTTATTGTTACTAGGTGGCCGGTCCGCACCCTGTGCGGGCATTGTATATATTCAAATTATACGGGTAGAGCTGGGTCTGCGGATCGACCCACCCCGTCCGTCCCGCCAACCCGCGGGTCACCTAGTTTTTTGACTCATAATATAGATCTGCATGACCCGCAATGAAAGATTCAAAATACCTGCACCTGCCCCGCCCAAATTTGCAGGTAATTCGCGGGACCCGCGGATTAAATATTACGGAATATTTTGTATCTATTTAAGAGAGATAAAGAGAGAGAGATAGAGAGATTTAGTGTTTAACCCGCGGGACCCGCGGGTTAAACACTAAATCTCTCTCTCTCTTTCTCTTTCTCTCTCTCTCTCTCTCTCTCTCTCTCTCTCTCTCTCTCTCTCTCTCTCTCTCTCTCTCTCTCTCTCTCTCTCTCTCTCTCTCTCTCTCTCTCTCTCTCTCTCTCTCTCTCCCTCTCATCATAAACCTTTTTTTTTTGAAAAATATAAAAATGTAAACATTCTTTTAATTCACCGATTATTTTTTTAACTACCACAATTTTGATTTATATAGGAATGTTTCCTAGTTTAATATTTTATCATGAATTTTTCTTGGGTGAATTACCAACTAATCATAGTTTGCCAAATAATGTACAACATTTTTTAAAGATAATAAATAAAAAATAATAATTTGTGTTAAGTTTTTAAAATAAATGAAAATATTATTAGCTGCCAAAACATGAATTTTTTTAACAATTTTAAAACCGTCACAAAAGAGTAAATCATAAACACTAAACAGTATACCCTAAACCCTTGGACAAATCTTAAACCCTTGGGTAAAAATCCAAACACTAAACTCTAAAATCTTGGATATACCCTAAACCCTTGGATAAATCCTAAACACTAAACCATAAATCCTTGGGTCGACCCACCCCGTCTGTCTCTCTATCTCTCTCTCTCTCTCTCTCTATCTCTCTCTCTCTCTCTCTCAAATTTGTGTTACTTTCCTATTTGTAATTTGTTAATTTTTTTATTAATAACTTACCTTATTTTCATTGTGTATTATTTACGTAACTTGGTATCATATTTATTGTTTTGTTTAAATAATTTACCTTTAGTTAATTTGGTTTTAAATTTTAATAACTTACCTTATATTAAATACGGATTTCTTTGGCAAGTTGATATCATATTTACTGCAGATCAATTTATGATAATATAATAGATATCTTAATGTTCTAAGATCACCTTTCCTAGAAATCAAACAGATAAATGTTGTAATAACATGTCAAACAGATGAATGTTGTAATTCTTGGGTGAATTACCAGCTAATCATAGTTTGCCAATTAATGTACATCTTCTTTTAAAGATAATAAATAAAATAATAATAATTTGTGTTAAGTTTTTCAAATAAATGAAAAATATTAGTAGCTGCGAAAAGAAGAATTTGTTTTAACAATTTTAAAATCGTCACAAAAAAAGTAAATCATAAATAATAAACACTATACCCTAAACCCTTGGACAAAGCTTAAACCCTTGGACAAAACTTAAACCCTTGGGTAAAAAACCAAAAACACTAAACCCTAAATTCTTGGATATACCCTAAACCCTTGGATAAATCCTAAACACTAAACTGTAAATTATTGGGTATACCCAAAACACTAAATCTCCCTCTCTCTCTCCCCCTCATCGTAAACCTTTTTTTTTGAAAAATACAAAAATGTAAACATTCTTTTAACAGTAATTTGAATCCCAAGAGTATTTACTTCACGATTTTAAATGTAATTTACCATGTTTGCAAATTGTTAACTTTTTATTAATAACTTACCTTATTTTCAATGTGGATTACTTGCGCAACTTGGTATCATATTTATTAATGTGTTTAAATATGATTGCACGACAAGTTAGTATCAAATAATATATTCATACAATTTATTACATTCTTTTTATTGCTATATAGATGTTTTGAATTTAATGCGTTAACATAAATCATTCTTATTTATTACCAATCAATCTTGTGAATTAAATATGACGAATATATGTTACGTGATGTTGTAATCATCATTAATTGGTAATCATTAATGTTATAAATATGGACATATTTTTCATTCAAGGCAAATTGTGACAACTAAATAATAAACAAGTAATAATATAATTGTTAAATGATGATAATAATAATTATAAAAATGACCTTATTATATATTGAGATCTGAAAACAAAAAATAATCCAATAAAAAAATATAACTAAAAAACAATAACGAATACATTGACTAAATAATAACATGTCATTAGAACGAAAATTAGATAATTTCATCTCTTCTAACAGATTATTACTAAAATATGGGCGTTATTACAATGCAATTATTTTAAAAATTATCATGAGCACAAGAAAAGAAAAGACTAAATGTGTTTTTCTTTGAAATAAATAATAATGAATAACGCGGATAGTGACAAAAACCATTGTAACATAAGTAAGTTTTCAATAATCAAAAAAATCCCAAGCTAGATATGATAAGTCAAATCCATTTTTATCATAGTAAGAATGTGGAAGTAAGACAAAGCCATAACGATAGGAAATAAATGTTTTTAAAAATCTTCAAGAGAGTGTTGATCCTCAAGGCTACTGTCATGATCTTTTTAGCTTTTTCTTTTAGACAAGGGAGTTCCTGAAAAATCTAGAACCAGAGAAAATATCACCTGAGGACTGTAACATCAAGACCTGCAAAAAAAAGAGTTCATCTCATTAGTATGCTATTGTAACTCTAAAATGTAAGCAAACACTAAAGTGTAATACATGTTTAGGAGGCAAAGCATGAAATATTAATTTTTCATAATAAACATTTAAATTGAATAAATAAAGTAAATAAATCTACAGTATCATAAGCTGATTTGAATTAAATATTAGTTTTTTGCGCAAATTAGATTTATTTAAAATAAAGCAACAAGATGAAAAACGACTTTGAAAATTTATAAAGATTTAAAAGTCCAATTAATGTGATACCACATTGCGCAAGAATAAATAAAGTTATTAAATATACAATATCATAAACTGATTTCAATTAAATATTAGTCTTCTTGCGCAAGTTAGATTTATTTAAAATAAGGCAACAAGATTAAAAACGACTTTGAAAATTTAGAAAGATCTAAAAGTCGAATTAATGTGATACCCTATTGTGCAAGAATAACAGATTCTCAATAAATATCAATAAATGTGATTAAATTGTATAAGATATACATTTTATAATAAATGATAAATTGTATAAAATCATATTATACATTTTATAATATGATAAATTGTATAAAATGTGCAAGAATTTATAAGATATACATTTTATAATATGATAAATTGTATAAAATCATATTTGAGTACAAAGTTGATAATATGTATAAAAAGTTATACTAACTTTTATAATAAAATATTGATTAAAGATTTTGTTCTTTAATGTATAAGCAAATAATTATTTGAAAAACATAAAGAATGTAACAAAGCATGAAACTTACATTGTAGTTTACGTGTTTTGGATGATATGATCATTTAAGTACATATGGATCCACATGAGGAAAAAAACCAATAGAAAAATACATATGAAAGCATTATTCTCCTTCTAAGCTCTAACAAACAATCATTTCTAACATATTAAAAAGTAAGAATTAGAATTCAAATAAATCTACGATTAATCAAATCATATAGAGAGATAAAAATATTTACCTGCATCGTGGTGAAATCGTTATAATAGGACATCTGCATATAAACCAAAAGAAAAGTCAGTTCTGATGAAATATGTATATATAAAAGCTTAATGATGTAAAACAACAAAAACAATATGAAAATAAAAAGTTGAGAATAAAAAGTCAGTGGCTTCGTTTCTTCTACTGTGAATATCTTATATATAGTAAATTGGTGTACGTTTCTCAATGATTTAGCATGCATGATAAGCCAAAATATCATAATAATTTAATTCTGAATTTGTAAAAAGAAAACTTATTAATACACATATTTATTGTAATTCTTGCGCAAGTTATGATTAGTGAGAGCAATTAATGTAATATTCCGATTAGCAAGTTATGATTAATGAGAGCAATTGGTTAAAAGAAATATATTAAATATGTATAGTGAATGAGTGAATTTAATTAATATTATCAAGTTTTTATTAATAATATAAACATAATAAAAACGTTTTTGGGAGAAAGTTATAATATTACACGTATTATGCCATTAATACATTTAATAAATGGTCGACATTTATTAATATTCTTGCGCAAGTTATGATTAATGAGATTAGAAATTAATTTAAATGGTCGACATTTATTAAGATTCTTGCGCAAGTTATGATTAATGAGATTAACAGTTAATGTAACTTTCCGATTAGTAGCTTGATTAGAAAAATAAATCAAAAAAGAAATTACAAAAAATCAGCCCATAGAATCGCTTGGTTGATGAGGTTATTACATTCATGAAATTGGTTGATGAGCTATTACAAAAAATCAACCAATAGAACCAATAAATCAAAAAAGAAACTACAAAAAATCAACAAAAAAGAAATTACATTCATGAGGTTCCAACAATGAATTGTGACGAAACGTCAATGATGGTATTTATTGTAATTCTGCATATAAGAAAACAAATAAAAAATATATTATAAAATACATATAGATTCAACCCCAAAACTTAGGCTCAAATCCAAGGCTCCAGCTCTGCAAGATCAGTTTCACCAAATTTAGTGACATTGATTATAACAAAAAGATTTGAAGATGTATACAATCCCGAAACAAAAACAAAATTGTATAGTTGATAGAACAAATCCGATGAGATGCATCATGAATGGATGGAGGAAGTTTTGTGGTCTTTTTGGTGACAAAAAAAAACTTTTTCGTCTCAAAGATTGATAGAGAGACAATGTGGAGAGCAAGAGAACAAAATAATTGGAGAAGAAAAGTCTCGAATAAATTACCAGTAACGATGTTCGTCTGTGAGCTAAGTATTGATTGTCATCCCTTGGATCATAAACCTGCTCAGGATCACAAAATATAATTTAAATTAGAACGATCAAAAACATAAAAAAAGTTTAAACAATAGATGCGTGAGACTAAAGAATGGTTGTGTTGCTTGAACTCGACATTGAACTCTATATATATAAAGTGATGGTGAAAAGTATTAATGACGCCAAGAATATTACTTGCTAGATTTGTGAAAGTAATTGGTTATACTAAGGTATGTAAATTAAATTACGTTTGATTAAAGGAAACATATTAAATTTGTAGTGTTAAAAACGATTATGCATATTATATGATGCGAGACTTGCGCAAGTAATCAGTATAAATAAGGTATGTTAATAATAATAATTTTCCTAATTAGATATAAAACGTATTATGCCATTAAGACATTTAATGATTAGTCGACATTTATTAAAATTCTTCTGCAAGCTATGATTAATGGTCGACATTGATTATGATTCTTGCGCAAGAAATAATTAGTGCGTTTGACAATTAATGTCACTTTCCAATTAAAAGGTCGATGAAAAAATAAATCAAAAATAATAATTAGAAAAATTTGAACAATAGAAATGCGAGAATTTTCGTGAGAAGAACTGTGTGAGCGCCACGTGGCGTTTGTACTTCTCTTTTAATATATAGGAGGATTTGAGACTTAAGGTTGTCTGGAAACCACTTCACATGGAAACAAAACTTAAGCGAATAGGACTTAAGCTCAGACACTACTTTCCAAAGCTAATTTATCGGCTTTTCTATTTCTCTTTCGCTTATCACACAAATCTATCTCACCCCTCCAATCATCATCCGAGTTATCTGGAATATCATTTATGTCAATCAGCATTCAAGACTCAAAGTCAGTTACTGATTCTTCAATCTTAAACAAATATCGACCCAAAGTATCCTCAACTTCATCCGTCTTGACTTTGTGTTCACCTTATACTTGAACTGTTGTATCCCCGAAATAGGATCATCGGGACAGACAATGGTACGAGGAAACGTACCAGCCGATCATGAGATCATAAGGCAATCATTCCATGATCGAAATAGAAGGTTAAGTATATTAGAAGGCTAAGACTTAACCAAACGAGGATGGATGTAAGGATAATTGAGCTGGACGACTTGTACGATAGCTGGACGATGTAGACGGGTAGCTCGATCATCTGAACAAAGCTCGGTCAAGTTCAGTCTAGCTCGGTCCAAGTTATGTCAGCTCAACTAGCTGAGCTACTATCTCACTCAGTTAGGAGTCAACTCAACTCAGATGGGCGGAGTGTTCGGGTCTCGGGCTGTTGGTCCGGGTCCGAGCCGGTGGCGGGCTGGTTAGTCCGACCAGGTTGGTTAAGGGCCGGTGACGCCTTGGAATAGACCGTGGGATAAGTCTATAGGGCTTGGGTAACTGGTCGGGCTTGAGACCGACCCAATTAGGGACAGTTATAGGCGATGGGGCGGGACTGACCAAGGTTGCAACTTTTCGACAATTTTATACCCATCCGTCTAACAAGTTTTACATGTTCGCATTGCAAGTCCTGGCCATTCAATCTCCATAAATAAATAGAGGGCCTATCTGTCGATTCTAATCATCAGTTTCCAGAGTAAAAATTCAGATAAATATTGTGAAATAGAAAGATAGAAAGAGAGTCCGACCAAGAGAAATGCCGATTGTGGTGGTGTTTACTTTTTGGCAAGGGAAATTGTTTGAGAAAGAGATAACGGCTAAGGATGGGAGAATCCGTCAAGGAGAAGAAAGTGGGAATTTCTGAGAAAGGCTCCAAGGTATGTGATGGACCGGCGATCCATCAGACTAAGCCGAGGGACCTAATGGTCGGGTCTATGGTCTGATCGGTTCAAGGTTGCATCCGTTATTCTCTTATCTATTTTCATACATTCTTATTTTTCTCTTTCTAGTTATGTACGAAGAGGTGTGATGGTTGGGTAGAAGGGTTGCATCCCTTGAATGTGTCCATTCGCACCTAAACCATGATCCTAGGCCATGGATATGCGCATGGTTTAACCGGTCTAGATGGGACGGTTGGGATAAACAGTAAGGATCCATCCAAGGAGTGCGAGTTCCAAACGGTGTCTATCGATGTCTTTGTTTCCTCTCTCTCCTCTCTGTTGTCTCGTCTCTCTTACTCTGTGTCGAACTAAACCCTAGAAAACTAAATACCCCCAAATATATTTTAGTGGAAATTATTGGTTCTAGTATAATCCTTATTGGGTTTAGAAACTTTTGATAAAATTCAATAACTTTAAAATTAAACAATTAGATTTCAGAATCGACGATATATATTTTAAAATCAAAATGTGTACTATTATAAATCAATCATATGGACTTTTAATAAGTTCAGCGATATAATAAAATAAAATATATAAAAAGCTAAAAATATTTTTTCTCGTTTCATATGTCATATGCTATTTTTATAACATAAAACTAGATTCTAACCCGCCCTTCAAAGGGCGGTGATATTTTTTTTTAGTTTTTTGGAAAATTTTAATTTTTGTATATGAACTTTTTTGGTAATCATATTTGTAATTAATATTATTTAATTTGATGGAATAGTCCCTTAAATAAATGAAATACTTAGTTTGACTTAACATTTATCAATAGGTCGTGTTCATGTTTTAATACAATAGATATTATAAATGTTTATTAATTTATAAAAAAATGTCTATTAAAATATTTTGCATTTAAATCATCGGTTTTAAACTCGAACCTGATATGCGGTCGAACTGGTAAGCCTTTGGATTCAATATGTAACTCGGTTTGGATTTTAAGAAAAACTCAATCAAACCTGCAAAAAAACCGCTAAAATCTAAGGTTACCCGGTTGAACCAATGAATAATCTATATGAAATCCAATATTTCTAAAATTATGTTCATATGAATATAATTAAACTAAAATCAAAATAGTATAACCGGTTATGTTTATTAAAAAATATTTGAATTGAAATGAAGTATAATTAATCTTTTAATTTTTTATCACATTGATTATTTCTTATTTTATTATGTTATGATAAAAATGATCAACTATTTTTTCAATTTAATTTTATTTATAATTATTTTGTATGTCTCATAGAATAACCTAAAAAACTTTTAACCGTAAAAACATCAAGCATAATTTGTAATAGTATATTACAATATTATAATATTAGTTAACTTTTAGTATTTTATTTTTTAAAAAATATTTTGTATCCAAGTGAAATTTTATTGATTTTTATTTATTTTGTTAAAATATTGATAAACATTATCTCATAAAAATAGCAGCATATCTTTTCATAATTTATACTTGCCATAATAATAGTAACTTGATTAGTTTTAGTAATCTTAGATATAATTCGAATAGATTTCATAGTTAATATATATCCCATACTTATATATCACATTTTTGTATAGTTTAGATGGATTTATTGTTCTTTCAGAATATATCACGTTTTTATGTAGTTTTCTATAAATATCAGCCTTGGGGTCGATTTTGGACACATAATTTCACTAAGGAAATTAGGAAAATACAAAAACTAGATCAGAACAAAGGCATCCGATAGAGAGAAACTTGGGCGTTCTGAAGGAGACTTGACAGGATAATCAAGTCCAAAGGAGATCCGGCTGTGATTGCTTGAAGATCGATCCGATCATGGTGGAACTAAGGGAGAAAGAGAAGCGGACTGCGACTGGGACACCGGAGGGCACGTCTAAGGTGAGTGGATGGACCGGAGTCATGACCGTCGGGTGAATCCGAACGTGTTTATGGATGATCGGCCTAATTGGTTACATCCTCCTCTCTTTACTTGGTCGTTTCTTCTTTCTTCTGTACAAACGATCGAGTATCTTGGTCTTAGGACCAGATAATAGACCTTGGCGGTAAGCCGGTCCGATCATGCGATCCCATGCGTAAGTATTGGATCTGATAGATCACAGATCATGGCCATTTGGCCTGATCGGTTTATGTCCGATCCGGATGGTTCAGTAAAAAAGACGGTCTGATCTAGATCCACAAACTGAACCTGATCGATCTGACTAAGTAACTGAATAAGTCGGTTGTTATTAAGGGATTTCAGGTTGAACTTAGAAAGAACCAGATATATGTTGCATGCATTGAAACTGACTTGCTAAGTTATCTTTAGATTGCTTATGTTGTTGTTGGTTTCAGGATCTGATGGTGATCGTCGGAAGGACTTGGCTTTAGCCGTGAAGACTCTCAGCCAAGGATGGATGGGTGGTTAGATAGAGTGGTTTAGGATCGTTGTACTTTGTAATAACATATCTGAAAACCCGAAATATGAATAGCTCTGAACCGAATTCGAATGAGTATCCAAACACTCATCCCTAAGTTAATCCATAATCCATAAATAGTGAGAGCTACCTCTCTCTCTCTCTCTCTCTCTCTCTCTCTCTCTCTCTCTCTCTCTCTCTCTCTCTCTCTCTCTCTCTCTCTCTCTCTCTCTCTCTCTCTCTCTCTCTCTCTCTCTCTCTCTCTCTCTCTCTCTCTCTCTCTCTCTCTCTCTCTCTCTCTCTCTCTCTCTCTCTCTCTCTCTCTCTCTCTCTCTCTCTCTCTCTCTCTCTCTCTCTCTCTCTCTCTCTCTCTCTCTCTCTCTCTCTCTCTCTCTCTCTCTCTCTCTCTCTCTCTCTCTCTCTCTCTCTCTCTCTCTCTCTCTCTCTCTCTCTCTCTCTCTCTCTCTCTCTCTCTCTCTCTCTCTCTCTCTCTCTCTCTCTCTCTCTCTCTCTCGCTCTCGCTCTCTCTCTCTTGTCGTTTATGCTCTCGATTATCTCCCCCCCTCTCTCCTTTGTCCATTTCCGCTCTCAATTCTCTCTCTCCATCTGTTCTTTGTAGTCTCAGACCAAATATATTTCATTTTTAATTGAACCGATTAGGGTGTTAATGGGTGGGTCGAGATTTGTTTAAGCGGAATCACAATTCACTTTTTTGGATTTTACAAAGGTATCCTGACCCCCCCCCCCCACAGAAGTGCAGACTAGTCACGTGCTTACAGCCTACGTTTCAGCCCACGTGTCGATCCCCTGTCCCTCAGGATGCCGCAATGTTAATTTTCCAATGGCCAGCGGGATTCAAACCTGGGTCCGTATTCGGGCCGAAGCTCCCTCAAGACCACTAGACCATCCTCGCTTGGTTGGGGAATCACAATTCACAAAACGCAATTAATCAATCTTTAATTTTTATTTTAAAATTAGATTAAAAAGGGGATATGGGCAGAATTAAAAACAACGGGTGGTAATCTGAAGAGAATCATATCTCTGGGTGGTCTGGTGAAGAGGTCAATAATATGAGTGGAAATAAATAGGGTTCACTGGTCTACGGGGGGTTTTTAAGTAGTCAATCCTTCTATATATGAGCCTCTCATAATAATATATATAATAAACCGATTATCGCTAGGGTCTAGGACATTTTCTTAGTAAGCGTCGTGACCGTGGAGGTAAGCCTCGTCGTCCTCCCGGAGGTGAACAACTACCATATACTTCAGTCTTCATCCCTCTTATCACCTTATGATTCCAAACTTCTTCTCCTATTTATATATCCAGGAAAAAGAAACAACACTTATTATGAATGATTTTAGTTAAAAAAACTTTAATACATAATCCAGTCGAATCAATCAAAATCAAAGAAAACCCGTATAGTAAGAAACTAGTACAAAAATCAAATTGAAGAAAGAGTAGAATCATTCAATTTTTCTTTTCCAAACATCAAACAATAAAAATTTATTTAGTTAACTAGATTTGAAGCTATATACTAGCAAACATGGAATAAAATTTCAAAATTGTATTGTATCCAGACTATAACCAAAGTAAATTATATTAAGATTCTATTCAATTTTTATAAGCCAGAAATATGACTTACAGCCAAACCAAAATCGGATTGTTATATACACTTGCTCGGAAAGAAAAAACTTACGAAGCCTATGGTCAAAAAAAAAAAAAACTTACGTGGTAGCTTTTGTGATTCGTATTGAACTTGGGCAAATGTTGTGTTTGAAAGTCCAGAAAACAATAGATAACTTAAAGTTAGCAATCTTACCAGGACGTTATACATTTTGTTCCTTAATATAGAAATATGAATCTAAAAATGCAAATATGTTCATGTATTTGGTCAAAAAGATGTTCATATATATATAGAGAGAATACACTTGTACATTTCAATCCTTCTACAAATGAAACCTGGTCTTCTCTGAATTGGTCCAAATTAATTTTTATAATTATGTAGGAGAACGGAGTCCATGTTTTAGTTTCAACTGAAGTTAATTCAAACGGCGAAAACTTTTCTTTATTGAATAAAAAAATCCAAAAATGTTGAATAACTTGAGTTGGAAGTTCGAATGGACAAATTATTAAGATGCCGTATGATGTTGGCTAACTCTCCTGTATATATTCCTCCCTCTATATCATATCAAGTGGTGTTTAGAGATTTTTATTTTTTTCATAATAAATGATGTTTTTATTAATCAAGATAATATTTAATATCATCTAAAATATGTGACTAATTATAAAATACTACATCTTTTTTTATTGGTTGAACTTGTTTTATTTAATGATAATTTTATCTAATCAAGAAAAATTGTATAAAATTTTGAATTTTCTTAATATTTGTGAAAAAAACCTTAAACATCTATTATAATGATACACAGGGAGTATTTAGTTTTTCTCATGTTCATCCTCTAGGATGAACTCAAGGTTTAACACAAAAATGATAACCAATAGAAATTTGACAAATCATATTATGTTTATTAAAAAGTTAGAAAATAGTATTAATTGCCAAAAGGTCTTTTTTTAATGTTACTAACAGCATCAACAAAACCATAAAATCTAAACCATAAATCTTAAATATAAATCTTGAATATTGTTAACAAAATTCTAAACCATAAAAAAAAATTGATGTTATTAACACCGTCAACAAAACCACAAATCCTAGACCATAAATTTTAAATACAGTTAGCAAAATTCTAAACCTAAATCCTAAAGGTTAAATTTTAAACACTAACTGTAAATCTTAAAATCCTAAACATTTGGGTTTTTGGGGCTTTGAGGTCTAAAGTTTATGTTTAGTGTTTAGTATTTTGGATTTAAGGTTTAGTGTTTAGGGTTTAAGGTTTGGTTTTGATATGGACTTTGGTTTTGTACTAGCTGGAGGTAGAGTTTTGGGCCGCGAAGTGAACTTTGCCAGTGATCTGGAAGTAGAGTTGGACTTTACAACTTCACTTTCAAATGGGATTGGGCTACAGTTGTGGATAGACCCCCTCAAACTTGGCGAAGAACGACTTCGATTCTTGTGTATGGGCTCAAGGTCTCACTTAAGATCTTGGGAATGTAATTCGTTTGATCACAGTAGAAATATACTGTTTGAGCTCTATCAGACACATACACATGTTGCACACCAAGACTCTGATATCACGCAAGATAATGTTCATATGGAGATCTCTCAAGTGTTGTTGGAAATTACATTTAGAAACAAACAAAAGCACAGAAACCACAGTGCAGGCTTTTACAACAAAACTGCTTTCTTTTTGGGTTCAAGAACTGGAGGGTCTATGTCGATCCCCATGTTAGCTGCAGTTCCTGCAATGATTCTCATAGCGGATTCAATGGTCGTGCAGTTCAGATCGGGCAGCTTCTCAGCTGCGATTGTGCGAAGCTGGTCTATTGTTATCACCCCAACTTTATCTTGCTTTGGATCTTTCGATCCCTTCTCAACACCTGTTTCCACAACTCAAACGTCAAACATGCACAAAACTCACAGGAATAGTGTAGATGGCCACACCTCATACCATCACAACATATGGCGCACATGATTTGCTTGCTAATTATTCTATCTTCGAGTTGAGGCTCAAGTAACGATCTAACAAAACTAGTAGTAAGGCAAAGAGGCATAGTGTTGAAAAATACACAAAAACATTTGGTATACATGATTTTCTTGCCAATTGTGTCTTCTACCACTTTTCTACAGTTGACAAGGAGGAGTAAAAGCAAAACACAATCTATTCAGCTTTGCAAAACCAAATACCGTAAAATGAGCATTTGTAAGAATGCACATTAATTGTGGTGGAGAGAGAGGAATTACCTGCAGCCTTAAGCAACAAAACCGAAGCAGGCGGGGTCTTGAGGATAAAGGTGAAGCTCTTATCCTGCAATCACATATACATATAAACTCCATGAAACCGACACTATTTAAATGGTGCCCCAAAAACACAAAACATTTACAACACTTGCATAAGTCAGCGCTTAAGAGAGAGTGTGTGTGTGTATTAGGGTAAAACTCACATCGAAGACAGTGATTTCGACAGGAATGATGTAACCAGCTTTATCAGCGGTTCTAGCATTGTAGTCCTTGCAGAAAGCCATAATGTTGACACCCTTTGAACCAAGCGCCGGACCTACCGGAGGGGCCGGAGTTGCTTTCCCGGCCTCAAGAGCCAGTTTTATCAGCCCCACAACTGCCAAAAGTATGTATGAGACAAAATGAACACAGAGATTAAGATTTTAAGGAAATGGGTACTGTAAAGGCTGTACCTTTCTTGGCTTTGCCTCCGGGTTTGGGGGGAGCCATGGCGATGACGGTGAGAAATCTCGGGATTGAAGAGAGAAGTGGGGACTGTCTTTTTCCCAGGAACTGGACTGATACATTTGCTTTGGAGGATAACTTTGCCGAAAGAGAATTTGATTTTGGATGAAGAGAAGACGAAGTAGAGCTGCAAAGAGTTGATAGAGAAGAAGTCGCCATTGAAGGGAACAAGGTTGTGATAGCAGAAGGCGAGTTCTCGGATTGTGAAAAAATCCTATCCACTTTTTAAGTTTAGTAGAGTTCTCACTTTATGGGCTCAATGGGCTATGTAAATGGGCCTAGAATTCCATATTTAAAGCCCATCTTGTGTAGAGACAGTTGCTGCTATGATCTACCTCTAACTGCTATGGCCTTAATCGGGTATATAAATCGTTTGATTCTTTCCCTCTCACACTCGATCTCTCGTGTGAACAAGAATAATCGATAAGAATGAAAACACAAGACTTTTAATCCAGTTCAGGATTTGATGTGAATTCATATATCTGGGTGCTGGAGGATACAAGCAAAACACTTCACTAGAATCACCAAAGAGTTTACAAGATCAGCTCAGGAGCCTATGAATCAAGATACAATTCAAGCTCTCTCTCTCGATGATCTCCTCTTATCTCTTGAACTCTCTCCCTCTCTCTCAAATGTTCTCTGATTCTACTTTTCTCGGGGGATGATCGATTCTTCTTTATTCAGTCCTTCAGTCCTTAAGTAAATGAAGCCGGTACACCTTGAGTCAGCTCGAATCATAACCGACCCGGTTATCTCCAAACAGATCATTGCACCACAATATCACTTAACCAATCCGGTTAAGATCAATTTAATCATTGTTAAATGTCACACTAACCGCAAGAATATCCATGTAGCGCATTAAAAAAAAATCTCGCATTCATCAAAACATAAGCCGGTGTGAATAGCTACGTAATCTATATTATTAAAATAGAAGTACACTTTGAAAATGCCCCTAAATTTTTGAAGTTATTTACATTAGAATGCCACTGAAGTAATAAATTAACTTCCCTTAATTATAGTTGTCTTTTTGATTTATAAATGCATTTTCCTTAGTTATAGTTGTCTTTATTGAACCTATATTTAAATATGCTTGTCTTTTCTCAATTTAAATAATAAATTTAAGTATTTAATGTATTTTCTTCATTTAAATAATATATTTTCTTAATAAAATCTTTACGAAAATAGATTTTTCAATATACTTCTTTTCATATTAAATATTTTTAATATTTATTGGTATAAATAATAAAATAAAAAATCACAAATCATAATCAATTTATATAACATATAAATAAAATATAAAATAATTTATTCATATATTATTAGTATAATGATTTCATAATATAAGTCTAATTAGTTATACATGTTGGATTTGTTTATATGGTACACTGTGATATAATGGACGATCAAAATAAAAAAATATAATTATTCAACGTAATAAATAAAATTGTTATATATATGTGTGTATGTATATTATACCATTAGTAAAAATAAAAATTTAAAATAAAAACAAATATTTATACGGTCACTGATCAAGCTCTACAAATAAACAACAACAGCGCTAAATTATTTTTCTTTAACAAAATTATTTTGATATAAATTATAGTCCCAAATATATTTGTATATTTTATGTATTTATAAATTTATTTTATATAGGATGCTAAGATTTTGGAATTGGAAAAAAATATGACCTATCTCTATATTATTTTAATTAAAAAATTTAAATTTTATATCAGAATATTATATTAAGATTTTAATTTTTATTATAACTGTAAAAATTAATTTTCAATCTGGATTCATGTGTAAATAGTACAAATTTACCATTTAATATAAACAAAAAAACTAAAAACAGAAAATAAATACCCGCCCGGTCGGGCGGGTCAAGATCTAGTGTAGTAATTATTAGCATGTACACTTTTTTGCGCTTGACCAACAATAAACTATTTATCTAATTGAACAATTGCATATCAATATTGAACCAGTCATATTCTTTTAAATAAGATTTTAAGAAATCAAGGGCGGCTTCGTTTTTCTGTGTAATTGCACAAGTCACCGAGTTATAATAATTTCTAGTCATTTTAAAGAAAAAGTTGAAATAGAAAAAGGTTAACTGAATGGTTCTTGACTCCTGAGATTGGAATGGAGGGACCTTCTGATGTATTTCCTTTTATTTAAAAGAAAGAAATTGTCTACGAGGCTGCATTTTCAGATAAAGTAATAATTCATATACTGTACCTTCTTATATTCATATAATAAACATGCAAGTTGCCATAATCAGAGCAACCCAATAATGATTCCATATTTCAAAGTTCAAACAATGTGAGCCTAAAAGAACTCAACTTTATGAATATACATGATATATGTATGTAGTCTTATAATCTATATATACCCTTCTTCTTCCACATGAGCCTCTTCAAGTAAATTACATTTCACTAATCTCTCTAATGGATCAAAAAATGGTGAAAACATCGATTCTTGTGGCTATATGTCTAATGCTTACTCTGAACATTGCTGCTGAGACTAAGGTACATACTTTTTTTCTTAGGCCCAGATCTGAATCTCTGCTCACTTCTTTTTCCTTTTGGTGTTTAAACGAGTTCCTCTATGAGTTTAGTTCTTCCAGGAAGCTAAACTTTGTATGCTATGATTTGATAGGTTCACATAGTATATCTGGGTGAGAGGCAACATGATAATCCTGATTCAGTCACTGAGTCTCACCATCAGATGCTTTGGTCAATCCTCGGAAGGTAATATTTACTTATAGTTAACCAACTTTGACCAAAACTATAACGTCAACTTTCATGGATATGAATATACTGATTCATGTCTTTTATAATATTAATTATGTTTATTGTTCTTCCGATTAACATCTAAACTGTTAACACCCATTTTGCTTGTCACATCACAGCAAAAAAGCTGCACATGACTCAATGGTGTATAGTTATCGCCATGGCTTCTCAGCTTTCGCTGCCAAACTAACTGATTCCCAAGTGAATCAACTCTCAGGTACTTACTTGTAAGAACAAAGACCGATGGATTGGGATTTGGAACAGTTCTTGTTTGATCTTTTCCAGTGGCTAAATGCGATTCTTGTTTTTTGGAAAACAGAGTTACCTGAAGTTGTTCATGTCATACAAGATAGATTCTACGAGTTGCAGACAACTAGGACTTGGGATTACTTAAAACATACTTCAAAACATCCAAAGAATCTACTAAACCAAACTAACATGGGAGACAAAGTCATAATCGGCGTCGTTGACTCCGGTATATTTATTAAACCGAACTCTTACCTCATAAACCACTTCTTCATAAGGTTTCAAACTTGTTAAACCGGTTTTGTTTAATAGGAATATGGCCAGAGTCTGAATCATTCAGCGACAATGGTATTGGACCAATACCAAAGCGTTGGAAAGGAAGCTGTGACTCAAAACAAAGCTTCAACGGCTCAGCAGTTTGCAACAGAAAGCTCATTGGCGCTAAATACTTCGTTAGTGGTTTGCTCGGAGGCGCCGATGACAGCAACTGGAACACCACGGAGAATCCAGAATACGTCTCTCCTAGAGACTTCAACGGTCACGGCACCCACGTGGCTGCAACCGCTGCTGGCTCATTTGTCTCAGACGCGAGCTACTTAGCTCTAGGGAGAGGAGTCGCTAGAGGCGGGGCACCAAGGGCCCGCATAGCTATGTACAAGGCTTGTTGGCACGTAACCTCTATAGGGACAGCGACTTGTTCATCTGCAGATATGTTGAAAGCAATAGACGAAGCCATACACGACGGTGTAGACGTTTTGTCAATCTCCACATCGTTTCCGATTCCTCTGTTTCCGGAAGTGGACGCTCGAGACGCTATGGCGGTTGGAGCGTTTCACGCGGTTGCCAAGGGAATCCCCGTTGTGTGTTCTGGTGGTAACGCGGGTCCTGCTTCTCAGACCGTGACCAACACGGCTCCTTGGATTATTACCGTTGCTGCATCCACTCAAGATCGGTCTTTTCCCACACTTATTACACTTGGCAACAATATTACAATTGTGGTAAGCTTTACAATAGTCCAAACACCAGATCCTACACAATACTCCCTCCGTTCCTAAAAGATGATTATTTTGGAAAAAAAATTGTTTTTAAAAAAATAATTGTTTTATGTATTTTTTTATGTTTTCTATGAAAAAATGCAAACTTTAAAAAATAAATTAGTTTTATTGCATTACTATTAGCCAAAAGTTGTTGAAAATTAAAAACTATAGAAAAAAATAAGTTTATTATAGTGATTTAATGTTTTTTCTTAATATGTATGAAAATACTAAAAATTATGTATTTGTTTAACATTTCAACTTCTATAAATTTGTAGGCTCAAGCATTGTATCAAGGTCCAGATATGGATTTTACTGGTCTCGTTTACCCTGAAGGTCCAGGGTCAAGCAACGAGACATTTTCTGGGTAATTTTTTCTAAAATCTTCTTTTTGGTTGCCATTTTATACCTAATGAGACTAAACTTGATTTTAAAACATTTTTCAGAGTCTGTGAAGATCTTGCCAAAAACCCTACTCGTATAATAAAAGAAAAGATTGTCTTGTGTTTCACGAAATCTACGGATTATGGTACCGTGATCCAGGCTGCAGCAGATGTGTTTAACCTTGATGGATATGGTGTGATCGTTGCAAGAAATCCGGGATACCAGATCAATCCTTGCGATGGTTTCCCTTGCCTTGCTGTAGATTATGAACTTGGAACCGATATACTCTTCTACATACGTTCAACAAGGTATTTTATACACTTCATCAACTTGTAACCATTATTAACCCTGACCTTAACTATGTATGTCAAATGGATGTAGATCACCTGTCGCCAAGATTCAACCTACAAGAACGTTGGTTGGACTTCCCGTGGCTACAAAGGTTGCTACTTTCTCATCCAGAGGACCTAGTTCCATATCTCCAGCAATTCTCAAGGTAAATTCAGACCTAGCCACATTTGATTCTCTGTTTCTGATAAACCCTAGTAGCTGCTAGTTTCTCTGTTTTATTTTTATAAACCCTTAACTCTGCTAGATTCTCTGTTCTGGATCAGTCATATCTTAGAATTTTTAGCATAGTTGATTGCTATACAAGTTAAATTAAGGTTTTATATATTTTCAAGACAAGTGTTAGCAAGAACTATGTTCAAGAAAACAATCAATAAAATGTGTAGTTTATTTTGACGTAAGCTTCAAGTAATCAATCAATAAAGAGGCTGATTGTTTTCTCTGATGCAGCCTGATATTGCAGCACCTGGAGTAAACATACTGGCTGCTACTTCTCCAAACGATACATTCTACGACAGAGGATTCTCTATGAAGTCAGGAACATCGATGTCGACTCCTGTTGTTGCAGGAATTGTAGCACTCCTTAAGTCTTTGCACCCTCACTGGTCTCCTGCAGCCATTAGATCCGCCATTGTCACTACTGCTTGGAGAACAGATCCATCCGGTGAACCCATTTTCGCAGATGGATCAAACCGCAAATTAGCTGATCCATTCGACTACGGAGGAGGCGTTGTCAACTCAGAGAAAGCTGCCAGACCAGGCCTTGTTTACGATATGGGAGTTAACGATTACGTTCTCTACTTGTGCTCTGTTGGTTACACGGATTCCTCCATTACTAGACTCGTCCGCAAGAAGACGGTTTGTGCAAACCCTAAACCTTCTGTTCTTGATCTCAATTTGCCATCTATCACAATCCCAAACCTTGGGAAAGAAGTTACTATCACTAGAACGGTTACTAACGTTGGACCAGTAGGGTCAGTTTATAAGGCTGTGGTTGAGGCTCCGATGGGTGTTAACGTGACCGTGACACCGAGGACATTAGTGTTTAACGCGAAGGCTAAGAAACTCTCGTTCAAGGTCCGTGTGTCAACAAACCATAGAGTAAACACTGGTTACTACTTTGGAAGCTTGACTTGGACTGATTCTGTTCATAATGTGGTTATCCCTGTTTCTGTCAGAACTCAGATCTTGCAGCGTTATTACGACGAGAACTGATTTTTTTATTCATGCCTTCATATTCTGCATTCCTCTATTTTGTTTTGATTCCTTTATTTGTTTTGATTTCTTGTTTTAATGTGTCTCTGTGTTGATGATCAGTTAATAATACTATTAGTATTGCTATCCAATTCTCATCCAATACTATAAAGCTTATTAGGTTTCTTGGGAAAGAAAAACTGTTGGACACAAGACACATTTAAACAAGAGCTACAAATCGAACAAACTGATAAAATACTTTTTAGTAGATGGGATGAATATACACACATTTTTTTAAAAAATTTAATAAATTAACTTGTCCTATTATTATTTGGAACAATGGAAGTTGCGACTTGTGAGTTGTAAGTCAAAACAGAGTTTCAAGCGCTCAACAGTTTGTAACAGAAAACTGATTGCCACCAAGTTCTCCGTTAGTTAGTGGCTTACTCAGCCGCTCGGATGACAGAAACTGGAAACAACAAGGAGAATCCAGAATGTCTCTAGTCTACGGTATTGTCACTGTGTTTGATGATGACTAATAATAAGTTTCTCGTAGAAAAAGAAAATTAAGTGCTTTCAAGTGGTACAACAAGTTTGGAAATGTGCTAAGTACTTCGGGTTCAAAACTTATCAAATTCAATTTTATTTGTTTGTGTGGTTAGCAAACATGTATATTAGTGAACAATTGAGTCTATTTGTGGATAAATTTTCAAGGGATTAGTCGGTTGGACCTCATTGGGTTCGCCAAATATTTTGGATTATAAGAAAATAGAAAATGTAAGCAAAAATTTTGACCAAGAAATTAAAATCTAAGCAACTTTTATTTGTTTATAGAAAGATAAGAGAACAGAATAAAATCCCCTGATCAACTTTGATTATTAACGCTTTCTTTTTCCAAACACTTAATAAAGATCATTTTAAGGGTATGATTGGTTCCCGTTACCATCCGCAAACAGAATTTTTGCGGTTTGTAGCGGTTGTTAGCATTTTGAAATAATCACATAAAACGCTACAAATTGCTTCAAACTATTCTGAAATTCTTAAAATAAAAAATTGGTTCTACCTATAATTTGCGGTTGAGGGCGATTGCGTGAAGATAATTTTTTTAATTTTTGAAAATAAAAGTATAAATAAAAGTCTTTATTAAAAAAAATAAATTGAAATAATAGAAATACCAAAATTTATATATTATATTTTAATTTATATCACAAAAGTTTTAAAAATATTTTCTATATTTTTAAAAAAATAATATTATAATTTATAAATATAACTTTTACATTTATTATAATATATGCTTTTCAATATTTTTATAATTATGTATGATGTAAATATTGTTAATTTATTATTTAACATCTGCTGCATATGGTAATTAATTAGTCATAAATATCCTGCAAATGTATCAACTTTTAATCGCTGTACCAGCATACAAATCTTCTAAATAGTTTTGCAGAATCTGTGTTCTCAAAATTCCAAAGTAGTACACAATGTTGATTTTGTGCATGGTCGACGCTCGTACCTTGAAGGAGACCCTTTTTTGTTTTGGAGTTAAACATTAGTTTTTTCGGCGTCACAACTACTCTAACCCCAAACGGAGGCTCGACCACGACTTTGTAGACCAAAACAACTGGTCAAACGTTAGTGACTGTTCTCGTGAGGGTGACTTTGTCTTTGAGGTTTGGAATTGTGATTGAAGGCAAGTTCATATCGAAAACAGAAGGTGTAGGGTTTGAACAGACTGTTACTTTTCCGATAAGCTTGCATGTGGTGCGAGGAGTTCACCTTCAGATATGTTATATGTCGATTTTCTCTCTCCAGTTTGGCTATCCGAACCAGTGGTCTCTTAGACATTTAACCCATATTGTTGTAAAAAAAAAAAGTCTTCGGTTTTTATGTTAAGAATCTAACATCTATATTAGACTATTTAGCCGATATTATCATATATATGCTGCGAATGAAGTCTGATTGCATTAAACTCTCTTACACTATGAACAACAAGTAAAAAGAAAGAAAGAGTGTCTGGCCTCCGCACAAATCATTTTTGTTTTTAAAAATTAGTATCAAGAATTTTAATTCTATTTTGTCATTATATAAATCAGTTACTTAGAAAGCTCGGTTCAGCATGTAGAATAACAAATCCAAATTTAAGCAAAACTAGATTTGACCCGCGATTTAAAAACGCGAGAACGTTTTCTTTTAAAAATTTCATACCAAAAATTTGTTAATTATAACTTTTTTTAATTTTTGATAGCATAATATAGAGTTTGGACATAATATCCATATCAAAAACTGACCTGAAACCAACTGAAAGTCAGGATACCAAATCCGATTGGATCAGGTCTAAATATCTGAACGGGTCCATTTTTCAAAGCCCTAAATGTTGATACCGAATCCAACTCCTACTAAGAACCGAATGAGTATCCGTACAGATTCAAATATATATAACTTATAATTATACTTATAATAATATTAATATCTAAAATTATAAATAAAATATATTAGTTATTTTAGGTATTTATGGATAAAATGGATGATTTGGCCCAATATACCCAATTTAGATTGTATCCATGGTTACTTCAGAATAAAAATAATCGATTCAAACTATATCAACTAAGATTTTTTGTTTTTTAGTTATTTTAGATAAGTTTAGATATAAAAACACCCGTATTAAATTGTGTACTTTGGTTATTTCGGTTAAAAGTTTTGATTCACCCGAAGTTTGCAGGATCTTACTTAAACCTGGCCCGGGTTTTTATAATACACATATGAGACTTTTTGAAATATGAATAAACTGATACTATATTTTATAATATTTAAGATTTTGTTGGCTTGTAAAAAGGTGAAACTATTTTAAAATCTTGGATAATATTCTTTATTTCGTAGTTCACATGTAAATTTATTTGGACTACTTTAATATTCTATGGTCTTTGTAAATAATTAACATAAAGCTATAGTGAGGCATAAAATGTTAGGAAGAGAGTTGTAAAAATATAGTAGGATGAGTCACATATTATAAATTCATGGTTTCATCACAGGTTTAAATAATGATAATGTGTAATTTTTTTCTAAAAACAAAAATGAGAAAATAAATGGGTGGAAAGAGTTTCGTGTCTTGATTAATTGAGAAAATCACAACTATCGTTATTTATTAGTGAATTTAATGTAAAATAATCCAAATATAAACGGCATTCTCTTATAAATAATTTGAAAAATAAGAACAGAGTCCTACTAGAGATTCTCCTTTAAAGGTATAATTCAGGGTTATGATAAGATGGCCAGAACAATAACAGGCCCCAATGTATTGTCCCCATATCAACTTTGATTATTAAGGCTTTATTTTCACAAACACATAAGTCATCAGTTCTCATCATAGTAGTTCTGCAGAATCTGCGTTCTCACAGACACAGGAATAGTCACGTCATGCACAGAGTCAGTCCAAATCAAGCTTCCAAAGTAGTACCCAGTGTTGATTTTGTGTGTTGTCGAGACTCGTACCGTGAAGGAAACACTTTTGGTTTTGGAATTAAACACTAGTTTCTTCGGCGTCACAACCACTCGAACTCCAAGCGGAGGCTCGACCACGACTTTGTAGACCGAATGAACTGGTCCAACATTAGTGACGGTTCTTGAGAGAATGACTTCATCTTTTAAATTTGCAATGGTGATTGACGGCAAGTTCATATCAAGAACAGAAGGTTTTGGGTCTGTACAGACTGTTCCTTTACCGACAAGTTGAGAGATAGATGAGTCGTTGTAACCGACCGAGCATAAGTAGAGAATGTAGTCTTTTGGGCCCATGTCGTATATGAGACCTGGTTCTGCAGCTTTCTCTGGGTTCACGAGGCCTCCACCGTAATCAAACGGGTCAGCTACTTTGCGAGATGACCCTTCTGCTGGTAACTGCTCTCCAAATGGATCTGTTCTCCAAGCTGCAATGTAAGACAGTTATTCAGTTAAAGAGGGATCAAAGTTTCTCTTACGATCGGTTGTTGCTGTAGTTGGAAAAAGGTAAGAACCTGTAGTGACAATAGCTGATCTAAAGGCCGCAGGAGACCAATCTGGATGCATAGCTTTGAGAAGTGCAATAACTCCTGAAACTGTTGGAGCGGCCATTGATGTTCCTGAAAGCATAACAAATCCTCCAGCATTGAAGGTGGAATTGGGAGATGTAGCAGCTAATATGCTCACTCCTGGTGCTGCTATATCTGGCTGTATCGTGAAACAAGTAGTGTTTATTATGATTTAATATAAGTACTAAAGGGTAAAAAGAGACGAAAATTCGGACATACTTTTAGAATTGCTGGGGAAATCGAGTTAGGTCCTCTTGATGAGAAAGTTGCCACCTTTGTCCCCACAGGTTGTCCTACGATTGTTTTAGAAGGTTGTATCTTCACAATAGGTGATCTGCAAGTATTATTTTCTTATGATTCTCTGTTACTTGTAGGGAAAGAAACAACTGAGTATGTGGTATTGTTAGAAGTTGAATATAGAAAATGATTTAGTTTCATACCCATTGGAACGTATGTAGAAAAGTATATTGGTCCCAAGCTCGTAGTCAACAGCCACACAGGGGAAATCATCTTTACATGGATTGAGAGTGTACCCCGGGTTTCTTGCGATGATCACGCCAAGACCGCCTGCTCTTTTCACAAAAGCTGCAGCGCTTGATACAGCACTATAACCTCTTGATGTTGTGAAACACAGCACAACTTTCCCAGCCATTGTTCGGTTGGAGTTGAGATTAAGTGACTCACACTCACTGCAAAAAAAAACACGCAGATTTAGTAAGAGATCAAAGAATGATGCACATAAGGCCGGATCTGGGAACTGAAACATTTGCCTTAGCCCCTAAAAATTTTAGAAGTGAAAGAAAATATTAAATTCTTAAAATATTTATAGCCTCCAAAATCTCAGATTTGCACACAAGTGAAATTGAGATTTGATATCATTGATTACCCAGAAAATGTCTCATTACTGTTTCCTGGAGCCTCTGGGTAAACCAAACTAGTAAAGCCAAGTTCCGGACCGGTGTACATTGCTTGACCCTGAAGTAACAACGGGGGATATACCCATAATCAGATAGTTTCTTGGATTGACAACAAATAGCGAAACATTTCTTAAGGTAAGAAAAAAAAGAGTAAAAACATGTACTCTGCTTTTACCAATATCACTTTATTGTTCCCAAGTGTAATAGGTGTGGCAAATGACCGGTCTAGAGTGGTTGCAGCCACCGTTATTATCCAAGGAGCCGTGTTCACCACGGTTTGAGATGATGGGCCAGCGTTACCACCAGCACAAACAACCGTGATACCATTTGCAACTGCATGGAATGCTCCAGTAGCAATCCCATCACGCAGATCAATTTCAGAATTCAAAGGAACTCGACTGCCGAGAGAGAGTGACAAAACATCAACACCATCATGAATAGCATCGTCCATTGCTTTCATGATATCAGAAAACGAACAAGTCACTCCATCCAGCTCCTCAAGATACCAACAAGCCTTGTACATTGCTATGCGAGCACTAGGTGCACCACCTCTCAAGGTTCCTCCAGCGAGTCCCTTGTAACTTACGTTGGGAATATATGAACCGCCTGCAGTAGAGGCGACGTGCGTGCCATGGCCGTTAAAGTCTCTAGCAGAAATGTAGTCAGGTGATTCTGTAGAATTGAATCCAGCGTTTTCAGCAAGAAACCCATTGATATAGTACTTGGCTCCTATAAGCTTTCTGTTGCAATTAGTTGACGCGAAATTTTCTCCTGGTTCACATCCTCCTTTCCATCGCTCTGGTATTGGTCCAACCCCATTGTCATTAAATGATTCAGATTCTGGCCACACTCCTATAACCACACATAACCATAAGTCATTTAGCAACTAAAATGAAAGCAAAAGAACCAAAGATAAATCTACCATGTGATGAATTCTACTTATACCTGTGTCAACCACACCAATGATAACTTGGTCACTCATGTTAGTATCATTTAGGAGATTCTTCGGATTTGCAGCAGAGAGACCTAAATAGTCCCAAGTCCGAGTTGTTGCTAGTTCATAGTAACCATCAGGCATGACATGAACAACTTCGGGTGAATCTGTTTCCAGAATAAAGTCCATCAGCAAGAAAATAACATACTGCTGATCATATTGTTATTGCTAAACTTCCAAGACATGGTGTTACTTAAGACATCAATGAGTACCAGCGAGTTTCTTGGCTTGGGACTTGGTGAGCCTTGCAGCAAATCCTGAAAAGCCATGTCGGTAACTATACACCATTGAGTCATGTGCATCCTCTTTACTGTGACACAAACATTCAAAACTCTTGGTTAGAGATATAACGAGTCATTAGAATTGAATAGTTAATCAATCGGCTCTCTACCTTCCAAGAAGTGACGACAGCATCTGGTGATGTGATTCAGTGACGTGCTTGGGATCATCATGCTGCTTCTCACCCAAATACACTATATGAACCTGTAAGATTATCAGCTAAAAAGTTGATCATAACCTGTTATTGCTTTCTGTTTTTTTTTTGTTCTCTGATAAAGAAGATACAACCTACCTTGCTCTTAGCACCAGCTCGTGCAACATCCAAAACAATTATCAGACTTAGCACCACAAGAACTAAAGTCCTAAACTTCATCATCTCAAGCAAAAAAAAAGTGTTTTATTTTTTCAATCTAATAGCAAAACTAGATGAGGAAGCACAAGCATTAATATAGATGCATCATTCCATTTCTTGGAATGGTTCTTGGTCTTTTCACAGGTTTCAAGTTCCATTATTTTAATCACAGATAAAAACTAAAGAATGTTTATATAAACGTATACAAGGTCAACTATATTCTAGTTTATAACAACGTTTAGAGTCAACACAATCAACAAACGATTCGACAGAGAATACCAGCAAATAAAGCCACCGTGACTATTTCTATGCAATGTTACTTTATAAAAACAGATTGGTTCTTATGTTAGTGGCAGTGCACAACATGGTATCATTTTCCTAATATCCTAAGCACCGTAGAAAAAGTCTCCGTCGATCAAAACATGATTACTTACAACAATTAGTTATAGTCTTATAGACAACAAGCTCCACGTTATCTCCATATCACTAAACTTCAGGGAGATCTGAAAACATTTTTGGTTTTAGAGTTGAGTACTAGGCTACTAGCGTCTCCGGAGTCACAACCACTCGAATCCCTAGTGGGGGCTCGACAATGACTTTGTAAACCGAGTCAACCGGTGCAACATTGGTGACAGTTCCAGCGATATCATTTTCCTAATATCCTAAGCTCCGTAGAAAAAGTCTCCGTGGATCAAAACATGATTAATTACAATTAGTTATATAGAGACAACAAGTTCCACGTTCTCTCCATATCACATGATCTGAAAACAATTTTCTTTTTTTCGTGCAGATTGAAAAAATCGTGTGTAACCGAGTTTCTCATATACAAACATTAACAAACCTACTAGCCTATCAGACATTTTATTAATATTGTCTAGAACCCAATATATTATTATCAACGATGAAATGAGCAGGGCAGACAAGAATTGGTGCACATTTATTCAGCAAAAACAAGAAAGTCATTAGTTCTCATCATAGTAGTTTTGCAGAATCTGTGTTCTCACAGACACAGGAATAGCTACGTTATGCACAGCGTCACTCCAAATCAAGTTTCCAAAATAGAATCCGGTGTTGATTTTATGTGTGGTCGAGACACTAACCGAAAACGAGACAGTTTTGGTTTTAGAGTTGAATACTAGCGTCTCCGGAGTCACAACTACTCGAACCCCAAGTGGTGGCTCGACCATGACTTTGTAAACCGATTCAACCGGTCCAACATTGGTGACGGTTCTTGTGAGATTAACTTCCTCTTTAAGGTTTGGAATTGTGATTGAAGGCAAGTTAACATCAAGAACAGAAGGTTTAGGGTTTGAACAGACTGTTACTTGTCCGACAAGCTGAGATATAGATGAATCGTTGTAACCAGCAGAACATAAGTAAAGAATATAGTCTTTTGGGCCCATGTCGTATATGAGACCTGGATCTGCTGCTTTCTCTGGGTTCACGAGGCCTCCACCGTAATCAAACGGGTCAGCTACTTTGCGAGATGAACCTTCTGCAAAAATCTGCTCTCCAAATGGATCTGTTCTCCAAGCTGCAAAGTAATTAAAGAACACTTTATTATGATGAATGTGCTAAAGTTTTGTGGCCCACAGAATAGTTGGTTGATTTCGGTCGCCGGACACCGGAAGCTGTGATTAATTCAAAAAAAAAAAATTTTGTGTTTTGATCATTTGTTCAGTTATTGTATGGATATAAAAACCTGTAGTGACAATAGCTGATCTAAAGGCAGCAGGAGACCAGTCAGGATGCATGGCTTTCAGAAGTGCAACAACTCCTGAAATAACCGGAGCAGCCATGGATGTCCCGGCAAGAATATCAAACCCTCCAGCACTGGAGTTGGAATCTGGAGATGTAGCAGCTAGTATGCTCACTCCTGGTGCCCCTATGTCAGGCTGCATTCCCAAGAAAATGATTCAGAACAGCAAATCAGATGGGTTAATAATTAAAAAAGGATTCAAGCATATATACCTTTAATATTGCAGGAGAAATAGAGTTAGGTCCTCTTGATGAGAAAGTTGCCACCTTTGTCCCTACAGGTTGTCCCACCATTGTTCTAGAAGGTTTTATCTTCACAACAGGTGATCTGTACAGACAAGTTGCATAAAGTTTCTTGGAGGGGAGGGATACTAATTATTCATGGTTCCATTTTTTTATTTTTTTTCGAATAAAATGTTAAATTTGATTCAAAAGAAAATAAACATGGTTCCATTCATTACCCAGTGGAGCGTATGTAGAGAAGTATATCCGTCCCAAGCTCGTAGTCAATGGCTACACAGGGGAAATCATCTCTACATGGAGTGAGATTGTAACCTGGATTTCTTGCAATGATCACTCCAACACCACCGGCTGCCTTCACATAAGAGGCAGCTCTTGATACAGCAGTGAAGAGTGTTGCTGTCGTAAAACACAGCACAACTTTTCCTCTCATTGTAGCGTTTGGGTTGAGATTAAGACGCTCACAGACACTAATGTTATTCAGACATATTCAGACAAGTTAGTTAAACTGATCAGCTATGCTATTTCATTGAACATTACACGTGAACTCTTAACAAAATGCTAGAAATTTGATGTTAACAAAGTGTTAGAAATCTGATGTTAAAAGAAAATATGCTAGGAATTTGATGTTAAAAAATGCTAGAAATTTGATGTTAAAAAAAAAATAGAAGATTGATGTTACCCGCTAAAGGTCACATTGCTGTGCCCTGGATTCTCAGGATAAACCAAACTGGTGAAGCCAAGCTCTGGACCTGTGTACAGTGCTTGACCCTGCATTAACAGTTGAAAAAAATCTCATAACGATCATCATAACAGTTAAATAGCTCAAAAAAGATGTCGGCTTCACCAGTATGACGTTGTTGTTCCCAAGCGTGATAGGTGTGGGAAAGGACCGGTCCAGAGTAGTTGCAGCAACTGTTATGACCCAAGGAGCTGTGTTTAACACGGTCTGAGCCGCTGGGCCAGAGTTCCCACCTGCACAAACAACAACGATGCCCTTTGCTACTGCATGGAACGCTCCAGTCGCAATCCTATCACGCAGATCAGTTTCAGGAAACAGAGGAACTTGAGCGCCGAGAGAGAGCGACAACACATCAACACCATCATGAATAGCTTCGTCCATTGCTTTCAATATGTCAGAAGATGAACAAGCCACCGCGCCTAACTGATCCACGTACCAACAAGCCTTGTATATCGCTATTCGAGCACGCGGTGCACCACCTCTCAAGTTACCTCCAGCGAGTCCCTTGTAGCTTGTGTTGGGAACAAACGAACCACTTGCGATAGAGGCCACGTGCGTTCCATGGCCAATAAAGTCTCTAGCAGAGATATAGTCACGTGACTCTGTGGAGTTGAATCCTTCGTTTTCAGCAAGAAAGCCTTTAATAAAGTACTTGGCTCCTATGAGCTTTCTATTGCAGTTTGTTGATCCGAAGTGTTCTCCTGGTTCACATCCTCCTTTCCAATGGCTTGGTATGGGTCCAACCCCATTGTCATTAAATGATTCAGACTCTGGCCACACTCCTACAATCACACAAAACCTCAAGTCCCGGGGGGGGGGGCTAAATGTAGAGAATATGTGTATAGGGTATTTTAGTCTTTGTATTATACCTACATACTTCTTGTATTCAGTATAAATACTGCCTTCTATGTATTAATGAAATCACTTTAGCCCAATACTCTTATATGGTATCAGAGCTGTGATACCTAGGGATCTACCTCTTTTATTTTTTATTTTCCTGGCCGCCACTCCTCTCTTTTTATTTTCACAACAACGACATCTTCTTCTCTCCCAATCTCCATTGATGTCGACTTCTCCTGCTTCTTCTCATGAAACCATCATCGTCCCGGATGGCCAAAACCTTCTCCACGTGAACATGAATAACGTCACCAAGCTCACGTCCTCAAACTTTCTGATGTGGTCACGCCAAGTTCATGCCTTGTTGGATGGATATGATCTCGCCGGTTTCATCGACGGCGCTTCCGTTCAACCGACTCCGACGGTCACTACTGATGGCGTCCTCTCCACCAACCCTGCTTACACCCTCTGGAAACGCCAAGATAAGCTAATCTATAGCTCTCTGCTTGGCGCCATCACGGTTAACATCCAACCAATCCTCTCCACAACAACAACGTCGGCTCAGATTTGGGAGACTCTCTCTGCAACCTACGCTAAGCCCAGCCGTGCGCATATCCAGCAGCTGCGCCAGCAAGTGAAGTCATGGACGAAAGGGACAATGTCCATTGACACTTATCTTCAAGGGTTCACAACCCGCTTTGATCAGCTTGCGCTTCTTGGCAAGCCTTGCGAACTGGAGGATCAAGTTGACTATGTGCTCGCTGGATTGCCCGAAGAGTACAAACAGGTGGTTGATCAGATTGAAAGCCGTGATACCACACCTTCGATCACGGAAATTCATGAGAAGCTTCTTAACTTCGAGATCAAGTTACAGACGAAAGCTCCAACGCCAGCTGTGGTTCCAATTACTGCTAATGCGGCCCAGGTTCGAGGCACATCGAACAATAGCAACCGCAACTATCCCGGACAGAACCGTAACAACAACAACCGGAGTCACCACACTTGGCAGCAGCAGCAGCAGTTCTCGCCTCGTCCGAATCAACAAGCACGCGGTTATCAGGGTCGCTGCCAGCTATGTGGCACGTATGGTCATAGTGCTCGCAGGTGCTCGCAGTTGTCGGGTGTGTCCTCGGGTTCGCAGGTAGCAGTGCGCAACAACACTCCGTCGCCTACATCGTGGCAACCACAAGCTAACATGGCGATGACTCAGGCGTACAATCCAAACAATTGGATCCTTGATAGCGGCGCGACGCATCATCTCACTACAGACCTGAGCAACCTCTCCTTGCACCAGCCGTATACTGGAGGAGAAGGAGTGACCATCGCTGACGGTTCGACGATTCCTATCTCGCATACTGGTTCCACTTCCCTTACCACTCCATCTCGTTCTTATGCTTTAAATGATGTTCTTTATGTACCCAACTTACAGAAAAACCTTATATCCGTATATCGTTTCTGTAATGCTAATAATGTTTCTGTTGAATTCTTTCCTGCCCACTTTCAGGTGAAGGATCTGAGCACGGGGGACCGATTGCTCCAAGGCAAAACTAAGGACGAGTTGTACGAGTGGCCAGTAACTTCCCGCAACACCATTTCTCTATTCGCCTCCCCAACACCAAAAACGTCCATTACCTACTGGCACTCGCGCTTGGGACATCCGTCTATCTCTACTTTACAAACCATTGTTTCTCGTTTTTCTTTACCCGTGTCTTTTGCTTCTCAAAAACTCTTGCCTTGTTCTCATTGTCTTATTAATAAAGCTCATAAGCTTCCTTTTTATACCAACTCTATCTCCTCAACCCAACCTCTACAATATATTTACTCTGATGTCTGGACTTCTCCCATTCTTTCTATTGATCAATACAAGTACTACCTCATCTTTGTTGATCATTTTACCCGTTATACTTGGTTGTATCCCCTCAAACAAAAATCCCAAGTGCGAGATACCTTTATCCAGTTCAAAAACCTTGTGGAAAAACACTTCAACCTCCCCGTCCGAAACCTCTATTCCGACAACGGTGGCGAATTTGTGGCACTTAGACAGTTTCTTGCGGCTCAAGGAATCTCCCATTTCACTTCACCACCGCATACTCCTGAGCACAATGGCATAGCTGAGCGAAAACATCGGCATATTGTCGAAACCGGCTTGACTCTACTCCATCAAGCGTCAATACCCACGGAGTATTGGACCTATGCGTTTGCTGTAGCCGTTTACTTGATCAATCGCCAGCCTTCGCCTGTTCTCACCAAGGAGTCTCCATATGCTATGTTATTCAAGAAGCCACCAAACTACTTGAAATTGAGGATCTTTGGATGTGCATGCTACCCTTGGCTCCGACCCTATACCTCTCACAAATTAGACTCCCGCTCTTTTCGGTGCATCTTCCTCGGATACTCTCTTACGCAAAGTGCGTATCTTTGTCTTCATCGATCTACTGGTCGCATCTATACTTCCAGACATGTGACATTTGTTGAGTCTGATTTTCCCTACTCTGAACCTCTCAAACCTGATGCCGCACCTGAACCTTCTCAACCAGCCTTCACACCTCCGATTCTTGTTCCCGTTCGTCAGCCACCACTCGTACACTCGTCTCCAGCGGCTCCCCCGGTTCAGAATCTTCACCGAACTGCGCCTCACGAGACGCCGACTCCTCTTGCCACGGTAAGTACGAGTCATGAAATGGGTTTTGGACAGGATACAACAGGGACGTCAACTGCAACAGAAACGATACAGCCACAAACACAGACCAGTGAACCAGAAATAACCATCCCCCAACCAACTCCTACATCGCCTGCACCTATTCCCTCCCCGCAAAATACTATCCCTGCTCAACAAAATATTCCACCAGAAATCCCAAATGCCCATCCCATGAGAACCAGATCCAAAAACAACATCTCTAAACCAGCCAAAAAGCTCACTCTTGTAGCCATCAAAACCAAACCCGATATCAAAATCCCAACCACAATCCACCAGGCCATGCGAGATGAGAATTGGCGTCGATCTATGAGTGTAGAGTACGATGCTCAGATAGCGAATCAGACGTTTGAATTGGTTCCCCCGTCGCCAAATCAAAATGTCATTGATTCGAAATGGATTCATACAATAAAATATTTACCTAATGGTGAGATTGGCAGGTACAAGTCTCGATGGGTTGCTCGTGGATACAATCAGGAGTATGGGGTTGACTATGGAGAAACTTTTAGCCCCGTTGTTAAGTCTGTGACTATCAGGCTGGTCTTACATCTAGCAGTGACGAAGTCTTGGCCTATAAAGCAACTCGACGTCAACAACGCCTTTCTACATGGAACACTCAAAGAAGAAGTATATGTCTCTCAACCTCCGGGTTTTGTTGATCGTGATCGTCCTCATCATGTGTGTCGTCTCAAGAAAGCCCTATATGGTCTGAAACAAGCCCCCCGGGCTTGGTATGAAGAACTAAAGACATTCTTGCTTCAAATGGGATGCCACAACTCCACCGCTGATACCTCGGTCTTTATCTATCTTCATGCCAGTCATGTTCTCTACATACTGGTATACGTCGATGACATCATCATTACGGGGAGCACCACTTCTCTGGTTACTGCCTGCATCCATGTTTTAGCCTCACGCTTCTCTCTCAAGGAACCTCAGGACATCAATTACTTTCTCGGTATTGAGGTGACCCGTACACAGCGTGGGCTGCACATGATGCAACGTCGCTACATTGTCGACCTTCTCACCAAGCTTCAAATGCTTGACGCCAAACCAGTCTCCACGCCTCAAGCCACAACGCCTAAGCTCTCATTGCTCTCGGGGTCACCACTAACCGATCCTAAAGAGTATAGGATGGTGATCGGGAGCCTGCAGTACCTAGCCTATACGCGACCTGACATTGCATACAGCGTTAATAGACTATCTCAGTTTATGCATCGTCCAACCGACATTCATTGGCAAGCGGCGAAGCGTATACTCAGATATCTAGCCGGCACCCTCACACATGGAGTCTTTATCAGCACCAGCTCTCCTATCCATCTTCACGCCTTCTCCGATGCAGATTGGGCTGGGGATACCGACGATTTTGTGTCCACAAATGCATACATCGTCTACCTTGGCAAAACTCCTATCGCCTGGTCCTCAAAGAAACAGAACGGAGTTGCGCGATCTTCCACAGAAGCGGAGTATCGCTCGGTTGCTAACACAGCCTCGGAACTCAGCTGGATTTCCTCGCTACTACAGGAACTTGGTGTCCGAATGCCCTCCACTCCTACGGTTTACTGCGATAATGTAGGAGCCACGTACCTCAGTGCCAATCCCGTGTTCCACTCGAAGATGAAACACCTTGCCCTTGACTTCCACTTCGTACGCAATAATGTGCAATCGGGTGCACTTCGGGTACAGCATGTCTCGACACGCGATCAGCTTGCAGATGCACTCACAAAACCATTGGCGCGATCGAGATTCAATGAGCTTATGTCCAAGATTGGAGTGATGAAACTCCCTCCATCTTGAGGGGGTGTGTAGAGAATATGTGTATAGGGTATTTTAGTCTTTGTATTATACCTACATACTTCTTGTATTCAGTATAAATACTGCCTTCTATGTATTAATGAAATCACTTTAGCCCAATACTCTTATACTAAAAATAAAGGAATTAAAAGAAACAGTAACTAGTTGTAATACCTGAGTCAATAAAGCCAATGATCACTTGGTCACCCATGTTTGTATCATTTAGGAGATTCTTCGGATTCCCAACAGAAAGACCTAAGTAGTCCCAAGTCCTAGTTGTGGCAAGTTCGTAGAAACTATCCGGTATGACATGGACAACATCAGGTGATTCTGTTTCCAAAATAATCTTATATTAGATCATGAAGACAAGGACATGGTAAGACTTTAAGACGGAAGCAAGCCTGTGAGTACCAGCAATTTTCTTGGCTTGTGACTCGGTAAGCTTAGCAGCGAAGCCTGAAAAGCCATGCCGGTAACTATGAACCATTGAATCATGTGCTTCCATTTCACTGTAAGTCAAAGATTAAAAAAAAAACATTAATAGAGTTGAATTACTAATTAAATAGGTTTGTTTTTACCTTCCAAGAAGTGACGACAGCATCTGGTGATGAGATTCTGTGACATGCTTGGGATCATCATGCTGCTTCTCACCCAGATACACTATATGAACCTGAAAGGTTATCATCACAACACAACCAGAAGTTTGTCATAGCCTAGTATGTACAAAAATGATCAAAGAAAGTTAATTAAATTACCTTGCTCTCAGCACCAGCTCTTGCGACATTCAAAACTATTATCAGATTAAGCACCACAGCAAATAGTAATCTAGAATTCTTCATTCCAAGTAAAGAAGACTGTTTCACAATTCTTAATTTTAGTTGGAGACTAATTCAGGAAGCCCCCATGCCCCAAGCATTTATAATAGAATAGATATCTTCTCCTCCAAGAATGTGTTGCGTTTGTTCCTTGTGTTGAATGTACATGATTCACACAGAAAATAGTGTTCCATTTTTTTCATTCTGCTTGAAGACTTTTCAGAAAGTAAACGCATTTTTATAAAGAAACGTGTTTAAGTTTTAGTCCGACTAAATTATTGGTCAAAATGTAGCCAATAATAGTGCTTTGTTTTCATGGAATTTTCAACAAATGTGAATTGGATAGTTTGTTAAGAAAAAAAAAGGTGAAATAAAATAGCAGTGGTTAGATTACGACAAACTCGATCGATAAACAAAGAAAAATAGTTTAGGACAGAGACCGAACCTCATTTGTTAATGCTTTTGAAGTATAGTTTGGCACCATGAGCGAAATCTCGGGCACGACTGTGTTTGTCTAGTCGGGACTAAGTAGGCCTGGGTCAGAGCCGTGCGCACCACTATACAAGAAAGGCATGAGCCCCAGGCCCCTCATTTTTTACCAATATTTGGGGCCCCGATAAACATATTGTAGTACAGTTTATCAGTGGATTACGATAACAAATTCAGTACACATTAAACTTGTTTAATCCCCTGACGACCGCAAAAACTCATCAACAAACACTAACGGTCGGAGCTCAAAACAAATCAAACTTCGCACCATATAATTGGGTCGAATTATGTATTTGATGGGTTTTGTTGAAAGCTGTAATCTCTCTCCAACAATAAATAAAATAACTGAATAAACAAATCTAATAAATAAATTAGATAAACTATTACTCTTTTAGTTTTTAATTGTAAGTAGTTTTGCTTAAAAACAGAAATATTTAGAAAGTTTTTATTTTTTATTTAAATATCATTTAATCAACTAACTCAACCAATTATAAAAAATATAACATTGTTTCTATGGTGACACAATATCTAATAAATAAAAAATGTGCATTGAATTGAATTGAAATATGTAAACTATTTATATTGCGAAACAAATATGTTTTTGCTAAAACTACCTATAATTAGAAGCATAGGAAGTATCATTTTTAATGTAATCTCTCTCCAACAATAAGTAAAGTAATTGTATAAATAAATCTAATAAATAAATTAGAAAAACTATTATCATTTTAAAAAAATTCTTTAAATTCTTTTACAATATTATCAGATCATCATGGCTTGGCAAAATTAGAGGGAATATAATTGTATCTATGTAAAACAAGCTGCATTTAACCATGGTGGTTTAGTGGTTTCTACCAGAGGATGAGTTGTCATATTGATCTATACCAGAGATCAATTCTTCTCTAATGCAAAATTATTATTTTCACATTTGGTCACGTGAATATAAACCTATGATTTATGGTCTATTTGAATATTCGAAAAAGTTTATCTATAGGTTATAGCCGAAAATTAGATCTTTTTCTTTAATACGTCCGGATTTAATTATTTTTAAGTTTAAAAAAAAGAGCCGCTTTTTCCATCATTCAATTCGTCATTCGGTTACCAATTTGGTTCTAATTTTGTTACCATGACTTATGGTTCTAATTTTCTATGATTCAATTCCTCTCTAATGCAAAATATTAGTTTTACATGTGGTCATATGAATATGGATTTGCCACTTATGGTCCATTTGAATATCCGAAAAAATATATCTATAGGTTACAACTAGAAATTAATTCTTTGTCTTTAATATTCTCGGATTTAATTATTTTTAAGTTCAAAAAAGAAATGAGCCGCTTTTTTCATGATTCAATTTGTCTTTTGGTTACCAATTTGGTACTAATTTTGTCATCACCCGACCGACGCCGGTTCACGAACATGCAATCCACTTTTTGAATTTCGAATTTTGTCCTGCATAAATTATTACAACACCCTTGTCTCTCTCAACAGAAAAAGAAACTTTTTTCTTCAGATGTTTTTTTTTAAATCATCATTTACCACCAAAATTTCTTTAATAAAATTGAATCATTAACGTCGTGATTCTATGTTCCCTTTTTCATGTGGCTGACAAATTATTAAAATGCCTCCGTTTGTTCGGATGTTAAATTTTTTAAAACAGTTGCAATTATAAAAGTTACGTATGTTTATTGTATTGTACGAATAAAAACGAAAGAAGAAAAGACTACTGATTATGAAGATAGTATACTAGAAACAAACAAAATGATTGTGTGTATTGTTGACAGAAAAAAGAAGATTGTGTGTATTTAATTTGGGGGCTCCATCCATCCTCACTAAATATCTGTGGCTAAATATTGATTTTATTTAGGTTCATATGCCAATGTAGTACATATATGCTATCATACGTTTAGTTATAAATATTGTTCAAGATTTTAAATACAATTTTTTAAAAATATTATATTTTCTATTTTACTTTTATTTGATAATCTCTCTGTTTCATATTTAATATCATTTAAATATTTTTTTATTTACAAAAAGCATCATTTAAAATTTCAATAAAAATTTTAACTTACTATTTAATTATAAAATACATTTATTTTATAAATAATTTCATTATTCTAAAATATTATCGGCTGAATATGTGTACCTACTAATAATTTTCTTAATCTGTGTAAAAAAGTGTTAAAGTAACATTTTTTATGAAACGAAAAAAATATAATCTTTTATCTGATTTTTATAATTAAATACTAAAAATAAGAATAACAATAGAAAATTTATGTAATATTTGCATTAAAAAAATAAAATAACATTTATAATGAAACAAAATTTAAAAGTTAGAAACGTAAATATTAAGAAAAAACTGAAAACTTAACTTTGACAAAATAAAAGATTTTTTACAACAGATAAAATAAAAGTTTATCCTTTTTTCATTTGAGAAAATCACTTTCTCCGCAAAAGATTTAAATAAATCATTTTTTAATTGCAAAAAAGAATACATGCCAGAGTAATCATATTTAAAAATGAATTTCTCTCCCTTGATGATAATATTCATTAATAAATGTTTAAGACAACGCCGATGTCTATCAATAATATAAAATCAACCGTCTTTCTTACGTGTTTCTTTGGTTCAAAGTTATGTGCAGCCGAAATGATAGTATGGAATTTTATAACAATTTGCCTATCTGTAGATTCAACCCATAATCCCGTTAAAACGATGGGTAGTGGTACTAATCATGATAAGTTATTAATTTATAACCAAGTTTGGTGGAACTTTATGGTCCAAAATTATGGATATAAATATATAATAGTCAATATACATAACTTATTATATTATTCTTTGCATCAAGAGGCCTAGATCTATTGAAGACTAGTAACGTCGAGCCCCTAAAGCTATTTATCACGCGCAGTTTATGTCTCATAGTACAAGTTAATTTAGGTTAGAAAAAGTGGGTACGATGAAAGCGGTTTACAAAAAAAAAAAAGTGGGTAAGATCCACAACATCAAGCAAAGGTATGGACATTATCTGCATATGTATACGCAAACATAAAGTATATAGTATGGTTAGATTTTGTACAAATATAAGAAGAGGCTGAAATGAAAATTAGATCACATAGATGAGAAAGAAAAAGACAATTGTCACCTAACTAGAGGTCCCAAAGACCAATTAAATAAATCTGGCGCTACGTTTGAAATTGTAACATAACCGTTGAAGAGAGACGAGAAATCAGAAAGAAAACAATTGGTGGTGGTTGTAAGAATAAAGGAGGGTAAATTTGGAAGTTAGTATTCTGTCTTGGGACAGAACAGTGAAGCTGAGATTCACGCGACACAAGCAAAAGCACAGATTTATATGTTCTTTCTAAAAGCATTTTATATATGAAAAAGACATTTCTTCCTTTTTATAATATAATTTAGAGAATTTTAGCTATAATCAAACTACCGTCTAATCAATCAATAAAAATCAAACAAAATATAATTGATCTAACAAAAATTACAAAACAAATGACATTTGAGATAAAGAAAATTTTAAAGAATTTATATTATAAAAAGAGAAGGAATTAAATTGGGAAAAAAAATCATTTCATTTTCTATTGTTTTTTTTAAAAGAAAAGAAATCAGACTACTGCAACATAGGGAGTGGTGAGAAAAGAAAGAGAAAAAAAAGAAAAGTAGGAATCAATTACAGACATTATTGAGAGAGTTTCTATTCCGAGAGAAGAAGATGATGAGTTCAGCTGTTGTTTTCTGTCGACAACCTTAAAACCAAAGGAAGAAGCTTTCTCTAGTCTCTTCACAGTTCGTCCTTTGAGAGAGGAACATTTGTATTTATATTTTATACAAAAAGAAAAATGGGAATGGGAAGGCATCAGAAATCTGGAGTTCCAGCGAGATGGGTTCTTGTTCTCTGCATTTCTAGCTTCCTCCTCGGTGTTCTTGTCATTAACAGGTTCTTTGCTTCTCTCTCTCTTTTATAGTTCAGATTTATACTGTTATTGATACTTAAAAAAGGGATTTCGTTTAGATGTCTCTTCTACTGTATGTTCTGTCTTCTCAATTAGTAAATCTGAAACATTCTGATGCCATTAATATCTTTGATTCTTTGTCACAGTTTAGGCAATTTCAGAAGATAAAACAAAGCTGCATTGTTAATTAGCTTTAACTATCGAATGCATCTGTTCTATTCTCAGCAATAAAACTTACATCTTTGGTTTACATTTGTTCTTTAATTATATAATCTTACACCTATTTTATTTTTCTTTCTTTAGGCTTTTGGCTACTTCTGAAACCGTAGATAGCAATGAGAGACCTTCATCTGATCAAGCTACGTCACTTCATCCTCTTGTTGATTGCCAGAACAAGGCAAGTCACAATTACATCAACCTAAGTTTTTCCAAATTTTTAATCTTATTTTATTTTGGTTATGATTATTTTGTTCAGGAAGGAGACATTCTATCTCGAGTTTCCCATACTCATGATGTTATCAAGTAAAGCGTCGTCTTTTGTCTCTCACTCTTAACATGTTTTTGTGTATACAGAAACATTAATTGATTATGCATTTCATGTTACACAGGACATTAGACAAAACAATTTCGTCACTTGAAGTAGAACTAGCTACAGCTCGAGCAGCAAGATCTGACGGTAGAGATGGGTCTCCAGCTGTTGCAACATCAGTAGCTGATCATCAATCCAAGGAACGGCCTCCTCGGATGTTCTTTGTGATGGGAATCATGACTGCTTTCAGTAGCAGAAAACGAAGAGACTCCATTAGAGGAACCTGGCTTCCTAAAGGTATAACACCTCTTCTTTCTCCATAGTAAATGTAACATAAAGTGTTAAAAATAATATTTCCTTTTTTTTGCAGGAGATGAACTGAAAAGATTAGAGACAGAGAAAGGAATCATTATGCGATTTGTCATTGGTCACAGGTAGAAAATCTAAAACTTTTCTTTACTTTCAAAACATTTTGACTTTGAGTTGACTTATCATTAATTCATCAAAAACCCTTCCTTAAAATAGTTCTTCTCCTGGAGGAGTGTTGGACCACACAATTGAAGCAGAAGAAGAACAACACAAGGACTTCTTTCGCCTGGTAGATATATATCCTCTTGCCCCACACGTGCTTATGTGTTTTTTTTTTTTTGCGTTTGTTACTAAAAAAATAAATAAATAAATAAATGTTGCAGAATCACATAGAAGGTTATCATGAGTTATCATCTAAAACTCAAATATATTTCTCATCTGCTGTTGCAAAATGGGATGCAGACTTCTACATCAAAGTGGATGATGATGTTCACGTTAATCTCGGTCAGTAGTACCATTCTCATGTTTTTTTTTCAAAGCATTTGTGCGGCACAAGAAAATCTTTGATTTTAAAATTCAGTTATATATATCATATACAGGAATGCTTGGTTCTACATTGGCTCGCCACAGATCAAAACCGCGAGTGTACATTGGTTGCATGAAGTCTGGACCTGTCCTAGCTCAAAAGTAAGCAACAAAAGTCTGTCACAAAGGCTCATGACACAGATCATTGATTCTTTTTCTTGTTCGCGTTGCAGAGGAGTCAAGTACCATGAGCCAGAATATTGGAAGTTTGGTGAAGAAGGAAACAAGTACTTCAGACATGCCACTGGTCAAATCTACGCCATCTCCAAAGACTTAGCAACTTATATCTCAGTGAACCGGTGAGCTCTCTCTCTCGCCTGTAGTTCTTTCTCAAACCTCAAAACTTGGTTGGTTCACAATGTCTTTTTTTTTTCAGGCAACTACTACACAAATACGCAAATGAAGATGTCTCTTTAGGATCTTGGTTCATTGGTCTAGATGTTGAACACATCGATGATAGAAGTCTCTGCTGCGGAACACCCTTAGGTAAAAGATCTATCATCAATTTGACTCATTGCAAATAAGTTTGGTTCTTAATGAGATATGTGTGTGTGTGGTGCAGATTGTGAGTGGAAGGGACAAGCTGGAAACCCTTGCGCAGCATCCTTCGACTGGAGCTGCAGTGGAATATGCAAATCTGTGGATAGAATGCTTGAAATACACCAACGGTGCGGTGAAGGCGAAGGAGCAATATGGCATACCAGTTTCTAAGGCTCTTTTGACCATGTTCAATGTATAGCTTCAGCTTTCTTCTTTATTATGGATGGTGATTAGTGTAGGTTTTGATGATTATGATGCATTACAGAGATCATCTAAAGCCCCAAGTTTTGCCTCCTTAATCTAAATTTGACAATGAATGGTTCTTCTTGCAAAGTTTGGTTCTTTCATGTTATATTAGAAAACCACAAGAGTAATTTCTTCTTTTTTATATATATACATAAAATCAAGAATCTGAAAACGAACACAAGAGAGCAAATCATAAAACAGCAAAATTGAATGAACCAATCACAAACGATGAATAGTTTGATTTTTTTCCAAAATTGTATTTACATAAAAAAAAAAGAAAAAAAGAAGAAAACACAAAGACTCAGGAAGATCTGTTACTGGAATCAAGAACGATGGTCTCGAAGCAGTGGATCCCGTCGAGCTCCAAAGCACACCTCGGTTGCTTCGCCACCAAGTTTGTAGCTTTTTCGTCTTTCTTCAGTGAAGAAGACGTGGTTTGACCGGCGGAAGAAGCAGGGTTGCAGATGAAAGAGGCAGCGGTGACTTTCTTGCCCATAATCTCTGCGCACATGGCGTCGAAGGCACTGAACATCGAATTCATTATTATCTCAAGAATTAGGCGAGAGATTTTGACAAAACTTGGAAGAACAAAGGTTTGTTTATATAAAACACTTTTATAAAGAAAACACTTTTATAAAGACGCGACGAAACTCGGCCGTGTTGGAAAAGGAAAGCGAACTTGAAAGTTTCCTTTTTTCGTAAGCACGTGTCAACCCCACGCGCGTCGAGCTATTTTCCTAATTGGTTCTGCGTGATATGCGGCAAATTTCACAAAGAAGACGACGACGGCCTTTAAATCTTTTTAGGTTGGACTTTTGATTGAACTTAATTTATCAAATCCAATTAAACTAATGGTTACCCTTGAATCGGGAACATGTTTGTGTTTTATGTTTAATTATTCTTGTGTTTTTGGGTTAGATACACCTGGTTCATGGAAATTAGTATAATCTATATCTGAACTAATGTTTAGTTCCGTATCGAAATTAATATTTGGTGGTTGTTTTTTTGGTGTTGATTAGGTCATTTGTTCCTGTAGCCAAAAACAAAAACAAAAACAGAATTAGGTCATTTGTTTGGTTTTGATGGAATATTTATTTTAAAAAGAAAAATACTTGGGGCCAAAGGCAAGGTCAGCCAAACTTATTTGACCCAAATACAAAATAAAATAAACATGCTATGGAATACATTGACCGATCCGATATCCTGTTAGTTCAAGACAATTTAATATATTGACATTTCAAGAAGCTGAATATTATACGGTTAAACCGCCTTATTAAATGAAAAATAAAAAAAAACAAACACTTTGTTTGGCAAGTCTTACTTGACGATTTAGTAGTGGTAAACATTAATTGGAGAATGCAGTTTGATGTTAATTTTCTAGATATGAAAACAAAATATCAATCACTCACTTTTTGAATGCTCACCAGTTTTGTAAGTTTATAACTTTATTTCCACTCCATGTTTCCTTAGTATTGGTGGAAATACCTGCAGATTCTGGTGTACATACAAATTGCATACATTAAATATCCGATAATAGTATAGTTAGTTAGCAAGCACTAGTGAAAATTAACAGCCTGTGAACCCCGCAGTAATGGTTTAATAGTTTTCTTTTTCCTCGTGGATAGGATAAGTGATTTTCTAGTGCGCCAAATCTAAGTGATAAGTGATTTAGAGCTTACACAGCCTCAAATAAAATGTTTATAGGAATCCATCGTTTTACCGGAGTTCAATGACAAGTATTTCTTAGAATACTATTATTAACTGTTTAATAACCTCTCTGTGTCCTAAGCTCGGTACACGTTTGTAAGACATGGGTTACAAACATGGGATGTGTGAATAGTGATCTTTGATCTTTGATCTGATGATTGTTTTCTTATACAAACACCGATCTTATTGGAATAGTGTCAGGGTTTGTATTTCAAGCATATTTCATGTTCATACTAATATACTATACCCACATACGCCCATCCACCAACCCCTCGGCAAGGTTGAATTTTATTTGTGAGACGAATAACACTTCTGCGTGTTGTAGTTCTGTTTTTACAGAGGTAATTTGTTTGTATCTATATGCCCAAATGTCCAAATATTAGTTTAATGTAATGCTAAATTAGGCAACAAACCAAATAAATAAATAAATTAGGCAACAAATAGAAAACACATCATAAACCACATGCAAGGAATAGTTTAACCATCTTAGTACCATTTACTTAGATGCCAATTTGTTAAATTATTTTCTATACAAAAATCAAATGACCATGAAACTTCAATTTATCAAGTATGGTACACCTAATCTCGTTTTTGGCTTGTATCAATCCATATGTTTTATATTCTTCAATTCTGTTTAATCTTATGTTTTAGTTGGATTTGATTTTAAGAATACGAATCATCTGATTTGATGTATCTCCGAGAACTTATAGTTTGAGGCTTTGAGCAAACTCAAGAAAACAAAACTGAAATTTGTTATGTTACTTCTGGTTAGTCAACAGAATTGAGAAGAAAGTCGAGCAAATAGATCATAAATGTATATAATCCGATCGAATCAATCGATATTCAAACAGGTATTCACAGTAATCATATGTTATAATGAATAAATCCAATAAAAATAACAAACAAACCCTTAAAATTTGTTTCTTGATCTTGAGGTCAAGCAAGAAGAACGTATCAAAAAAAAAAAAAGAAGAACGTATCAATAAGAAACAAAATCAAGAACGGACAATTGTCTCGAAGCAGTGAAGACCGTCGAGCTCCAGAGCAAACCTCGGAGTCTTCTGCAGCAAACCAGTATTATTACTACTTGCGTTTTCCTTCTTCTGCGTCTGCGTTTGCGTTGCGGCAGTTTTGGAGGTGGCGGTAGCGTTAAAAGGAGAAGCCATAAGGTTCTTTCCCATAAGCTCTGCGAAGAGGGCGTCAAAAGAACTGAACATCGAGTTCATGATGAAAAGTAAAGATAATAAACGAGTCGAAGAGACTTTGAAGTTTCCGGAGAGAGAGATATAGATTTATGAAATATAGAACGATGTTCGTAAGGTTCTTATGATTTACAGTGACGAATATAGTTTGTTTATATACATAGAGAGTCAGAGAGACCGTGTTGAATGAAAAAAAGAAGAATTTGGGTGGCCTTCTCCGACATTTTATTTCCAAGTTGCTTCGTGGACGCGTGAGAATCCACTCGCTACGCGTTACGTAAGTTTTTTTCCTTTTCGTTATGTTTCTGGCTCCAATCGGTAACCATCGCTTAATAGCGGAACCGCGGAAATAATAGTTAAACTGCGAAAAAATTAATTAAGCTGCGAAAAAATTTAAAGCTTGCGGAATGGTAGAATAAATAATTGATTAAGTTATTTTATATAGTAATTAATTTTTTATAACAAAAAACAATTGCAATAACTAAAGTAATCATTACAAAATGTGAAAACAACTAAGGTTTATTAAAAACATTTTACTTGTTATTATAAATATCTAACTTATCTTTTAATACGTTTTAACAATGGATTGACATTTTATAATAGAACTCTATTTACAACATAATTATTTAGCATTAAAAAATTACTGCTGTGTATTTTAAAATTTAAGATAATATTAGCATATAATTTGATAATATAAAAGTATTAATTTTGTAAATTTTTCCACCATAATCTACTAAAACTCACTTTTCCACTTAATAAAAATCCTCTTTATATTTTTGTCAACGAAAACGCAGACTTGCGTTTTTGCGTTTTTTTTTTCATTCCGTAACATTTTGGTGATTGGTAAGATTCTTGCGGAATTGCGTTTCACACGCCATTCCGCCGTTCCGCATGGTTACTAATCAAAGCCTCTGTCTTTTCGTGCGCGTGAAAATACTTTTCATATCTAATTTATATGACCATGTAAAATAATATGTTTACATTTTTGAATATAATTTCAAATTACATATTTGTTATTTATTTTTTTACAAAATTATATACCAATCGTCCTATCGTATATTACATCATAACTAACATAGATGTTACGTCACTGATGTATGATTTCGCAAAAAAATATTTTATTAGAAATTTTTGTAAATATAAATATATTTTTTAAACAGTTATATAAATCGCATACGAATTAAACATATTTCAATATGTTGAATATGAAATGATCGGCTACCTTCAACTTAAACTATGTCAGATTCTTAAAATGATAAAGTAATTCACAAGTAATCCACTTTTCGTTTTCTTATTTAAAAGATAGCAAGTGTATGCTATTTATAAAGTATATAAAAACTAGTTTTATTGCTACTTTTATTTATGATATTTGTATTTTCTTGTCATCAACAAAAACAAACAGATTTATGTTGATTCTATGAATCATAGAAGAAGCTCTGCATCTATATGAACGACGAAAAACACTGCTTTATAATATTTCATGCTAGGTTATACGCCTTCTAATTCTGTATTCAAAGTACATGAATAATTTTTGAACTGAGAAAACTTTTTTGAAGGGTGTTGATATCTTCCAAATAACTTGCAAAAGTAGACCATTCTTTTGGTTCTAAAACCATCTTCACCAATCGAGAACAATCTATTACAAATATCACCCGAAACTGACTTAAATTCCTCATACATTCCATTGCACAAAATAAAACATTCATCTCCGAGTGGAGAGAGGAGAGACTAACCTTTACGTTCCTTACTACCATTGAACCGGTGAAACCTTACAGAGTACTATACCAATTTTATCCTAAAAAGATCTCGTTCTCTTTCTAAGAAGCATCTGAAAACATCAGCGCCTTGGAATTGACTGTATATTTAAGATCTCAATATTTGGTGTTGTCGTGTGTGTTTTCAAAAGTTGTGCACCTGCACAAAGCCGAAATTCAGTTTCTGCAAGTTTAAGCGTTTCCATGGAATCCATATCCAAATGAATAAAATTTTTGTTATTTTTCCTTTCCAAATATACCAAAGAATCCATACAAATTGGTCATCGTCCAGTTTCAGATGAACTTTCCAGAACAGATGACCCATGTTTCTGAAAAAAGAATTAGTGAAAAAAATTGCTGCATTAGAATAGATCTTTAATAAAGCCTAAACCTGACGCTGAAGGACATTAAAAAAACACATAATTTATCGTATGAAATTGATGTAAATTTGTATTTCTTTATAGAATGAAATTGATGTAAATTATCTTATAAATATAACATCATCTGTTTTATTTTAATATTTTCTTTTGTTTTATGTGCAAAGATTAAGAATATATTTGATTTTATTTTTTTTAAGTAAAATCATCAAGATTTACACACTTAACTATATGTTAATCAATAGAAAAATAAAAATATAAAAAATCATATAAATATAAAATAACTAAATTTGTATTAAATATTTATAACAGCGATGATTTTGAAAGAAAAAATACTTTATAACAATCACTAAAATGAAAGGAACTATTTAAACACGAGAAAGTTTAATCATATATCACTGGATGAATAAAACTTGTAAGTGCACTTTAGAAATGAAGATGTATATTCGTTTCTTGCATGCAATTATACCTACTCAATTCAAATTTTCTTTCTATTTTTTGCCAATCAAATAAAATAACTTTCCTGTCAGTGTATTATAAAAATATAGATAATTAGAATATATTTTTTAAGAATCAAAATGACCAAAAATATTTTATTAAAAAGATAATTTTATATTTATACATGTAAATTTAATTAATCTAAACTTAGAGTTTAGAGTTAAAAAGTGGGAGTTTAGAGTAAGATTTAAAATTAAAAAAAAAAGTAAATATCAAAATTTAAATATCTTCAAAAGTATTTTCGAATTTTAAAAAAGAAAATTTACAGGAGAAAATTTTTGATTTTTTATAAAAGATTTGAATTTCAAAAATATAATTTAAAACTATAAATTTTTATTTATTTATTTATATTTATATATCTAGGATATAAGGATATTTTACTTCCGTAGTGAATTTTATTTTAGTCATTTTTCTCTTTAGGATTTTTTTTTGCAACAGAATTTAAAAATGATTTATTTGAAAAAATTATCCGCCGAGTAAATTAATTTTTCATTTTAAAAAAGTAAAAAAGTTTACTCCAACTTAAAAAAGTTTGTATACCAAAAAAAACATTTGAAATTCCGATTTTCTCACTTCATTTTTCCACCATTTTATCCTGCCACAAAACCAATCATACTCCTGGTCGACGAAAGTTTTAACCAGAAACATAGAACTCAAGCTGGTTCAAACGCAGTGATTACGGTTACGGGTACAAAATTTTGCGGATACATATGGCTGCGGTTTCAAAAATCATTAAACGTTTTGTATGACTGGCACAATCTTTGAAAATTGTTGTGTTTGTAGAATATTTGTGACTAGTTGATTGTGAGATATTGTAGGGGTTAATAATAATTATCAATATTAACATATTATAACATTTATAAAAAATAAAAGACATATTATTGTGATAAAATATGATAAATATTAATATAATATGATTAATAATTATGATTATTTATTTAGTTTTTTAAAATTAGACATATTATTGTGATAAAATATAATAAATATTTATATAATATGATTAATAATAATTATGATTATTTATTTAGTTTTTTAAAATTAGTTAAAACATAAATTCATTTTTGAAGATTTATATTAAAACTTTTAAAATATTATTTTTTGTTTTATATATGTGCATATCTTATTTATATATGTATGTATATTAATTTTTAAAAATTCTAACGAATATATAATTTAAAGGTTTTATAAAAAAAATTATGATATTGTTTGTTAATGTAAACTAATATATAAAATGTTTTTATATTTTTATTTATAATATTCAATTTTAATTTTTAATTTAAAATTTTTAAAATATTTTTTAAATAATATAAATTTATTTATCCACTCGTAACCATCTGCAACCACAAATGTTAGGTAAAATCAGCATTTGATTTTGAGAGGTTTAAAACAGTTTAAAATAGTTTGAAAAAGTTTGAAACGATTTATAACGGTCTATATGATTGTTTGAAATAATTTATAATGGTTTGTACGATTGTTTGAAACGTTTTCAATTATTATCAATTGCAACGTAGCGGAAAAACTAGTCATTAATTCTCCTTTTGATTGATAAATTCTGAGAAAGAATGTGGCGTAGGTAACACGCGCTGAAGAGAAGATGAAGCACGAGTCAGCCTAATCTGGTCCAAGTTGGGAGGTTGAGTTACTTGAATGTAGATAGACGATGGAAGGTCGTTATTGAATACAGTATTGAATTGTTTGTGTTGTGGGTCCCATCCACATGGCTTTTCCTTCTCGTGTTTAGGCATGTCGTGACTCGAAATTGCGTTTCCATCACCTCGAAACAAACGAAATACAGAAAAAGATCTTAATAGTTTATAAATATAATTAGTTGCACAAAAACAATGTTTATAAATAAATAATTTTATGGAATGATTCAGAATGTAGAGTGCATATACAGGCTCATTGGGCCGATAATAAGGTAATAACTAATGCTAACTGTTCCAGTCCAAAGAAAACAAGCCCAGAAAAGGAAACAACCAGGCCACCAAACAACGGGACCGAAACCTGCCCCTAGGCCTAACAAGATGAATCGAATCATAACCACTCTAAGAGTACCCACAACGCCAGTACTGATGGCTCTATAACCTAGGAAGTTTTTTTTATTATTTTATTATTTTTTTCAGCTTTAAAAAAAAAAATAGTATCCAATCATAGGCTTCCACATAGTGACGGACTTCGCGTACAGTAACGTATTTGCCTAACAAACGATCTTTAGCTAAGGATTATAAGAGGTAAAGTTGGCACAGATTTTTAAATTATGTAGACTCCACGAGTTATTTTAATAGTTTAATTTTAAGGATTGATGATTAAAAACCAGCGTTGCTGGTGCTCTAAGAGCATCTCTCAAAAAGTTTTTTATTTTAGAGTTTTACAAAATTCTGTATTTGAAGTTTTAAGATATTCTTTCATAAAAAATAAAACTTCAAACTCAACTTTAAAATTATTTTTAATTTATTCTATAATCATTATATGTTCATAAATAATGTAGATCCATAAAACTTTTATAAATAACTAGAACATATCTTTATATATAAAGTAGCTTTTTCATCTCTCCTGGGGTGTCCACATCAGATTCCATCTCAGAAATTCGAGCTTCCTGCAGCCGCCACGTGTCCATGGTGTATGAAACTCGGCGTTTCATTAAACGCACAGCGATATGGGCTTCATCCAGTTGTCTAATGGGCTCTACATTCCGTCAATCTATCCGGCCCGATAACAAACGAACGCTCCCTCCTGCGATGGCGATGCATGCCGCTTGGGTTTTCTCGCTCTCAACGAAACAGACGGAGTAATGAGATCGTCTTTGTTTCGATTAATTCAGACCCCACTACAATCTCTTCAATGCATCGTTCGTCGCTCGGACTCGATGTGAGATCTGTATAAATAGGTAAATACTTCTCCAATCGAACTCATTGTCTATTTCTATCTCTAGCAAAATTTTGATTCGTGTGGTTATGGCTATTAGGACGATCTTATTCTCCGACTTGAAGCCTGGCGGTTGCTCCTCCGTCGTCGAGGCTAGGCTGCTGTGATATGCTCCTGGTCGATGAATGTAAATTTGTTTCTCCAGTTTTTTTTTCCTTTAGATTTGTGTTTGATCATTCCGATAGATTTCTCATTGTTTATTTTCTTTTTTTTGTAGAGCTTTTGTAAACTGGGAAAACATTGAAATAGTTCGTGAAAAAGAGCTGCAGAGCTAAGGGTTTGACCTTCCACCCCAAAAGACCATGGAATCTCGCCAAATTACACAGAGGTGTCATCCAGCTCTGGGATTATTGAATGGGCACTTTGATCGATACAGTTGATGATCACGAAGGCCCTGTTCAGACCCTGTTTGTTTTCACTCCATAGCCTTTCTTCCTCTCAAGAGGTAAGATAGGAGATCTATGTACATGTAAAAAAAATGCACACTACAGAAATTTACTGGATTTTTTTCATAACCCATAAAGTAATAGATGTTAGATAGGCTCCAAAACCTCTACTCATATCCTGGTAAAAAAAAATTCACATATACATTTTAGTTTTGAGTACATGAATAGTCTTCTAGATTGAGATACATAAGCAATTCACATATACATTTTAGTTTTGGTCATGATCTCTGTTATGTTCTTCATAACATATACACAGATGATGATGCTGGTGAAAACATGTAGAATTAGTACCTATTTAAAATCTCAGAATAGTTTAAGCAAACACATATAAATAGATTTTTGATAGTTATATAAAGAGTTTCTTGCATATCTTTGGTTTCTTTTGCTTACTCTGTTTCTCTGCATTCTATTTTTTAACCCTCCATATTCTATGTAACAATAAGTTTAAATCTCAGAGAAACCATATTGTCTGCATCCAAGAGTTTTATTGCAGATTATATTATCCTATTAAATTTAGGGCTTGGTGATGCATACTTTTGTTTACGATATCTCTTGATCTCCAATTCGGGCCTTTAGATAAGTTAATTATTGGTTTTTATTTTACACCACACAGATCTGTTTTATAATAAGATTGTAGCAGCATGATGATTTTCCATGTTTACTTTTCTGGGATCTTTACGACCAAGGGCCTAAAGTGCTCCACTTTTTCTTTCAGGTCTAAAACTGTTTGTCTCAGTGCTTTTGAAGTTCAAGCCAGCCAACTTCACCGGAGCTTACTTAGGATGCGTGTGGGACTACAGTCACTGTTGCCACCAGAATTAGTCCCAAGTTTGTTGGAGGTTAAAACCATCTCTGTTTGTAATGTTTAACTGTAGAAAGATTCTGATACTAAATACATTAAAATTTGCAGGTCGCAGATTCATGATGATTCAAGTTTATATTTTCTGGAACTTGCAAATAAAGAGATGTTGACTTGACCAACCACTGGTTTGGGCGAGTCTGGAGCTAGCTGCTCCACAAGTACTACTAAATATGGTGGTGTAAAGAAAATTGTTTTACTTAACAGCAAACAGTTGGTTAAAACACAGTTCAAAGAATTTTAATATACTTCAACTTTCACGCCGACTCAAGTTAGCCAATTACCACCGATAATAAATGCTAATACGCATAACATGACAAGAACAAATATGCTAAACTTATACACATAATCTCACAAATAAACTGAGATTTGTGCTAATTGATACTATTTTGTTTTTATTGTATTTGATTCTCATTTGAAAAAAAAATGTGCTTGATTCGAATTTTTAGCTAATGACAGGAACATAAATTCAAAAAGAAACATGGTTTAGAATTAAACGTTATAAACTTAAACAGAAAAATAAGTTGAAATGTTTGATATTCACAATAAAGAAGATGCACGCTACGGAAGCCGCTCACTTGGAACAAATAATAAGAGATTGTATACTGAGTGGCCAAAATTTTCTCATATAACAAGTCCTCCAGTTTGATCTCTTTTTATAAAAAAAGATAAATTCAATTCATGAAACAAACATATAACTAGGAGAGAAAATAATTTCACTATACTCTAATCAACGGTAGTTTAAAAATCTATGTGACTTATTAGTATAATTAAACTAAAATAAACATATGAGAGAAAGTAAATAATTACAAAAATTATTATAGTTAGATAAGTATATAATTTCTATAATAAATAGTAAAATGAGTAGTTAAAAGATTAAATACTAATGCTACTTTCATTTAAAATAAATTTGTACTAATATTTTATTTATTCATCCGCCCGCCCGTAGAGCGGGTTTACCCTAGTATGAAATATATTACAACAATATTAACTAATAAAAGTTTGCATTGCAATATAAAATTATAAATAAAAATATATAATTAAATATTATTTTATCTCTTTTAGAAAGATCCATATTCTAGACAAATATTGTTTTAAAAATATATAAAATTTTATTTTTCAATGTGTTATTTAATAAAAAAATATAAATTAAAAAAAATAATGTTGTTTATTGAATTTCTATTGGTAAAAGTTACGGAAAATTATTATTCACAAAAAAACAAAACAATGTATTATCTTTTGAATATGATTAGCAAAGCAAGACGATATCTTTCAACTAGTTTATCTGATATCTCAGTTGAATTGAGTTCGTGTTAATTAATAAAAAAAAGAGTATTGAAAGAAAAGATATGCCACAAAAACTTTCCGTTATAAAAGGCATATTGTTGTGGTGTTTCTGAGTTGAACCTAACGTGAAAGCTGTAAAGTGTAAAGGCTAGCTAGCTACATACATCAACGAAAGCTAAGAGAAGAATATGTTCCTTACCCAATAGACCAACATATATTATTCGAATGTCATACAAACACAAAATGAAATTTTTTATTTAAGTTCTAGGATTATTTCTTTCTTTTAAATTGATTTTGGTACTTTCTGGTATGAATTAAATTATAAACATGGAGCCGACCTTTGGCGGTGCAAAGTGCAAACGCCACGCAAAGTCAGATCATGAGAGAAGAAGAAGAGCAGATCAGAGCCGTTGAGCTTACAAATGATGGACATTCTCATCAAAACCTTTGTCAGTTTCCCCAAAAAGAAATCTATAAAATAAAATGTATTTATAGGGTTTCAATCAGTGAATGAATCGTCCATGTGAAGCTTGTTTTCTTGCTTTTTATTTTGCTTCCCTCTAGATCATTCGCTGTACATGTAAAAATTGTCTTGTAACCAAAGCAAGTTTATAACAAACTATAAAACTATAATTTTGAAAATTGAGGATGGATTATGATGATTTAAAATGACACCTGCAAATTTATTAATAGCTACTTTAGTTTCAGATCTACTCTTCATTCTTTTAATTTGTCTTTAACATGCTTCGGCCTTGGATCTTCTCTTCAGTTCACTTCTTGTTTTAGAATTACTATGAATTTTTATTTAAATATATACCCACAAACTACATCGAGATTCCCTCCTCAGATGACCGACGTAAAAAAAAAATATCTCAAATCAACAATTTAATAATTAAAAGTAATAACGAATCATATATCAACATCACACAACTTCAGCTTCCGACGCTCTCTCTCCGACAACTTTTAATAAACTCAAAACTCCACTCTGCCATAAAGTCCCCGTCGTGTCGATTCCACTCTACCACCACTCCTCCTTCCTCTTCGCCGGTCTCCACCGCCGGCGTTCCCGGATTTCGCCTCATCAAATCAAATGGAGCTTAAAAGCTTCCATCGCTCTTCTACATTCCTTTTCCTCCTCGCAGGTTCAAAATCTACTTATTTCTTTATTATCTTTAACTGTTTATTTGTCTCAGTTTATTAACATTTTAACCTCAATGTGATACACAGTGGTGATTATTTCCCCGGCCACGGTGACTTCAATCGGAGTAAACTACGGTCAAATCGGGGATAACCTCCCATCACCAGAAGAAGTAGTCCCACTAGTGAAATCAATCGGAGCAACCAAAGTGAAACTCTACGACGCAAACCCAGAGATCCTGAAAGCATTCTCCGGGACAGGCGTAGAGTTCATCGTGGGACTCGGCAACGAGTACCTCTCCAAAATGAAAGATCCTTCCAAAGCCTTAGCATGGATCAAACAAAACGTCACCCCATACCTACCGGCCACGAACATCACCTGCATCACCATCGGCAACGAGATCTTAGCCCTCAACGACTCTTCCCTCACCGACAGTCTCCTCCCGGCGATGCAAGGAGTCCACTCCGCTCTAGTAACCGCCGGACTCTCCGACCAAATCGCCGTCACCACCGCTCATTCTCTCTCCATCCTCGAAACATCGTTCCCTCCCTCCGCCGGAGAGTTCTCGCCGGAGGTGGTAGATTACCTCGAACCGATCCTCGAGTTCCACCGCAAGACGGACTCTCCGTTCTTGATCAACGCCTACCCTTTCTTCGCTTACAAAGGAAGCCCTAAAGAGATCCCTCTCGACTTCGTCCTCTTCCAACAGAATAATGGAGTCATCGATCCCACCACCGGGTTGCACTACGACAACATGCTATTCGCGCAGATCGACGCCGTCTACTCCGCTTTAGCGGCGGCGGGGTATAAGACGCTTAGCGTTCAGATATCGGAGACGGGATGGCCGTCGAAAGGAGACGACGACGAGTTCGGAGCAACTCCGGAGAATGCGAAACGTTATAACGGAAACTTGATCAAGCTTATGAAGAACGAAAAGACCAAAACGCCCTTGCGACCGAACAACGATCTTATCGTATACGTGTTCGCGTTGTTCAACGAGAACTTGAAACCTGGCCCGACTTCGGAGAGGAATTACGGTCTGTTTAAACCTGACGGGACTCAGGCTTACTCGCTTGGGTTCACTCTAAACGATGTCGTAAAAGGTGGTAATAGTAGTAGTAGTAGCAATGGAGGTAGTGGGAAAACACCGGTTTTACCGATGACGCCGGTGGCTCCGGATAGTGCGTCGACCGGTTATTTGGCAATTTCGTCTGCTCCGGTAAGATTCTCCGCATTTTTATTTTCGTTAAAGTTGCCATCTTTTTTTATTTTTAGTTGAGTAAAGTGAAAGATTCGAACCTTTTCAACCTTACGTTACAACTTTATCATGCGCTCATAATTATTCCATTTTCGTAGTTCTTTTTAAAAAATAGTTGGTAGCAATTTTAGGATGTTTTTTTTTACATTTCATTTTTGTTTGAACAAGGCTCTAAAATGGACAGATGTGACTGAACAAGGCTAGAGATGTTACTAATCTTTTACCTTTGCGTGTTTAGTGATAAAGTGCTTTAATGTGAAATTGCTTGTTTTGCAGGGGAAAAGAAAAGGGAAAGAGGCAGTATTGTCAATGGTGGCTATCATGTTATTGGCCCGACACTTACTTTGATTACACGAAAACAGAGTTTTAACTTATAAAAGAGGTTAATTCAAAGAGTTTGCAAAATCTGTTTTGCATTCTTCGAAACTCCGGATCATACCATTGGAGCTCATTTTCACGGCCATTTTTTTTCTTTTATCTATTATTATATTTATGTTAGAAATTCATTTTGTCACCTTATGTAATTCACTTTTTATATTCCCAATCAATAATACTCTTATTTATGCTAATGTTAGTGAGGATCACATTCGGTGTCTAATAAAATCAAAATTATTAAAAAGCAGTCTCTTTTAGTTTTTGTATAGGCAAGACATAAGAGGTTTCTTGTCCTTCCTCGGTAAAACATTAACCATTCAGACCAAATCATCAGTTAAACATTTAAAACCTGTAGTAACTAGTTAACATAGGTAAGAACAACAATATGCCAATTCTCCCCAGCCTAGAAACTTGTTTCCCCAAAATTTTTCTAATCAAACAATCTAAACTCCTTTTTTAATCATAGGACACCAATGAATGAATCGTGAGAAAGGCAGCAACCGTTGTCATGAATCCTGAAGAATAAAAAGCTTTGTTTCAACTAATCTAGATCCATATATGATGACGTTGATTCGCTTTTCACTCTTCGATAGAACAAAACATATGCAGCCGAAGTCTTGATCTCGGATTCATCAATGGGTGAAACACGGCTGTCATCAAAGTCGTACCACTTTTTCTCATCCATCAGCTGCACAAAGAAAATAGTATATACTCATTAGTTTCAAAGAAGAATAAATAATAAATAACAAAAGATTGAATTTAGATGGGCGGCGCAGAACCTTTGCGCAAGCAGTGTAGTGGCCACCTCCCAGACCACCGTAATGATTGCTAACCGCGTACAGTTCGTAAAGACACGACTGACCATCTTTATTCATCACGTACTTGCTTAAATCCAGATCATGAATCGGGAAATTCACGAGTTTATCAATCTTGTTCTTCAAGAATCTGCTGTACGTGAACCGTTTGAGGTGGACCACAAGAATCTCTGGCAGCTTCCACAAGTCCAGCTTCTTCTTTGCTTGCCTGTGTTCTTTGCAAGCGGGACAGTACCACATATCCTCTGGTCCGAGAGGCTCTTCCGCTATAAAGGCTTCCAAGCATGAAAACAAAGAAACCTCTTTCTTTGTCTTGTTCACAAAGAGGCTCGGTTTATAAACCTCAGGTAGATCAACGTCCAAGGAGCTCGAGTCATACTTCTCATGCTCTTTCTCGTTCCACTCGAAAACAACCTTTGTGGCACTGCGAGGATTCGCAACAAAACCGGGCTCAAGCGGCTTCAGACTGCTGGAATAGGTTTCTGTCAAGAAGAGGTTGAAAGATGTCTCTCCATCACCAACTGCATTGCCATCCTCTAATTCAGTGTCTTTAGGTGATAAGCTTCCATCTGCAACATCTGGAACGTGACCGTTTTCCTCTCCAGCATGAACGGTAGATGATGATGATGAATGAGTCCGGTGTAGAGGCGACATCACACCAGATATAATTGCATCAATATCATTTCTGCTAAGTGGTTCTGTGTTGACATAAGTAACAAGGGGGATTCCAAAATACTTTGCCTCTCTGCCAATATCAAGCCTGTGGGAATTTGAAAGATATAATCATTTAGAAAGATGAATGAATGACTCAAAGAAGGAAAATAGAAAGAAAGCAAGCTTTTACTTTTTCGGCTCCCAATGAAGAATTTCAAGCTTGGCTTTGCCTGGTCCTCTGTGCATCTGGTTGAACCGATACGCCACTATACGGTCGTTGTCTTTTATCTCACTCAGTGTCTCCAAGGGGTTGTCAAGATATTTAAAGACCTTGTGAGAAAACACCTGTAGATAATATAGTAAACCCAACATTTTAGTTATCTTTTTTTTTTTTCTTACAAGTTAAAGGACAACAAAATTATTACATCTGCGAATAAAAGGCTTTCATCATCTTTCAAGCCGCAAGCAGCGCCTACTGCACTATCTAGATCTCTCAATGAACCATCTTTGGGAACTGTTACTGTGTATGGCGTCAAAACAGGGTTACTGTCGCCACAAAACACTGAAACTGTCATTGATCGAGTGCGACTTGTTGGCAGCGGCAAAGTTAAGTACATGAAGGGATCAAAAGTGATTGAGATTTTTCCACAATCTGGACAGACCAATGTTGACTTGTATTGTCCCTGAAGTGAGAAATCACATATACATCATTATACAGAGAAAAAGGGGCAGAAAGTTAAAACACTTGAGAGAGAAAGGATTTGCTTACTTGGCAGACATCAACAATGACGGAATCATTACGAGCCTTGTGATATTTCCACATTTCTTCGGCTACTTCATCATCTGGACGACCATCTGAATCTTTAGATTCAATGTACGGCTTTTGTTTAACCTTGTTCAAATCTTCGTGAAGCCCATCCAACAGGAAAGAAAGCATTTCCTGGAAACAAAAAAGAGTTAAAAAAACATTTGTTTCTCAACATACTTTCTCTTATTTGTCAACTTACTTGAGAATCATGCTGATTATAGCCACTGAATTGCGGTGCAAATCTACCCAATTTCGTCTTAAAAGAGCGTGGCGCAACTGTGTGTTGTCCGGATGACCACAGTTTCCTCAAAAGTTCACCAAACTCAATCGCAAGCTCACCCTAGCATCACATATACAGATTCGTTTAAAAATGAACTTTCTTCACATGTGAAAAAACTATAAACAGAGAGACCAACTTACTCTCATTCCCAAAGGATTATCTTCATTTATGTCAGCGCTGTAATCTTTCAAGAAATAATCAACAATAGGAGGAGTATGGGCCAAACACTGAAGAGTGCTATTCATGAAACACGTGTTTCCCAAATTCTGCAATCCTACTAAGCCTCTCTTCTCTCTTCTCCCAAAACCACTAGAGGAACCACAAGCATCATTATTGAAAGGGTTTTTAAAGAGGCTAAACATGGAACCGTTGGAGTGACCATTCGACACGGTCCCCTCGCTAAGCATAGTATTTGTCGTAGGCTCTACGAGTACAAGAGCTAACTCATTTCCCGCCGAGCTCATGTCATCTTGAGATGACGCAGACCCATCAACTTCAAGAAGGATCTGCACGGAATACATACATCAAATGCCAAAGAAAGATTAAAATCTTCACAGTGGTCTTTAACCATCATATGAACCGAGATGGATTTCAAGAACACTTACATCCTGGTCTATTTGAAGAGACGATTCCTCCAAGGTTTTTTCAGATGAAGGATCCAAGAGTACGCTTTTCTTCTTCTCGAAGTAATCCCAGATGCGAGCCTGCTTTATACATATCATCAAAACAATGAGCAACCGTTACATCTTCTGAAGCAAGAAGTTGAACATAATATCATCACCCAAGAGAGAAAAAAAGGTTTTTTAGAGCAGACACCTTTTCTTTTGAGACCCCTCTTGCAGCACAAACCGTCTCATAGAGTTGACCTACAGAAGCCTGGAACATAATCAACAAACACAAATCCAAATCAGTAAGGGAACAAAGCACATAGTCTAAACGCCCAGTTGTTGCAAGACTAGTAGTAGTACGATACCTGTTTGCTCAACCTTATGATGGAACTGCTTCCGTCTTTACTGTCTGTCAACTTAAGGCAGAGTGGGTAAACCTCAACACTATAGCTCTTACTATAAAACCCTTGAGAGATCAACTTCCTCTGTATCGGAGGACCTCCTTTATACCTAAAAAGATATTACAAGTATTGGTTAACAAACATGAAGTTTTCTTATGGTGTAGGACAGAGGAAACAATTCACTCACCATTCAACGAGTTTATTCCAAACTTGCTCAGGAACTAGAACGTAGTCAACAGCTTCCTCCAGATTCTTAAGAAGCTGCGGATCACTAGCGTCGTCACTTTCGCTATCAATAATATCATGATTGTCAATTGGTCCAGGCCTAGTAACTTCTGAAGCCTCCCCACTAGATATCTCTTCTGTTAGTTGATTAACACATCTCTTCCAGCTTGCATACCACCTGAACATAACCAATAAAACGTCACAACACATCCAAAACAGGGCTAATAGTTTATGAAACCAAACACATTGTCTCAGTTCACCAATCTGATAATGTGAGTAATGCAACAAGAGATGTTTCATTACAAGACACCTGTTTGAGATGACGAAGTACAAGTTGCCTTCTTTCAATTGATCCTCCGCTTCGCTCATCAGCTCCGTCACAATACGTCTCTCTTCCTCGAGAGTGCACGGAGAGTCACAAACCATTGATTCGGAATCAGAGATTGTCATCTTAATCGAATCACACTACACAATACAAACAAACACAATAGATTAAAATATCACGATTCAAAAAAAAAAAAGCTAAACCGGGATTGATCCAGTGAAACGCAACGTACGGTGGAATCGGAAGAAGAAGAGGAGAAGATTCGAGAAATTGCAAATCCAGAGAAACACTTTTTCCTCTGTTAAAAGATTTTGACAGGAAAAGATATATAAGGAGGATTGTAAGGGAACCCTAGATCGAAGGAGGGAGACAAAAAGACCAGACCGCGTTGGAGAGGAACCGGCAAAGATAGAGAGAAGGAGAAGAAGAAGAAGACTTGTGGTCAGATTCACGATCCCTTTTATTATTATTATGCCCTTTCCTCTTCTCCAGTAAACAACGCCCAATCCCTAGCGCCATTCTTTCATTCCTCCCTCTTTATTTATATTATTTTATTTTATTTATATTATAATATGGTGGTTATTTTCTATTTTAATTTCAGTATTTATCTTGGATTTTTAACTTGTTTTGGATGGAATTATAAACAGTTTGGGGGTTATATAACTTATATTCCTTTTCCTGTTTTGTTTCTTTGACGAGTTTACATTGGTGAAGCAATATGACAAAGAAGGTAAGGTATATTTTTTTCTTATTTGACTTTTCCTCTACGTTTTTCTTTGCGTAAATTTAGTTCATCTTCTAGAAAATTCAAATGTTTTCAATTAAATTATTATTTTTTTGTTTAAGGAAAGATAAATATTACTTTTCGATAAATCGCCATTTATATTATTTTTCCTTTTTGACAAAAAGAACACTCAGACAAAAAAACACTCCCCCCATTTTATAGTATTTGATATTTTTCCTTAAGAAAATTACATTTTTATAAAAAAAAAAATTTGAAAACTATAATTTTAAAATCAGTTAACCAATTATAAAAAAGATAGTAAAATCTAATTGATTGAACAATTTCTAATAAAGTTAGAATTAACTTTGAAATCTCAAAACTTTATGTAAATTGAAACAAAATACTTTTTCCAAAACATCATCTATATTGAAAACAAGGGAGTATTAGTTTTACCTTTTTTATCCTCTTTTATAAGTTTATACAATCAAAAGAGAATCATGGACAAGTCACAATTTCGATAATTGGAATGTTTTTTTGTCAATGTGTAACATCAAACTTGTATGTTGTTTGTTAAGGTATTATTACTTTTATTTGCCTTTTCCTCCAAGTTATATATATATATATATAATGACAATATGAGGAAATGATTTTAATATTATTTAATAGGTTGTGTCTATTATAATATATCATTTATTTAAGCCATCAATTTTAAATATTTCCTTATGAAAAAAGTTACTGGGTCCAAACAGTGACATAAGAAAAATATTGGAAATAATAAATCCTACTTATTCTTTAGAAATTACATCATTTATAGGAAATATTTGATCCATTTGATTTCTTGTCATTTTCTGAATTTTAAAAATCTATCCAACAAGAACATTTCTTATCAAAATTGATATGGAACAAAAGTAATAAATATTTCTTTTTCTTTTAATTTCTATTTATGGTTTCTGTTTTTTTTTTCTACTCATTCATATTCATATTTTAATACTCACCAGTTAGAGCCATTATCTAATGAAACAATTTACCTATCCACTTTCATCGATTTCGCAACTTGGTTGTTTATTGCCTACGTCAATAGATATATACTAATAGTATATGCTTAAACATGTAGCAGATTTTTTGATGAATTGTTCTTTCGGTAAACTTTGTTCATTCTTTGTAATTATTATAATTACTATAACTTAGATATAATTAGTGTTACCTAAGATAGCTATTGGAAAATATATATTATACTTTCACTGTATTATAAACAATATGTCAATCAAAGTAACTGTAACACGAGAATTTATGATTTTAATTGATGCAGCATAACGAAATTTAATATCTGATGATATTTTGCAAACCAAACTTTAAAAGTTATATATAAAACTTATCTAGTACTCTATAACTACGTTGTAGATGTTTTTTCTTTTTGTGCCTTTTTGCCAACTATTTCACTTCAGATTGTTCTAATCCTAGTGTTCTTGTCTTAGAAATATATCGAACTAAAGAGAGAGAGAGTCGTATGACTTAGAGAATGATGAATTGTTGTTATTCCATGAGTAATGAGTTCCTTATATAGGATTACATAGCTTGGAGACAAAGTCTAATAACTTGGAGTAGGAAACAAGTAACTTGGAGTAGGGAACAATTAAATCTAGAACATTTCATAATAGACATCACACAATATTCATAACACTTCCCCTTGATGTCCATTATGCGTGTAAGATGTTATCTCGTTAAAAACCGAGATTGTAATGCCATAACCGTCTAGAGTTTGTAATGCGTTTGGAATGCTGCCTCGTTAAAACCTTTCCATGGTAAACCCAAAAACCCAATGTGGTAAAAACGGGAAGCCATGGATAGGAAAAAGAGTACATCCGCATTACTTCCCCTGAAGTGAACATCACTGAAGGCTTCTCAGTGATCGCATACCAATCTGCTACATAAGCTTCCTGAGCGTGCATGTTGGTAATGCCTTAGTGAAGAGGTCGGCTGAGTTCTCGCTGGATCTGACTTGGAGTACCTTGACCTCTCCTTCTTTCTGAAGATCGTGGGTGAAGAAGAACTTGGGGAGAACATGCTCAGTCTTGTCACTCTTGATGTAACCATCTTTGAGCTGAGCTATGCAGGCCGCATTGTCTTCGTAAAGAACGGCCGGCTCGTCTTTACCATCCGTGATCCCACATGCTGTCCGAATATGGTGTGTCATGAGTCTCAACCAGACACACTCTCTGCTTGCTTCATGGATCGCCAATATCTCCGAGTGATTGGATGATGTGGCTGATATAGTCTGCTTGACTGATCTCCATGAAATGGCTGTGCCTCCATATGTGAAAACATAGCCGGTTTGGGACTTGCACTGTGTGGATCGGACTGATAACCTGCATCAGCAAAATGCTTTCATGATGTTCATGGTCCATTCGGATCATATGGTTTATCTCTCTTAGATAAATTCGACCATGAATGTCTTTGTCTGTCCATGATTTGTCCGGATCATGACATCATCCATAATCCATCCGGAATATGTTCTTGTCCACTATATATCTTATTCATATCATTTGACCAAAACTCTTTATGAACTTTTAGTATATGTCCACGGTCTGTTCATGAAGTGGCTATTGTGTTATAGTTTGAAGTTTAATCAAAACTAAGCCACTTTTTGGTCAATAGGACGTTCCTCTCACTTGGATGGTTTAGGTTGGATTTAAGACCTAGAGGAACTGGTCGGAACAAGCTGGACGGGATGGATTGGTCGGGACCAATGATGATTAAGGTCGAACTAGGTCGGACATGATCCTAGTCGGTATGGTTCCCTTTGGTCGTGAATCTGATGGATTCTCAGACCATTTGATCAATCTATTCTTGGTACGTTGGATCATAAATCCCAACATTCATATACGGCTAATGATCTCTACTATAGATCATCGTAGTCTCTTCATAGCCTTTCCAAGAATCAATCATCTTCATCATCCTTTCTTTAAGTATAAACACAAGGAATATATTGACTACTATATGGACTGATCTGAAACGTTCTTATAGAACTTTCTACTAAGCATCACTTAGTCTTATCATATCGTGTGTACATACACGCATGCAGCTGCATTTCAGTCCATGAACAACGCAGGAACGATGTTGTTCTATGAGAACTTCTTTCTCATTTCTCAAGGTATCTTATGTTACCTTTATATATATCCAGTGAGATATCAATTGTCTACTATATCTTTCTTATATGCCCAGATCTTTATCAATTTCGATATTAGGTAGTAGCATTCACCACATAGGAATTTATTTCCTTGTTCCTTAGTCCCTGTGAGTATCCTTGTGTGATCAAGCCATTCATTTTGAATGCTTTATGTAGCAACATGTACGACCACTTGTCTGTACTTTCATGTTCTACAACTCACGATTTTCTTTTCCTCACAAGACTCATCTATTCACTGGTTAGATGGCGTCTATCTTATGTATTTGGCCAATACGCCCATCATATACATTCTTTACTATAACTCCACGTCCCATTCATTTCTCTATGATGAATACTCTTACGTGGGTTAGTGATCCTCGCATATCTCTTATGCTCAAGTGCTTTCTCTTTATCACTTATGAGTGTGTGTATGTGTCGACACCTTATATAATGTTCCATCGAGTTTTATCGCGTTCTAGACATGATACAATCAATTGAGATTTTATTATTATCAGGATCATTGAATACTTTGTAGTTTGCAAGGCTACATTGTATGATACATGTACCTTAGGACCGGCCGGTCTTATCTCATTGTCTAGTATGGTTTCTCTTTGATGAACCCGGATCTATCATTATGAGCACCTTATCTCTTTCTATCCGAGGTTCCTTGTATATGGAACATACTGGTCTATCTTGTATAGACTTCTACAGCAACTTGATTATGTCTCTACTAGGACATTTATATAGTGGTGCTAAGCTGGTATGACTTAGTCATTCTTTCGGGTCTGTCTGGCTATCATTTTTTCTTTGTTTATGGACGTCCAGTACATATATATCTGGTCCGAGGATCTTTGGCAAGACTTGGATGGTTAAAACCATTCCACTTTTACTTTCTGTTTACAAGCTTATAGCTTTCTCCATGATGTTGGATAGTCGGATTCATCTTGTATGTAATCCGTGTACCTTGGCCACAATATGATCACCTTTTTTTGGCTCATGGTCTCATTGAATTCGTGGGAGAAAGATCATGTTCTCTTATCCAACATATATTCCCGATTTTCATCTCATCCTTAGATGAGGTATTCCATCCTAGATGGCACATAGGTATGTGGTGGTTTATCCATAAAGTCTTAGGATGGTCTATATCTGGATTATGACCCTTTATCATCTTTAGACGGGAATATCTATGCTCACTTTATATGGCCTGATGTATCTTATCTTTCATACATGTATTCTTGTGGTGTACCCAAGCTTATAGACTTTTGAAGTCTCAACCCTATAGGTTATGCTTTATACGGCCAAGCTAAAATGTCTTATGGCCTTCGGCCAGGCTTATCATGTTCGGGTTTTATAGTATGGTCATGGACCACACAGAGTGTTTATTCTCCCCCTCATGAACATGCTATAAAATACGTTTGTTTGTCCTCACTTAAACGTAATGCTTGGACGGCCAGCATGGTTTTAGACCATGATACATGAATTTGTGGTCTGGTCATGATCACGGGTTTTGTCCTCACTACCCTCATGATCAGATTATACCTTCGTGTTGCTTGGAACAATGAAGCCTACTGAGTTTCCCTTGTGTACATGTTTCACAACGTGAGATCTTATGGTATAACTCTTTGTGCCTTATTAATCAAGTTCAGACCACGATGGCTAATCCGGTCATGCCATAAAGTGTATAAATTCGTTGGTGAACCTTACTGGTTACCTAGGCTTTTATGCCTTATCACACTGATCCTTAGCATAGTATTAGATCAGTAGGGAGAATGTAGTCTCGACTTCTCTTATATATATGCCTTTGGCGATTTTCATAAGCTAAAGGGACATTTCCTTTTGCTTTGCCCATTGGTTTATTATAGAAACCATTTTGATGTGGCTTGTAATGCCATTTCGACCTTTACTCCCTCCTCGGCCATGATTGGATCTACAACCACGGTTATTGTGGTATCCTTGTCCACGGCCAGTGGGGATTTTGGGTCTTAGGTGATAAATTTCCTGCCTCTTAAGGCCATGCCTTAGGCGTGGTGATCTAGACATACTCTTCTCAAGTTTTCATTCTCATTTGTCAAACAAAAAACATATTTTTCAAGCAAATCAATCAAGATAAAAGAAAAACTTTTATTAATGCTATGAAATTTGAATGACAAATTATATTTAAAACAAAACACCAAATCATAAGTATGAAATTAGAATGTCAAAAGGCTTAAACAATAGCCGGCCAATCCATAATAACATCTTGGACGTGGCTCACATTTGGTTCTCTATTCAATGAATAAACCAATCTCATCATCTATATGAGTCCATCCGAATTTTCTTTTCTTAGCTTCTTCAGCATCACCGTATATCATCTCACATTGATACTCGGCACTTATCTCCATAACATAGTCGAGTTTGTCGAGGTTGACTTTCCTTTTCTGCTTCTTTTCCTCAAGAGCTGAAATGTATGAGAGAAGGTCGTAATAGGTTGTGAAACCTTTAGCCTTCTGTGATAACAACACTTCCTTTGAATGGATCGTGTCACGAGTCTTGCTTAACAAGTCATAGTTTGTTATCACTTCACCACATAGTTTAAGACTATAGGTGATTCTCATAAGATCAAAGTGATAGTCATCCACGGATTCATAATCCTTGAACCTCAGAGCCTTCCATTCTTTCATGGACTCATCTAGTAATGGTTCGAAGAACATGGTGTTCAATCTCGACCAGAGATCGTAAGGACCGTTGATGTAACTGCACTCATCATACAGATCCTTCACGAGATGCTTTCTCATTATCAAAACAGCTCTACGCCTTTCATATGCAAGGGTATCATTGCCGTATTTGATACACTTCCCAAGTCTTTTAGACTTTAAATCGGCTGAAGTGTTCATCGCCCAATCAAGGTAATTGTCTCCATTGAGATCAAGGGCTGGGTAATCCGAGTGATGGAGTCTCGACATCTGAATCATATCAAAATGATTTGTGTTATTACATACAATTTCTGATGCCATTGGCTATCCAAGAAATAAAAGGCACTCGGCCAGTATGTCAACAATAAAGCTATATGGCTTGTGTTACCAATGCTATTCGGCTATTACACAATTAAATCACACTGCCATCAAACAAATAAGAGGGCCATACGGCCAGTTTGCATTCTCTTTGGAAATTTACTTTCTCATAACTCATTCATCTCTTAATCAACTTGTTTGATTTATAAATCTCTTGAAAATAGTGGGATGGACGAGTGCATGGTTTAGCCATACCATATGGTATGCTACATCGACCCATGCGGTTTAATGGTCTAGTAGTACCATTCGGTACACATCCTCGACCAAATAAAACGGATCGTGATTTAGCTGCACTGTGGTGCGCATCATCCATCACCGGTGATTGTGGATCACCGTGGATCATCGAGGATCACCGTGGATCACCTTGGATCACTGATCATCATAGATCATCGCGGATCACCGAGGATCATCATGGATCATAGATCAACGCGGATCATCGTGGATGATCACCGTGAATCACAAGTGAAAAATCTAGTTGCACCTGAGGGTGAACATCATCGACCATTGATTTTGTTTTATGGTCTAATCGTACTTAAGAGTACGTATCATCGACCTTTACTTCATATGGTCTAGTCATACCTATTGGTATGCATCATTGACCTAAAAGAAATTCATGGTCTAGCCACACTATGGTGTGCATCATTGACCAAAAGATGTGGAAAACATTAACCTTATGTTTTGTTTGGACATATAGCGTGTCATCCTTAAAGGGGTATCACTTGTTGTCCATACAAAACGAAAGTCATGTAATCACATGCTTTATATTTTAGGGTTTAGGGTTTCTTAAAATCGGATTTAAACTTTAAGGATTAGGGTTTAAAATTCAAATCTGATTTTAGGATTAGGTTAAACATTGACCTTAAGTTTTGTTTGGACATATAGCGTGTCATCCTTAAAGGGGTATCACTTGTTGTCCATACAAAACTAAAGTCATGTAAACTATTAAGGGTTTAGGGTTTTGATTTTAAAATAAAAAAAGAACTAAAATCAACCAAATCAAATCGCAAAACCTTTTAAATCGGATTTAAGATGAAGAGAAGTTTGAAATCTGAATTTCTTGAACCACAAGTAAAAAATTATGGTTCTTGAGATCTTACCTTAATCTTTGCCGATCTTTTCTCCTTGGTTCCTCTTTTAGAAAACTTGAATAATAAACAATGAAAGTTTCAAAGTTGGATTAGTATGAGATCTAAGAACAATAGATATCGAAATTAAGAGAGATAAGGAGTTGGCGGCTATTAGGATTTTGGATGATCTTTGACAGCGCGGCTTGCACTCGAATTGCTACGTGGTCTGCGGCGCTGGATTCTTCTCGTCCATAGCTTCAGTTTGATATATTACTCGCCGTCTGGATCCTTACGGTTAGGGATATATGGCGGTTTAAAGTTACGGCCAAAATTAGGGTTTTTGTGGTCGCCAGATTTTAGCTAGGGTTTAGAGTCTCGTGCTGATAACGTGTTCTAATCCTAGTGTTCTTGTCTTAGAAATATATCGAACTAAAGAGAGAGAGAGAGAGAGAGAGAGAGAGAGAGAGAGAGAGAGAGAGAGAGAGAGAGAGAGAGAGAGAGAGAGAGAGAGAGAGAGAGAGAGAGAGAGAGAGAGAGAGAGAGAGAGAGAGAGAGAGAGAGAGAGAGAGAGAGAGAGAGAGAGAGAGAGAGAGAGAGAGAGAGAGAGAGAGAGAGAGAGAGAGAGAGAGAGAGAGAGAGAGTCGTATGACTTAGAGAGGGATGAACTGTTGTTATTCCATGAGTAATGAGTTCCTTATATAGGATTACATAGCTTGGAGACAAAGTCTAATAACTTGGAGTAGGGAACAAGTAATTTGAAGTAGGGAACAAGTAAATCTAGAACATTCCATAATAGACATCACACAATATTCATAACACAGATTAAATTATTATGATTAATTGTATATTACAACACAATAATAACATAAGTTAACGTTTGCATGTAACAGAAATTGTCGACTTCAGTGATGGGAGGATTTAAAAGGAAATGTGAGGCATAACCCACATCTCGTATGACAATTTCACCTATATTATATTTAAATAAATAATTAAATTATAAAGAAAATGTATAATCATACAAAATACAGTTATATCTGAGTTGATAGTTACTTTCCAATATGTCAAGACATAACAAATATGCCTTTAAAAATAAGGTCCATATGCTATAAAATTTTGGAGCCAATTACTTCACATAACACCAAACAACTGTATTTTTATATTAAAATTAGAATTCAATTTTAACATAAGTGTGGGAACGGTTAACTAGATACAGACTTGCGAGAACCGAACCCTGGTTTATTATTGGAGATCTGAATGAGATCACTGCAAATCATTAAAAAAAGAGGGAGGATCTATGAGGAGTGCAGATTCTTTTATCCCTTTCAATAACATGATACGGAATACTGGTTTATTAGAGTTTCTGGCTCGGGGGAACAAAATGTCATGGCAAGAATGAAGGGGGAAAAGAAAAGGAGCAGTGAGGGTCAGATGTCATCTTGATCGCGCTCTAGCAAACGAAGATTGGCATATTCTCTTCCCGTATTCTTATACAAAATATTTAGGAATGGTGGCATCTGATTACGTACCGCCTAACAGTAACATATTTAGAAGACAAAGTCCCTAAGAGGAGGGGACAATTTTGGTTTGATGAGAGGTGGATTGGGCATGAGGGTCTTATGGAATCAATTGCATTAGGCTGGGCATAAGATACTGAAGGACAGACAGACAATTTTGTCACAAAAATTAGTAGTTGCCAGCATGAAATTGCTAAGTGGAGAAAAAATAATCCCCTATGGAAATGACAAGATAAATGATCTTCAAAAAGCCCTAGAAGAAGTACAAACGAATAATAGTAGATCCCAGGAAGAAATATTAGAGGTGTCAAGGAAATTACAGGACGCATATAAGGATGAAGAGGATTATTGGTATCAGAACCGAAATATGTGGTACACATCAGGAGATCTCAACACAGAGTTCTTATTTGGGATCTTTGTTCTTTGCCATAATCTTCGATTCACTATTTGGCCGAGCCTTATGATTCATGACATGTTGATATGCTACATGAGTTAGAGTATTAAAGACTTGGTGTTTTGATTTGGTATTTTGGGTTGTTGTTTCGCTATTTAGATTTTCTGTTTTTCGTTCTTGTTTTGCTATTTAGGATTCAACTATAGTGGACACATATTTTCATTGAACTTAAAGGGAAGTACAGTGATGGTTTTTGCCCATACACATGGTTTAGTTTTTTCTTCTACAGAGTAAAATGTCAAAGTTTTCAAAATTTTTAATCGCTTTCTATGCTTTTCTTGCACAGTGATGGTTTTCGTCCATACTACTGGCACAAACTCACCGAAGCTGAGATGTTGAAGGAGTTTTACCGCAGGGAGGAGATTGATTACACAGCTTTCAAAGAAAAGTGTAACAAGCAAGACGTGTTTTCTATAAGACTGCATTTGCAGAAGTCTCCGAGGTTGCCTCTTTGGTATTCTCTGAAACCATCTCTGACATTTGGTGAAGTTGTATAAAATGGTTGTTTCTACGGGTATACAAATTTTGTGTTACAAATGCTGAAATGAGTTAGAGTATGAGTTAGATGTTTTGATTGCAATTGTATATGATCAGAGTATTCAACATGTATGACTTTTATACATAATATACCCATAGAATATATTTTGATCCCTGTATAACTTATAAACACAGTTACATGTGTTTATAAGTTGATCATGGATTATCCAATATAACATCACATAGTAACTGTTCATGGATTATCTAAATATTTAAAATCCACCCTTTAAAATCACTCAGCTTGATATAATCATGGAATATGATGGTTTTGGATTCTATTGTTGATTGAAATGTGAAATATACAATTGGAAAAACTTCCATACGGTTGGAGACAAGTGGTAGTCCTTAGACCGATATATACACAGATATATATATATATATATATATATATATATATGACAATTTTTCTAATGTAATATTTATATCTTATCTAATATATATGACAATTTTTCTAGCTTTGATTTAGTTTGCTCAGGTGTGAAACCCTGTAGGCTCATATAAAATTAGTAATAGATATTAATCCATAGATTATAAGTGATTTATAACAAAACATTATAACCACCTAATATTATATAACTTTCAAACCTCGACATTATGACTCCAACAACAATAAGTACAAAATGATTTTTGGACATTCCCAGCATTATCAGTTGTAATTTTCACATTTAAATTACCAATACAACCCAAAAAAATTATTTGATGTTATTTCATTGGTTATAGCAATCTTGTTATATTAGATAACTTGTCATATATCACTATGTATATATCGGTTCAAGTCCCACCACTTGTACCGAATTTTATGGAAAGTTTTCCAAGTGTATTGTGCACATATCAATTAACACTAGAATCCAAAACCCTTATCAAATGAAATTTAACATTTGATGAAAAATATGAATCATGAAAAAAATGTAAGATTGATAACTATAAACTCAAATAAAAAAAATTCATATAAAATGCAATTTAAATTTTGATGAAGATGAGTTTGATTTCATAGGCTTCACTTAATAATTGGTAATTATGAATCAGATAAAATAGAATGAATCAACTATTCTTTTAGAAAATCAAAATCACTCATTGTGGTAAAAATATCTATAATATTAATTGCGAAGTGATTTTTTTACTTCCATGCCAAAATTTAGAGTGTTTTAAGTCTTTATACATTTAATAAATAACTAAATATCCATAAATTAAAAAAGAGTTTCCTTAAATTGATAATCATCATTATCTAAAAGAATTCTATATAATATTATCTAAAATATTCTACATCATAATATTTTCAAAATAAATAGAAATCCCTGTATTTTAAATGAGTAAGCATGAGCAAGGTCGTCTATCGCAAACCTCATTGGCTTCCCACAAAACGTCCACCAAAGCTCATACTGTTTTGTCGTTTTTAACTGCAGAGTAAGCAAGTGATGCATAAACACGATATTGCTCATGCTTACTCATAACATATCCTTATACATTTTTTCAAGAACACAGTAGAATCTAGGTTTTATACGATTGATATAATCCGAAAAATTGTAGGTGAAAGTCACTTACAAGCTCCAAGGAAAGCATTATAATATAGGTACATAAATACCTTAATCCAGTAGGATTTTTCATAATTAATTACATGCATGGAAATCCAAATTAGTTTTACCTTGTAGAAAACAACCTTTCTAACAACTACAATAGTGAACACATTAAAGCCTATGCTATATAAGCTATACCCAAACACACTATCATTGTTGCGGTTGATGCTACAAGGAAAACATTATATTACAGGTACATAAATACCTTATTCCAGTATGATGTTTCGTAATTAATTACATGCATTGAAATTCAAATTACTTTTACTTTGTAGATAACAATCTTTCTAACAACTACAACAACGAATACATTAAAGTCTAGGCTATAAGCCATACCCCAACTACACTATCATTGTTCTTTTAAATAGTAACAAACCCTTCTCTTCTCTCTTCACTACTTCTTCAATCCCTTCTCTTCTCTTTTTTTTTTTGTTAAAAATACTTCTCTTTTCTCTTCACGTTTATCTTCAATGGATTATGAAATTTTCTTTGTTGTCTTTCTTTGTTTGATCTCTGTTTCTACAATCTTAATCATATTTGTTTTTTCTGTTGCAAGTTTTGTCTCTACCGTCTTCTCCACAAGTGGAGGTGTTAGCTCTGCCTTCTTCTCCAGAGGTGGAGGTGTTGGTTCCACCGTATTCTCCGAAGTTACCTGTGTAAGTTACTATATTTTTACGTATCTCAAGTCTTAAGGCTAACATGCTAACACTAAACAAATTTCTTGATCTAACGTCCATGATAATCTGTGATAATTGGTGCATATAGATAACTCATAAAAAGTTTGATACTGCAAGATGATACATGACCCCACATGTGTATAATGCTTAATTGGAACACTAACACTCAGTTTAACTGCTAACACTGGTGCCCAACAATTATACTAGAACTGCAAACTTCTAACTGAGTGTTGAGTGTTGATTAATATTATTACTTCGCGATGATTATGGTTAGACTTTGCACGTTTTGTGATTAATACTATTCGGTATTATACATATTATCATATATTGATTAATATTATTACTTCGCGATGATTATGGTTAGACTTTGCACGTTTTATGAGTTAGGGTAATTGGGCATCATACATAAAGAACTATCTTGTGTTGAATTTTATCAGTTGTTTATTGCGAAGTAATAATAATCAATTGAGTTTATTGTCACAGTTTATAGAATGGCCACGGAGAATGGACAACACTCATATAGATGAGTATCAAAATAATTTATCCAAGAAAGACTGTAGCCTACCAAATTATTTTGGTCAAGTGTTAGCATGAGTTAGTATATTAAATAACTCATGCTAACAGTAAGTTCTATCTTCAAGAAAGAAATTTTTTTATTTATTTTTTAAAAATGATATATTCATTTACATTTGATGTCCATTATCAAACATATAAATTTTTGTTTCATGTTGCTTTATTTTTGAAATGTTGGAATTAATGACATACGAGTTGTAATACAATCAAAATATGGAGCTAGGACAAATTACTTTTACATCTGAAATTTTATCAAACTCAAATCACATTCTTAGACAAAGACAAAACAATATAAGAAAACATAAGAGAACAAAAAAGGGTAAGCTATGAAAAGAAGAAGGATCACTTATGGTGTATTTTTTTTTATACTTATAATATTCAGATGTAAAAATATGTTCCTTTAATTTCATTTTTATAGTATAACAGCTGGCTTAATCAATCCTGACAACAAAATCTAACTAAGAGGTAAAAGAAAAGAAAAATGTAATAAAATCTTGTTCAAACAACCCTGAACTTCTCTGTCCAAAAAACAAGAACAACCTTAATCCATTGAAGATAAACGTGAAGAGAAAAGAGAAGGATTTTTAACAAAAAAAAAGAGAAGAGAAGGGATTGAAGAAGTAGTGAAGAGAAAAAGAAGAATTTGTTACTATTTAAAAGAACAATGATAGTGTAGTTGGGATATAGCTTATAGCTTAGGCTTTAATGTGTTCGCTGTTGTAGTTGTTAGAAAGATTGTTATCTACAAAGTAAAACTAATTTGGATTTCAATGCATGTAATTAATTACGAAACATCCTACTGGAATAAAATATTTATGTACCTGTATTATAATGTTTTCCTTGCAGCATCAACCGCAACAATGATAGTGTGTTTGAGTATAGCTTATATAGCCTAGACTTTAATGTGTTCACTGTTGTAGTTGTTAAAAAGGTTGTTATCTACAAGGTAAAACTAATTTGGATTTCCATGCATGTAATTAATTACGAAAAATCCTACTGGAATAAAGTATTTATGTACCTGTATTATAATGCTTTCCTTGGAGCTTGTAAGTGACTTTCACCTACAATTTTTCGGATTCTATCAATCATATAAAACCTAGATTCTGGTGTGTTCTTGAAAAAGTTGTATAAGGATATGTTATGAGTAAGCATGAGCAATATCGTGTTTATGCATCACTTGCTTACTCTGCAGTTGAAAACAACAAAACAGTATGAGCTTTGGTGGACGTTTTCTGGGAAGCCAATGAGGTTTGCGATAGACGATCTTGCTCATGCTTACTCATTTAAAATACGGGGATTTCTATTTATTTTGAAAATATTATGATGTAGAATATTTTTAGATAATATTATATAGAATTCTTTTAAATAATGATGAGTATCAATTTAAGGAAACTCGTTTTTAATTTATGGATATTTATATATTTATTAAAGGTAATAAAGACTTAAAATACTTTAAATTTTGGCATGGAAGTAAAAAAATCACTTCGCAATTAATATAATAGATATGTTTACCATAATGAGTGATTTTGATTTTATTAAAGAATAGTTGATTCATTCTATCTTATCTGATTCATAATTACCAATTATCAAGTGAATCCTATGAAATCAAACTCATCTTCATCAAAATTTAAATTGCATTTTATATGAATTTTTTTATTTGAGTTTATAGTTATCAATCTTACATTTTTTTTCATGATTCATATTTTTTTTTCATCAAAGTCTAAATTGCATTTGATAATGGTTTTGGATTCTAGTGTTAATTGATATGTGCACAATACACTTGGAAAACCTTCCATACAATTCGGTACAAGTGGTGGGACTTGAACCGATATAGATATATTGATATATGACAAGTTATCTAATGTAACAAGATTGCTATAACCAATGAAATAACACCAAATAATTATTTTGGATTGTATTGGTAATTTAAATGTGCAAATTACAACTGATAATGCTAGGAATGTCCTAAAATCATTTTATACTTATTATTGTTGGAATCGTAACGTCGAGGTTCGACATTTATATAATATTAGGTGGTTAATGTTTTGCTAGAAACCACTTATAATCTATGGATTAAAATCCATTATTAATTTTATATGATCCTACAGGGTTTCACACCTGAGCAAACTAAATCAAAGCTAGAAAAATTGTCATATATATTAGATAAGATATAAACATTACATTAAAAAATTGTCATATATATATATATATATATATATATATACATCGGTCCAAGGACTACCACTTGTCTCCATCCGTATGGACGTTTTTCCAATTGTATTTTGCACATTTCGATCAATAATAGAATCCGAAACCATCATATTCCATGATTATATCAAGCTGAGTGGTTTTAAAGGGTGGATTTTAAATATTTGGATAATCCATGAACAGTTACTATGTGATGTTATATTGGATAATCCATGATCAACTTATAAACACATGTATAACTGTGTTTATAAGTTATACATGGATCAAAATATATTCTATGGGTATATTATGTATAAAAGCCATACACGTTGAATACTCTGATCATGTACAATTGCAATCAAAACATCTAACTCATACTCTAACTCATTTCAGCATTTGTAACGCAAAATTTGTATACCCGTAGAAACAACCATTTTATACAACTTCACCAAATGTCAGAGATGGTTTCAGATAATACCAAAGAGGCAGCCTCGGAGTCTTCTGCAAATGCAGCCTTGTAGAAAACATGTCTTGCTTGTTACACTTTTCTTTGAAAGCTGCGTAATCAATCTCCTCGCTACGGTAAAACTCCTTCAATATCTCATGCCAAATCCAACTACAAGTATACAATCCTAGAACAAACTTCGATTTCGTCAAATCCAACTTCTTCAAACAAAGTTGAGGGCGTACTGGTTAAAACTGAGGGTTTAGGGTTATAAAATTGAAAAAAATACCTACGTATGTCAATGGCCGTCTCTGGAGAAGTGGGAGTGGTTGATTGAAGCGTATCCGTGCTCGTGTTTGTGTCCGAGGAGGATAGAGTAGCTCTTGTGTCCTCTTTAGACACTACCACTTTATGCACCACCATATTGCGGCATATGATTTGATACACAGCCAGAGAAGCAAAGAGAAAGATAAGAAGAATCAGAGAAATCATCGAAATAACATCCATTTTTTAGAGAGAGCAGTTCAGGGAGATGTACGGTTTTCTGTTTTCTAACGAAGAAGAAAGAAGAGATAGATTGTTTAAGAGAAATATATATATTCTTTGATAAATTCTTTTGTTTAAAATTTTAAATCGAACAAAATCGATGGTTATCTCTTTCCATATCTAGGGGACAGCGAAGAAATCATCATTTTGCCTATAAACCATAGCTAAACTAATCTACTATTAAATACCTCTGCCAAACATTTTTCTTCTCTCTTCACATCTTGTCATTTCTCTTTCTATCTTGTCATTTCTCTTCCTTTTTGAAGTCCAAATATATGTTATTTTTAAAATATCACAATAACAAATTACTTCAATATTCTATGAAACTAGAGTCTATACTCTATAGTACTTGAATTAGGTTTCTCATGATTAATATGAGTAATTATATTTATACAGTCTATTTTTTAATAAATAATAAAATCATGCTAAACAAAAAAAACTAACAAAAGATGATAGAGTTTCACATCTATAATTAATAGTTAGGCTTAGTTTAAGTATTTTGGACATTTTAAGTACTTATGGAAGGGTTGACAAAAAAATACTTATGAAAGGATTTTGTACAGTCGCTTTATATATTGAGCTTGCACTATTGGGAACTGAGAAGATAAAGGAGCGATTCAGCGATTTCCGGCAAAAGCAGAGTGACAAGGCTGTTCGACAGCGGTGGGAGCTTTGATTTCCGGTGGAGTCATTGTTTCCTTCAAAACTTCTGACTAAAAGTCTCTATCTTCCTCTGAGTACTCGAAATTAAAGCTTGTATTCTAAGTTCTTATAGATGTGATTAGGTTTCTGATGCTTTAAATTTTTTATTTCGACTATTGTTTTCTTCAAATATTTTGTTTAACTCCTTTTGTAGGAACATTTTTCTGATTCTGTAAGAAATAATGTTTGAACTTTGTTTGTTTGTTTTCTCTGATATGATTATGTGCTTTTAAGAACATATTATTTTGTTATGAACATACTTTTCTCTAGAATTTTACGATTTTGGATTTTATTTTGTTTTCGTAGAAGAATCAAATGTGTAGATGTGGTTTGCCTGCAAAGCTTTGCACATCGTGGACCGAGGCAAATCCGGGAAGAAGGTTCTTCGGTTGTCAGTTATATAAGGTATTGGTAGAGTCTATTGATTGTACATTTTGTGACTGTCATGTGGATTCTTGATACATTTGTGTTATTTGTGTCATTAGAAGGGTAGGACTGATCACTGCGACTATTTTGAGTGGTTCGATGAAGGAGAGGTGGATGGATGGCCAAGAAAAGCATTGCTTCGAGCTCGTGATGTCATCAATGAAAATCGTGTGAAAGATAGACTAAAGTTCTTTGACTGAAGTCGTGTGAAATCTTGTTCATCATTAAATCTTAGAATAAACATGGTGCGGTTACTACTCGACAAAAATTAACCTTTAGTGAGTGTTAATATGTTAGTAACATAATTTTAATTAATATTGATATGTTTATAACATAATTTTAATTAATATTAATATGTTTATAACATACTTTATTAATACAGTAATTTATTTATTTTATTTTGTTTATAATATAATTTTAATTAATATTAACATGTTTATAACATACTTTAAGATCATATAATATACATATAATTACAGAGAAAATGATTTGACATTCATTTCTTGGGCCATGTGTTTTATATAGATGTGTGATCATGGATTATGATCAGAGTAAATTGTTACCTAACTTAGCTTGATATCATTATTTGGATAATGATACATGAATCATCCGTTTGCACTTCAGTCAACATAGATTATCCAATATAACATCACATATTTATAGATGATCACCCTATAACATCATATTTTGCAAATAAGCTATGTTAAACCAATCCATGATCACCCTTTTAATCCCCCAATACATTTCAGTGAACATATATTGAAAAGTAACACATTTACTTGTATCAGAACTTACCGGTGACAGAGTCGGATCATGTGAAGATACCCAAGTAAGTGTCTTAGGAGACATTCTGTTTACTGTTCAATCAAACAAACACAAAACTGCCGATCAATCAGGAGCACAAAGTTTTCAACCACGAAGAAAAATAAACAATTTGCAGGCGAAAGAATGGTGACAACAAGTATCCGTCGGGAGAAGAAATATTCAGCAGCAAAGAAAAAAATGTAGTGCCAACTTTGGTTCGGTTTCGGATTTGATTTTTTCGGTTAGATGTGTATAATACCTGTCATCGGATGTTGAATAGAAGTCTCTCCTGATATGGTACTGGTTCACTGGGCCTCAGTTTTAGTCCTGAAAATATGATTCATTATCAATATAAAAAAACCAGGTCAATAATAATTCCAAGCCACAAAGAAAACACACACCAATAAGCAAATGTTCTGATATGATTGGCTAACCAAGTCTAAAAAAGAAAAAAACAGCAAAACGTCTCTCCTGATACTGTTGCTACTTCAGTCTCTTTTAAGACTGCTTCTAGTTCTTCTAATGCTTTTCCTGGCTGCGTAGATCAGCATCTTCTTTATCTATCACATGAAAATTGTAACATGATCAGGCATATGAATGCATATTAAAAGAAAGAGCAGCAATAAAAAATAGACATTTTATGTTGATAATGGGGACTATGTTTATTTGGTAGGTTGACACGAACTGCTCGTTTCTTTTCCTCCGTAAACGTGCACGTACGTTTATGACATAAAATTAATTAATCAAAAAAACTTCTCTTTTCCCACGGGATGTTGTTGCTTGCCTAACACACCGAGTTCTATTCTATCTGGAACAACACGGCATAGCGAGGACTTCAATTTTCTCTTTGTCTCGGTTGTTCATTGAATGTGAACTCGCTTGCAGCTGTGACTGACTATGTACACGACTTGCTGAAAACGGATTTCTATTTTTTTGACTCATATCTCGGTGATCCATTCTGTTCCGAGCAAAAACCCCTTATTCTCAATCCCCATATGCTCGACCATTCCTTGGAAACCATCCCCACTGCCTACTTTGACTTGCCCCCGATTATCTATCTACAACCAACGAAAAGGTAAATCTTAAATTTCTTACACAGAATGACTGGACATGACCGGAATACTCTACATGCCTTTCGACTCCCTTTTGACTCGATAAAACAATTGAAAACCGATTAAAAACGCAGCTTCTGGAAGCATGGACGAAACATGCTCTGATACCACCTCTGTTACACCCCCAAACCGTCCTAGGTATAGGTCGAACCACCGGCCAACAATCAAACAAGAACATGACCGACGGAGAGACCAACGCCCAGATCCGGAAGCGCTACATGGCTAGGGACGATCCGGCAGAGTCACATAATTTAATCCACAACTTAGACCAATTCATCCACTTACTTGTCCCGCTAAATCAAAGCATAAGGCTTTGCAACCCGTACCAAGAGTTAACGGTCTCCGTTAGATCGAGGCCTAAGGCTTTTCAACCCGTACCAAGACCTAACATTGTGTTAGACTGGACAAGTCTATTTATCAGAGAACCATTGTAACGAATATAAAACATCATTTTTATTAAATATAGTAAAAGATTCGTTACAAGTAAAATAGTACATATGGATCCAGGCCTAGTTCCAATATCGAGTCAAAATACTTAAACTAGTACCATTTTACAAAGGAAAGGCAAAAGTACTTCTGGTGCTCCTTAATGTCCAACTTCCACGCTACCCGGTCTCTCACTAAGGTTTCCTGCAACTAAAGTGAGTTTAATGAGTAACCTAATGTCACTCAGTGAGCCAAAGCCCCAACTAACAAATACAACCCCTCGCCATCATAACCCCAAACAATCTAAGACGAGGAGTTCACCTAATAACGATAAATAATAAATAAATATCACTTGAGACTTCCCCCGTGGAAACCCGAGTGAATCAACAAGAACAAAACATAAATAAAATAAGCAGCAGAACATAATAAACCATTAGCAGCATAATAATAAGATATACTAAGACTCTCTCTATATATACTTAACTGTACCACCTCACTTTCACAACCACGGAACACCTAACTCGCAGCCACAAAGGCACACGGGCTAGAAGATCCAATATAACTGACATGTAACCCCGATAAGGTGTCACACGACGAAGCATACTTTCTAGCAACCTCTCCGTACAGAGCATGCTTTATGCAACCTCTCTATCCAGCCGCGTAGGGACATATTCTAGTAAACCTTCCTTGCTGCAAACTAACATGTAGCACCCACCAAAAATGCCACATGACAGAGCATGCTTTCTAGCAACCTCCCTGTACAGAGCATGCTTTATGCAATCTCTCTGCCAAGTCGCGTAGGGACATGCTTACGTAACTTTCCTTGCCGCGTAACAAACCTAGCATTGCTTATCAGGCAAGCTATCGGCACAACTCAAGTCGAGACAACCGGGAACAAAAAGAATAGACACGAACCGGCTGGAACGAGGAAGCCCTAGTCTTCACAGTTCATCATAAATGTACATACACGTTTATGAAATAAACAGAAACGTTCATGCACGTTTCCATTCTTTGAAGTAAACGTACGTGTACGTGTGTATGACCATTTACGGAAAAATAGAATCTGTCCCACGAATTTAGTATTGAAACATTACATTGACGGACACAATTTGTCATTTCAATTACAAAGAAAGACACATCGTATTTGAGAGACACATTTTGAGAGTGATCTGTCTCATATACCCTTTAACTAAGATCAAACCGAAAGTAGGTTAAAGAAAAATGAAAAATGGAAAGTTGGTTGTCCCAAATAAACATCACCATCGTTCTTCTGCAATTTAAGTTTCAGCATTTTTCTACCTCCAACTGTCAAGAAGAAACCCATACAGAGAAACCAAACTAAAAATCAAATCTTTCAAAGTTCAGTGATTAAGCTTCTCTTCTGCAGCGGATTCTTTTTCTACTAGGATTCTTCTTCCTATTCTCCGGCGACGCACAAAGCTTTCTCCTTCCCGACGCCGTTTGTTCACCATCCTCCGGCTAGAAAAGGCTACTGTCATGTCCCTGATCCTGGATATGAATCCTTAGGATCGACCATGGTGCAAGGAGACGCACCAGTCAGCTCATGTGACCTAAACACAAGGGTATCATGGCCTGGAAGTAAGGTTAAGGGGCATCAGGAAGCTAAGATATAGCTAAACCAGAAGGAGACAAGTATAAAGGAACTGTACAAAGTGTATGGCAGCTGGGCGATGCAGTGAGCAAGCTCGACCAGCTAGATGAAGTGTAGTGCAGCTCAGTGTAGCTCACTGAAGAGTGTGTCAGCTCCCTGAGCTGGATGAACTAGCTCACTCAGCTGGGTCAGCTGGGGATCAGCTCAACTCAGCTAGACTGAGTGTTCAAGTCTTGGGCAGTTGGGCCAGGTCCGGACAGTGGGTCGGACCATGTGGACCACCCGGGTGTGCCGGTGAGCCGGTGGGTACTTGTGGTTGAACCAGGGGCTTGGGAAACCAGCTAGGCCTTGTGTGTGACATGTCTAGGAGCAGTTAGGTATGTCAAGGACGTCTGGTAACTGCCATAGGCGAACAGGTGTGATCTGGACCATTGATTAAATCAATGGACATAATTAATACCGAAAAGGTGCAATGGTTGGAAAGTAACCACCACTTCTTCTATAAAAGGAGGGCAAGTCCGTGCCTTTGCAGGCACGCCAGGACTTCATTCTTCTTCCTGAAACACAAAGAAAAACAGAGAAAAACAGAGAGATGGTCGGATTACACAATCCAAGACCAAGAGAGGCTTGAAGGCAGCAAAGATGCAGTTTTGATGGCAATCAAGAGGGGAGTTGAGAACGACCCTCTGGTGTGTTTTGATTGTGGTTTGCCACGCCATAGGCTTCCTCTACATCCTTACTACACATCCAAATAGCCAGGGAAGAAGGGAGATGACCGGATTCACTCTCAAAGTCCAAGAGCAGCCTTAAGGGCAGTGGGTGTAGAAAGGCAGTTTCATGGTCACTGAAGTGAAAAGTGAGTGACGACCCTTGGGTGGTGTTTGATCATGGATGAACACACCCTAGGCTTCCTCTGTGTCTTAGGGACACACGCAAATGGCCAGAATAGAATGGAGAAGGCCGGACTCCACTCCCAAAGGCATGTACAGCCCTTAAGGTGGATGCAGTGCAGAAACTGTTTTCATGGAAGTTCCATGGAAGGGATGATGGGTGCGACCCATGAATGGATCTTATTAATACTGGAGGTATGTGATAAGACCTGAATAGACAAGTGCAAGAGGCACAAGGCCGGACCTGATCAGGGAAGCACAAGGTCTAGCAAGATCAAGTATGAGGTAACATGTGTTGATTACTTATGTTTATGTTTATATTTATGTCTGTATTGTGTCTCTTGGGGTGGGATCAAGGCCAGGCATGGCACGCCCCTTGAGGAATGTATATGGTATGTGTCTTAGGAATCCAAGACCCTGGACAAAGGGGCGGATCATAACTGATCTAACTCATCCATGTGGGATGATGGTTAGATGCTGTTCATTGGATAGTGATCAATGATGGATCATGGTTGGTGTTGGGTTTGATCATGATGTGAACCATGAGTCCGACCCACTGATGAGACACATGGGAGTCCTAGTTCCGGAGGAACCAAGTGGAGTGTAAGGTCCAATTCGTTTGGATCCAACAGCAAGCAAAGGAGAGGAGTAAGGCCAGTACTTGTTGGTAAGGACCACAAGTATTGTGCTGGTGTGTTTATACAAGGAAGGCTGTGTGTGATCTGATCATGGGCAAGGATGGACGACCTGATCCATGGATGATGGATCAAGGTGTCTGATCTGATTGATCAAAGGATGCACCAGTGGTAAGAGCAACACTAATCAGGTTCAGTGGGACATAGTTCCATGGCCGGTTAGGTATGTGTGAAGACTCATCTGTTCTGAGTCATGTGGGTGGTTTGATTGACTCAGGAACTGGTGGGCATTATTAATCCTATTTTATGTTGATCAAACGTGGAGGTACTGAACCATGGAGTGGCCGGTTCAGAGAAATCTCTCCATGGCCTTGGTTGGGCAGGTAGGTTGAGATCTGATAGTTCCTGAGGGAATTGTTAGGATCCGACTTCAAATATCTCTTAATGGGTATTTATCATGAATTATCATGGTGAAAGATTAATTTTATCTGATTGATTTAGAGGTGGTCAGTTATGGCCATATGGGCTGTTCATGGGCGAGATCAGTATGATCGAGGCCAGTTCTGAGAAATCTGACTTGACCATTCTCTTAGTTATGAATTATCATGAATTATCATGAATTTTAATTAGTTTTTGGAGCATGTTTGCTTGTGGTTGTTTTTGTAGCTGAAGACTTCCCAAAGGTACTTGGTTAGTGGGGATGGTTGGTTGAATGACTAAGTACCTAAGGGGAGAGTTTTTACAGGTATAATGGGGAGTTGGACGAGTGGAGGGGGAGCTAGGCAAAGCTACCTCGCAGCTCGATCAGCTGGAAGAGAGTTGGGAACCTCAAGTGAAGTGGTTCAGTTCAGCTAGCTGGATGAGCTAGCTAGACAGCTAAGGCAGCTGATACAATGAGCTAAACAAGCTCCGTGGATGTGGCAAAGGTATGATCTAGCAATTCTTGCATAGATCTAGATAGAATGGTTTAGGGAACAGAACCTCGGATATTGTATGACTTGGATTAGGTTCAGGATCAACCTTGGAGCTGGTAGTAGTTGTGTCTACTGATCATGGCTAAGGTGATTCGACCTGACAAGTGTTAGATTGGTTTTAGACCAATGGTTGATAGAGAATATTCCGCTGTGCATAAGTTGAAAGGATCTAAGCTAGGGAAGGACTAAGGTAGTCTTAAGCTAAGGTCTAAGATAGACTTCGCCCTTAGGCGAAAGTATAGATAAAGATCGAAAAAATTGAGTGGTTCGGTCAGGGTATGGACCGAGGACGTGAGGTATCGACCGTGGCCTAGCCGGCCGGGTTCGGGTCTTACAAGTTGGTATCAGAGCATGCTTGATTCTAGGATCGTTGGGTTGTGGTTGTTCACCCATGCATCCGGACAAGTAGATGCTGATGTGATTAATCCACCAGTTTTATTGTTGACTCAGCTGGAAGAAGTTAACAATGAAGCTGGATTGACTGTATGTCAGCTCAACCCTACTGAGGTGCTAGTGGGGGAGAGCTGAGCTGCAGCTGGAAGGGGAAGTTGAATCCTCTTGTGATGTGAACCGGGCTGATCCAAACAATTGTTACAAACAATGAGAGGACTAACCGGTTGATTGGACAGCTGTTTTGGCAGCTAATGATCAAGCTGGGCCAGTAGCTGAGGTGGTCTAGATTGATCCACCACCTAGGGCAGCTTGGTTAGTGGACTACCTGAGGGTGCTGGAGCATATAGCTCAGATGAGAACTAAGTATTTCTCAGGTAGTATGGATCCTTTTGAGGCAGATGAGTGGAGTTCTGATTGGGTTGTAACTTCAGCTCAACTCACTGCTCCAAGGTAGTATGTTCCAAACCAAAATTATTTCTGGAAACTGAGACGACCATGGAACCTTACTAGGTGAGCCAAGAGGGAGCTGAGGCAAGATAGGGTATCATGCTTGTGAACGGGAAAGTTCCAAGGTGAACCGGCTTGGCCAAGATGCATTCTCCAAGGGTAAGATCCTGAAACAGAAGGTTGGTTGATCTAGTTATTGGAATTAATAGACGGATTGGAAGGATCGATGCAATGCAAGATCTTTTATGGATGACCTGGACCAGGGAAGTAACATGAACCTGAGAGTGGCTTAGGTTGAAAGAAACGTGCAGCACTCTTTGGGGGTAAGTGTTATCCTTGGTGGCCGTTCAAAACAAGTGAGCATTTGCGAGGTTCAAGTTGGTTTAAGGGAGATGCTACATGGCTAGTATACGAGTGGCTTGGGATCAGATGGATCAGCTGGGACTCAGTATAAGCCAAGGTAGGATTCCTTAGATCAATTTGAATGGATTGGGTATATGATGTTAAGTGGCTTAGTATGATGGGGATTGAGGTATATTATAAACACTCTTGTGAATGGTATGGGACATTCACAGAAGTGTGACACTTTGGAGAATGGTATGGGACGTTTTCCAAATGTGTGATCAAACCGATGTCTTACTCATCTAGGTACTTAATGATCAGTGGTGTGGAAACACATGTACTTTCCGATACTGGAGCTGCACATAGGTTTGTGAGTCCAGGATTGATCGGAAAGGGTTTGTTGCAGATGGGAACATGGGATTGTCTAGTTAGAGACATCCTGGTATTGATCACAGACAGGGTAATGCCTGCGGATCTGATTGTAGTCCGCTTAAGAATCACGAGGTGATCATAGGCATGGACTGGCTTGGCAAGAATCGGGCCACCTTGGACTGTCATCATGAGAGGATGCAGTTTGAGAGTGGGTGTGGACCCCGATCAAGTACCAAGGTATTAATCCGGCCTCTGGATGCTTAGTGTTATCAGCAGTCCGTGCAGAAAGGATGCTTGAGCGGGGTTGTTGAGCCTAGTTGGCCACAACCAGCACTAAGGAGGTCGTAGGGGTTGGTGGCCCGGACGGGATACCGCTGGTCAGTGAGTTCGAGGATGTGATTCGGGCGCTACAGAGCATTCCCCCTGATAGGGCTGACCCGTTCATAATAGAACTGGAATCAGGGACGGCCCCAATGTCAAAGAACCCATACTGCATGGCTCCTGCCGAGATGGCTGAGCTGAAGTCGACTAAGTCAGTAAAGGACGAGGGTCGCAGCACAACCAAGTCGGAGATTGACCTAGGGTTGGAATGAAACGGTGGAGTCCCGGAGTGGACAGGACCGGAATGTGATCTAGTTCTTTAAAGACTTGACTGATACATCGAGTGTCTTGGAAATTGGGTAAATCTACTAAGACTGGAGTATGCAGTAAGTTCTTAAGGACTGAAAATGATCTAGTCATGGACTAGGCTCAGAGAATAATTGACTTGGTGTATACTAGACTGCAACTTGGAAAGTTGAGTTCAGTGACACAAGTCTGTTATGGTGTGATATGTAAAAGGCGAAGACCACTTGGTTCGGAATCAAGTGAGTTCCGTCCAAGTGGGGGAGACTTGTTCATACATTGATCAAAAAGGTGATCAGTGAAAAGGAACAAGGATGATGATGCAAAAGAGTTCGGTGGAACCTTTGGCATCAAGCAAGATGACAACACCACTGGATTCGAGGACGAATCCATTCTAAGTGGGGGAGACTTGTCATGTCCCTGATCCTGGATATGATCCTTAGGATCGACCATGGTGCAAGGAGACGCACCAGTCAGCTCATGTGACCTAAACACAAGGGTATCATGGCCTGGAAGTAAGGTTAATGGCATCAGGAAGCTAAGATATAGCTAAACCAAGAAGGAGACAAGTATAAAGGAGCTGTACAAAGTGTATGGCAGCTGGGCGATGCAGTGAGCAAGCTCGACCAGCTAGATGAAGTGTAGTGCAGCTCAGTGTAGCTCACTGAAGAGTGTGTCAGCTCCCTGAGCTGGATGAACTAGCTCACTCAGCTGGGTCAGCTGGGGATCAGCTCAACTCAGCTAGACTCAGCTAGACTGAGTGTTCAAGTCTTGGGCAGTTGGGCCAGGTCCGGACAGTGGTCGGACCATGTGGACCACCCGGGTATGCCGGTGAGCCGGTGGGTACTTGTGGTTGAACCAGGGGCTTGGGCAACCAGCTAGGCCTTGTGTGTGACATGTCTAGGAGCAGTTAGGCATGTCAAGGACGTCTGGTAACTGCCATAGGCGAAACAGGTGTGATCTGGACCATTGATTAAATCAATGGACAGAATTAATACCGAAAAGGTGCAATGGTTGGAAAGTAACCACCACTTCTTCTATAAAAGGAGGGCAAGTCCGTGCCTTTGCAGGCACGCCAGGACTTCATTCTTCTTCCTGAAACACAAAAAAAACAGAGAAAAACAGAGAGATGGTCGGACTACACAATCCAAGACCAAGAGAGGCTTGAAGGCAGCAAAGAGCAGTTTTGATGGCAATCAAGAGGGGAGTTGAGAACGACCCTCTGGTGTGTTTTGATTGTGGTTTGCCACGCCATAGGATTCCTCTACATCCTTACTACACATCCAAATAGCCAGGGAAGAAGGGAGATGACCGGATTCACTCTCAAAGTCCAAGAGCAGCCTTAAGGGCAGTGGTGTGTAGAAAGGCAGTTTCATGGCCACTGAAGTGAAAAGTGAGTGACGACCCTTGGGTGGTGTTTGATCATGGATGAACACACCCTAGGCTTCCTCTGTGTCTTAGGGACACACGCAAATGGCCAGAATAGAATGGAGAAGGCCGGACTCCACTCCCAAAGGCATGTACAGCCTTGAAGGTGGATGCAGTGCAGAAACTGTTTTCATGGAAGTTCCATGGAAGGGATGATGGGTGCGACCCATGAATGGATCTTATCAATACTGGAGGTATGTGATAAGACCTGAATAAGACAAGTGCAAGAGGCCAAGGCCGGACCTGATCAGGGAAGCACAAGGTCTAGCAAGATCAAGTATGAGGTAACATGTGTTGATTACTTATGTTTATATTTATGTCTGTGTTGTGTCTCTTGGGGTGGGATCAAGGCCATGCATGGCACGCCCCTTGAGGAATGTATATTGTGATGTGTCTTAGGAATCCAAGACCTGGGCAAAGGGCGGATCATAACTGATCTAACTCATCCATTTGGGATGATGGTTAGATGTTGTTCATTGGATAGTGATCAATGATGGATCATGGTTTGGTGTTGGGTTTGATCATGGTGTGAACCATGAGTCCGACCCACTGATGAGACACATGGGAGTCCTAGTTCCAGAGGAACCAAGTGGAGTGTAAGGTCCAATTCGTTTGGATCCAACAGCAAGCAAAGGAGAGGAGTAAGGCCAGTACTTGTTGGTAAGGACCACAAGTATTGTGCTGGTGTGTTTATACAAGGAAGGCTGTGTATGATCTGATCATGGGCAAGGATGGACGACCTGATCCATGGATGATGGATCAAGGTGTCTGATCTGATTGATCAAAGGATGCACCAGTGGTAAGAGCAACACTAATCAGGTTCAGTGGGACATAGTTCCATGGCCGGTTAGGTATGTGTGAAGATCATCTGTTCTGAGTCATGTGGAGTGGTTGGTTGATTGACTCAGGAACTGGTGGGCATTATTAATCCTATTTTATGTTGATCAGACGTGGAGGTACTGAACC